>JAHSPW020000003.1:7888264-8285764 GCA_019985065.2 Arctostaphylos glauca
AAATAACCAATAAGGTGTTTTTTCCTAGCCACCTTCTGTATTCTTTACTGCTACGAATTTTTGGATCCACATGTCATGTTCATACTCTTGATCCTGGTATTTACAAAAAGTGGGAGCTACAACTGAAGAGAAAGCGGAGGAACATAGAAACTCCCAAGGTTGGGTGCGCGAAAGGAACCGTGCATTTATTATACATGAAAATAATATACCAGAGAATACGTACTTCAAAAGTGTAAAAAACAGGCTAGTGGTAAAATATGTGTTTTTGTTTCAAGATTTCATACTTGGGAGAGTTACAATCAAATAAGGAGTAGTTAGGCCTTTTGTCGCACCGGGACATTTCCTGACCCTCCTCCCAGAAATGAATTGTTTAATGAGACGGAATGAAGAATGAAGTATTCGTAATTAACAAAGCAGCAAGGAAAATCAAATTTCAGTCTCACCTAGTCACCTTAGCTACCAAAATTGTTAGAGCTAAATATGATATCTTACTATCAGTTCTGAACACTTAACCTTTTCGTCAATCCACATCAGGAGCTTAATTGATTGTTTAATATTCGGACAACAACATCCAAAGGAGACGTTCCATCAACAGCATCAAGTTCTCCACCCTAAATGATGCTAACAATGAGTATTGTCTATTAAAGCACATAGAAAGGTACAAGATCAATGATGAATAAACTAAAGCCCATTACCTGGTTGGCGTTAAGGGTCTGAATAATACTTTTGATCTGTTCCGCCATCTGTTCCAGTTCCCTCTCTATGATTTCAGCTTGCTCATACCTGAAACCACACCAAGAAAGTAACCCATAATCAACTCGCAGAAGGACAATGAAATACGCCTAATACAATTCTGAAGTGATTGTAAAGAGTCAAATTTTAAGGATATGCTCCCGCTCCAAATCGAAATAAAACTGAAACCTAGAAAGAGTATGTAAAACCAGTTATTAGTGATGCATTTGATGTCATCTTTTGCACTATTTGTCGAGTTCACATGGGGGTTTTTACGTGGACACTTCCAAAAGAGTGCTACTATACAACATTAACATAGGTGTCCACGATGGATTATGTGATTCATGGTCAGGAAGTACTTTAGTATTTGGAGGCTATATTGCGGAGAAGTGATGGGTTTAGACTTTAGAGCATCTCTAACAATTTCACCATTGTGGCGCCAAACCTAGATTGGTAAATATTCACCAAAATAATAGCCAAATAATCCTGCACTAATGAGGTGGATGAAATTTGTTTTATTTCACTCATTCAATGCCATATGAAAATGTTATGTGCTCGCATCATGAGAGATGGGAGCACACATATCAGACACAGGTACAGAAGTGTTCTGTTTTGCTCTACATTACACGACTTGGGTACAAGTATCAGACACAGGTAGTTGTCCAGGTGTTAGATCAGCTACTTTTTACTAATTATAGGATGTGGGAACCAATATGACTCAACCAACCGAAAACCAAGTATAGGAACCAAGACAGGTTCAGACTAAAAGGTCCAAGGTGACATGCAATCAACCAATCTCATTTGCAATTCAAACTGGGCACAGAATCATAGCATGCCTCTTAACAATTGGTTTATATCCTGACAAAGTTAACACAACCATTTTAGCCAAGATTTGAGCGTCATGAACCCAAGATACTCAATCGTGATGCACTAAAGGTAACCCTTACGTTATCCGATAACTGGTTACTCAGGTGCAGGCACTTCAATTTCAGGCACCAAAATGGTGAGCGGAAGCACAACACAGAAGAAGAAGGTCACCATGTGAGCTATGATCTTCCTAACAAAGAAGAAGCTGTAGATCACATACAACTTCTTCAACAGAGTTACTTTCTGTGCCAGAAATTCATAAAACACAAGTTAACAACTTCATTCAATTGATTGTTTTTGAATTGGGGATTTTTCTTTTCGAGATAACAGACTGACCTTGTTCCAGATGATTTCCATTACCATTTTCCTGAACAAATTTGCAGGACCACAGGAATTTTGTTCCCCCTATCATGGTATGCCCTTGGAGTATACATATCCCATAGCTAAAACAAATTGTTCAGGTGCTGCTTCCTTGTGCATATGCTAAACAGTAAACAGCAAACTACATTTTAGACTGTTTGTAAGCAACAAGAAAACAAATTGTTCACCTTGACATGACTTATGTGGCAATCTATCAAACTAAATTAAGACTATCAGCTACATGTAAGCTTGAAATATAAACAAAAATGGTGATGAAATTAACTTCCCCTATTAATATAATTATCTGCACATTTCGACAAATTCTGACAACAGTACATGTTTGTTTGATAAGCAAGGAGAATATATTAAGAAAATGAAAGAATACAAGGAGACAGTTGGTAAGGAACCAAATAGGAATACAAGCTATGACTAAATCTAACTAAAAGCCAAACAAATCAGAAGCAACAGTGAGCCACAAACTAAAGGCCAAACCAAACGAAAAAATCACATGCTACTAAAACCGAAGCATCAGCAGACTGCACCAGGAGGATTGCAAACATCAAAATGGAAGGGAGGAGCCAAAGCAGAAGAAACACCACCCTATAAGATAAGCCTCTTTATGTAAAGAAAGAAGTATCCATAGCAGCAAATGGGCAAAGAATAACCAAAACTGAAACCATTAGACTAAAGCAGCACATCAACAGCAGAACATGAAGGCAGAAATCTTCAAACATAGCCAAAGCCAAAACACATAACCACAGCCAGCAAACTTCAATAACCAGCTACGCCAAAATGACTGAACAAACTCAATATTATCAAAAGGCAACATAACAGATGACTTATACCAGCAGCTGAGCCAAATACTAACATATTGGCATCCAAAATCTCTATCAGCACAACTGACCACAGCAGCAGAACAAGCAATAATTCTGTTCAATATACAGCTTGGATTTTTGGTTGTAACTGGCATTAAATAAGATACCTGCAGGTCTACTAAGATTGAATAAATGGTCATGTCTCATTACTGGGCTTCCAAGCTCCATTCTCTATACAAATGATGCCGAGTTTGTATTCACCCATAATCATTACGCATCAACTTCTTATACCTTTAGAAGCCTGAGAATATGTTGGCAATAAAATATGAAGGATCCTACATCCAATAACTTATAGAAATTTAAGCAATAATAATGGAAGACAGTTTTTGAAGTCATAAGGTAATGTTAAAAAAATGTCAACTACAATTGTACATATAGAATGTCAAAAGCATAATTATATTCTTTAACTATTTTGCACCAAATCTAAGAAGTTCATAGGGAAAACAAATATAAAAAGGCAACATTTACTGAAGAGGAGATAGGCCATATAAAGTACCTCCTCAACAGTTTTCAAGTGATCTAGGATGGTAATTTTGGAGCAGGGGATATCGTAGTGCTGACAGTTGTAGTTGCCTAAAAGACAACCAAAAAGAACAAATTTCAGGCAATCCATAACTCTGCTTGGAAGTTTTCCATATCACAAGTACATTTAGAAAAAGAAACTTCATCAACCAAGTACCCTCTTGCACTACTGCTAGCAACACATTCCAACTCCAACATGGATGAATCTCATCAATAAGTTGCAGTTCGTATAATCTCGAGTCCTCATCGTTTGGTTACCCAGGTGTAACAGAACTTTGCCAACTAATTTGAAGATTATTGCTTTAGTAGCTACACTCTTCAACCTGCTAGCCATGGTCACGTCTATACATTTACCCCAGAAAAGAAAACAAAAAAAAAGCAATGAGCAGTGATATATTTAGCACTTGGGTTAAAAGAATGTAGTGCCCAAAGGTAATACTACCAATAATCCCCACAAGAACACGAGCCATCTCTGAAATGGTGGAACCGATTTATGTCCCTAACGATAATTTCCCTTGAAACAATTTTACAAATGAACTTGAATGCCGTATGGCAATCCAAGCAAACTCGAAGATTCTTCTTAATCCTAATAGGAGCTCCTGGTGGAGTGGCAATGAGCCCAAAAGCCACAGCTAGTTTCTCACTGTGGTAAGAAAGAAGAAGCTCCTTCTCACTTTGCTCAATATCGTGGAGGTCAATTTCCACCATAGGAACATACCCAGCTTTATTCATCAGATCCCTCAGCTCATCAAGCTTTGCATATATCTCCCCACTTCTAGAATGACTCCTATCTCCTACAATAAACGTGTGTACTTTGTCTTTCACCTCCATCCAACTTATACCCGGTTCCTTTTTCACATTGCTCTCTTTCATACGTCTTCTCACCTTTGCCACGTGTTCCCACATTCCACTCGATGCATAAATATTTGCCAAAAGAACATGAGTGCCGGATTTTTCTGGTTGGAGTGTGAAAAGCATCTCAGAAGCACGTTGACCAAGCTCAATATTCTTATGTATTCTAGCCGCACCAAGTAAGGCTCCCCAAACAGAAGCATTGGCTTCAAATGGCATCTTATTCACCAAATCCATTGCCTCATCCAATTTTCCAGCTCGACCAAGTAGATCAATCATGCAAGCATAATGCTCTGGCGTTTGCTCAATCCCAAAAGAATCTTCCATTGACTCGAAGTATTTTTTTGCTTCGGTTACCAATCCAGCATGATTGCATGCACAGAGGACACTAACTAAAGTTACATGATTTGGGGACATACCATTTTTAAGCATCTCATTGAACAACTTGAGAGCTTCTTTTCCATACCCATGTTGAGCAAGTCCACCAATCATAGCAGACCAGGAGACAATCCCTTTCTTGTGTATTTCTAAAAAAGCTCGATAAGCATCATCTACACTTCCACATTTGGCATACATATTGACAAGAGAATTTCCCGCAAAACCATCTGACATGAATCCAAATTTTATGATGTGGACATGTACTTGTTTCCCTTGTTCATAAGCAGATAGATTAGCACAAGCATTAAGGAGGGAGCTACAAACAAATGGATCCGGCTTAAGCTCCATATCTTGCATCTTAATATAAAGTTTTAAAGCTTCTTCTCCTTTTCCATATTGAGCATATGATGTAATCATCGAAGTAAAAGATGCCAAATCTCCAAATGGGCATTCTTCAAAAACTTTGAATGCATCTTCTACATTTACACACTTTCCGTATGAATCAATGAGGCTGTTTAAAACATAGATGTCAGATTCAATACCTGATTTAACAGAAAGTGCATGAACTTGTTTGCAAATGTTGACAGCTTGCAAGCTAGCTGCGGAGTTCAGGATTGCACACATAGTTGTCTCATTCAAAACTATTCCACCCTTATACATATCAGCTGAAAGGTAAAGAGCTTCTACCTCTTCCCCATGTTGTGAGAGTCCGGATATCATAACATTCAATGCTATCAAGTCCTTTTGCGGCATCAGGTTATACACGACCTTTGCATCCTCCAGCAAATCACATTTGCAATACATGTCGACAAGTCCAACACTCACAAATGGATCCAATTTAATATCCATCTTTAGCAAAATGGAGTGCAACTGTTTGCCCAACTTTTGCAGTCCTAATCCGGCACAAGCTTTAAGAGCACTTGACAAGGTGAACATATTTGGGCAAGTACTAGAATTTTTCATCCGCGTCAACAAATTTAAAGCCCAATCATGACATTCATGAAGAACACAACCAGCAATAACAGCATTCCAAGCGACAATATCAGGTTTTTCAATTTCTTCAAAAACTGTTGTTGAATCTTGAAGATCTCCACCTTTTGCATACATGTCAACAAGTGCATTTGCGGAGAATGGATCAGAATTGTACCCACGTTTTATCAAATCCCCATGAATTCTTTTCCCATGATTGATATTCCCCATCCCCGTACAAGCATTCAATATACTCGACAAACTATACTCATCTGGGCTGATTCCTCTTACGATCATTTCTTGAAACAAACTCAACGCTTCCTCAAAGTTATCACTTTGCACGTAACAAGAAAACAACGCATTCCAAGAAACAATATTTCGTTCTGGCATCAAATCAAACAATCTCCTCGAATCCACAAACGCACCACATTTCGCATACATAACAACTAAAGTATTTGCAACAAAAACATCCGACTGGAATCCGGTTATCAGCACAAGCCCATGGACTTGCTTCCCTAGCATCAAACCCTTTGTGATTGAGCATGCCTTGAGCACACTAGGGAGGGTGAACTCGTTACACCTAAGACCCAACAAATGCAGTTCGTGGAATGCAAAAAGGGCTTCCTCACCAAAACCATGCCGAGCATAACCAGATACCAAAGCAGACCAAGAGACCAAATCTGGCTCAGGACTTTCGTCGATCAATTTCCGCGCGTATCCAAAAGCCCGACACTTGGAGTACAAATTAACCAGATGATTTCGCAGCTTCCTTTCCCCAGATAACCCGGTTTTGGTTATGCGGGCATGGATTTGTAGACCTAGAACAAGAGAATTGGTTTGGCAACAGTTTGATAGTAACTTTGAGTAGGAAATGGAGGTGGGTATGAAGCTGGTGCTTTCAATTAAGTCTGAATTGGGTGAGATGTACGGGTCAAACAAAAACTCCTGGGAGGTTTGGGCGAGGTTGGAAGAGTGGAGAAACTGGAGGGAGAAAATGAAGTACTTAAACGGAAGGTGAAGTAGTTGGGGGAGTGGCTTTTGGAAGGAAAACAACTGTAGAGATTTCATAGCCATTATATCGACGGCCAGTTGCGGTGGTTGGAGACGAGCATGGCGGCGGGAATGGAGATAGAAATGGTAACGGCGTATTCTCCCTCGAAGAATAGGGTAGGCGCAGAGGAGAGATGAATTGGATAGGAATTGTTCCCATCTCCCCAACATACGAAAGCAATTATCGCCAAAAACGACGTTTCGTCCGAAGCAGAGATAGTCACATTACGACCCAAATCCACATGCGCGTCAAGATTTGAGCGGAAAATTTGTTGCAACTGAAAGAAGGAAAGAGTCGAGAGACAGAGCGAGGGAAGTCTTTGCAAGTGGATACAGGTTTTACCACACACTAGAAGAATAGGGTATGGAAGTCGCCTTCAATTTATTCGCCGGAGAAGATGAGTGTTTCGTGCGCTGTTCGTCGCAGGAGTCAACTGGTTTTTGGTTTCTTTGTCGCAGTTAGAAATCTTGAAATCATTTTGGGTTGGGGAGAGAGAGAGAGAGAGAGAGTTTGAGTATTCTACTGTATTCTGAGAGAGGTCGCGGTCGTGGTCGCGGTCGCGGAATTGGATTGATTTTGCAAAGGTATTTTGAGAGAGAGAAGGATGGGTTTGCAGGGGGTTCGGGGGTCCCTGCGACCTGCTCGCTGCATCCCTGCAAAGCCTCTAAAACGACGAATGGCCGAACCACAGCAGTTATTCAGGATCCAAACGACGTCGTTTTAGTCTCTTCATATTCATTCCCAAATTTCAGTCGTCTTCTACAACAGTTTAGGGTTCTTTTCCACTGGCGGCGAATGATTTGTTTTGAGATTATTTTGAAGATAATAATGAAAATTATTTTTGTGATACAACTTTAATTTTTTTTTGTTCACGCCAAAAGAGATAGTCTCTTTCTATTAGTAATAGATACTCCCTCCGTCCCAATTTGTTTGTCCATTTTAGAAATTCTAACTTATTAAGTGAACATAATCATTACTCTTTAAAGTTTTAACTTTTCAAAAATGCCCTTAACTTTTTAAGCATTAAATGAGAGTTCACGTTTTTCAAAGTGTAATTTTTAAATAAAGGAGGGGCATTGAGGTAACTTTCACAAGTCAACTTTAAAAATAGACAAACATTTTGGGACATGTAAAAGTCAAAAAGTAGACAAACAAACCGGGACGGAGGGAGTAATAGATAATAGATAGATAGATAGATAGATAGATGTTGCTCCTCTCTCCACATTAGCCATCACCACGCTCCAATTTTCCGATCGCCACTGTTTACCGTCGCCTACAACCTCCGTTGCTTTTCCGTTGCATCCAAGCGCCTATTGCACAACCACCACCTCGCGAAAACAATAAGGATGAACCATTTTGTGTTTTCTTATTCTTATGAACTCGGGTTGTTTTTTTTCGTTGTGGAAAAAAATGGTATTTTGAGTTTGATGATCTGTTGTCATTTATTTTTAGTTTGTTCATCGGTCTTGTAACACAGTTTCAGTGTTAATGGAAGGGAAACAAATACATGCCTGAGTAATAAAAATGGTTTTCCGGCAAATATCATGGTGCAAACGACTTCTATCCATTTCTATTCGAGTAATAGAGGTGTGGTTCATGCACGCCAAATGTTTGATGAAATGTCTGTGAGAAGTATTGCTACTTGGAATGTCATGTTAAAGGGTTATTGTTCGCATAAACTAAAGGTTGGCGAATATTGGGATTTCTAAGAAGGATGAAGGGATGTTTGGGGTATGCTGCTTCTATCTCAATTCGTGAATTTTTTCATCATGTTTCATGCGTATTCTGGGATTTAACTATCTATCCTCATACTTTTATATTCAGTCTCCGCCACTTGTTCACGTCCTATTTTTTGAAAAAATTGATTTCGTCGACTTGTCCAATGTGTGTCGTGTCGTGCCCTTGTCCCATGTCTGTATCGTGACTTCCGATTGATTTTTAAGCACCATATTCGTTCACAAGATTGGAATTTTCTTGGAACATAGGTTTATGTACAAAGTAAAAGCAGGATCCACTGGCTGAGCAAAAAAAAAAAGGCAGGATCCACTGTTCTGGATGCCCCCTGGCAGTAACAAGGGAGACATGCTTGAGGAGGACGAAATGTAAAATCAAGAGGTGGTTGGCAAGAATGCCTTAACAAAGCAAGGACCAAGAGAAACTGCTATGAAAGAAGTTTCAATGAGTCCAAATGAACTTTGATTTTTTTTTTTTGTGAAAGAGGTCTCAACCCTCAACTGTATCATCAAGTCAAGTGGCTCCTCACCTTTTGTTTCTTTGTTTGTTGGAATTCCTTTGTAATTCAAGAATATGCCCACCGTGCTTCTGTGCGCAAGTGAATATGCCTACACTTACATTTGTTGTTCTTTCATGACAAATTTGTAATTTTGAGACCATGCTATGCCCATGTGAAGTAATGCCATGGAAGAGTGTCTTTTGTTGGTTGTTCTTTTCTTTTGTTCTATAGGGTCTATTGTGCAAACGCCTTTGTCTATTGTAGCAAAGACCAAGAGAAATTTGTTCTTTTCATCCTTTTTTTCACAAGACTGGCAGCTGGGCAACCGAAAGAACAGTTGATGAGTAACCGACCAAACAGAAAAGAAAGAAAATATATAAATTAACAAGGCTAGAAGCATAATAGAAGCATAAGACTATATGTTGTTGCTGCTGTTGTAACGAGTTTTGATTGTCTGTCCGTCTGCGGTTGCTAAATAGAAGCATAAGACTTCATTGAAGATCCTTTTTTCTCTTGGTAGCTAAATTAAATCAAAACGCTAGGGTTGAAGGAAGCAAATTCCAAGAGCTGTTGATCACCTTCAAACAATGCCATCTCTTGTTCATCCAAAGTTAACCAAGCTTCTATCCCCTCACCCTCTTTTGTATCCACCAAAACAATTATGTTTCTAATGTCTTGGCTTGCACTACTAACCCACACTGGCTTTCCCCACCCAAAATCTGTTTCATAAACTGGAGCTCTGCACCAGCTTGAACACCTATATATGTCCTTGTTGGTCATAAAATGTACACTCCACTGTGCTAGTGAACTCATAATCTCTATAAAACCTTCATCCCCTTTGAGTTTGCTGGCTTTTTCATTGCAGAAGTCTGTCACACCTGTTGGAGAATTTTAGAAAATAAAACTAAAATAAATTTTTAATTCTTTCATTGGCTAACTCTCTCACATGGGGGCCATGGGACTTCCTGTTTATATATGTATGTATAGCATCAAAATATTTTTATAGTCGCACCCTTTTTACAAGATCAAAATCAAATTTAATGTAGAGAAACGAATGAATATTGGCTGTGGCTTAGGTCTCAACACGTTGATTTGGGCTTTACTTTTTATAATTAAGATGAGAAGTGGGTTGTTTACTAAATTAAAGTAAATGAAATAGTTACCCAAAATTATTTGTAATTATATTATTCATATTTGTCTTACTCTAAAAGAAATTTTGGTTTCGCCTTCCGATATTTATGTATGCGTGTATATATATATATTTATATATATATATATATAGAGAGAGAGAGAGTGTGTGTGTGTTTTCTCATCTTACGAGGGATCATTTTGTTAAAATGCAAATTTCTTATTTCTTAATCAAATTTTGATGAACTGAACCGTTCAATGTGTTTAAAATATATTCTTAAGGGTACTCGTAAGAAATCAGCTAAAAAACATATGCAGAAGGGCTTGATCCGTATAGTTTTTCATAAATATTAATAGGAACAGTTTTATGAAAAACGGCTTAGGTCAAACACTTTCCGATATTTGTTTGAGCCGATTTCTTCTTTGTACCCTTAAAAATATATTTTAAATATATTGAATGCTTCAAATCATCAAAATTTGATTAGAAAATGAAAAATTTGTATTTTAGTATAATGAAAAATCACTTGTTAGAAGTTTTCTGTTGTGAGAAACTTTTATGGGTTTATATGTCCAAGTACTAGTGTCCCTAACATTTGTTCATCAAACATAGCGCTTTTTGTATCGGAAAATTATGTGTATACAAATTATTTGGATACAGATGAGTTCGGAACTGTTAATGCATGTGAGACTTTTAAATTATCAAGGGTTCCACTGCATCCAACAGTTCCAGACACATCTGTATCCGAATTTGTTCGGATAGTCTCTGCTCCTAGCATTATTATTTTATATTTGCATAAATGTAAGTTGTGTAGTTAATCCAAATTACCATACCTTTCCTCATCTCATCTGTCAACTCATGTAGCTCTACTTCGCTACCCTCTTCCACAAACACCGGAAACTGCCAGACAATATTTCCGACGGAGTTTTCCGGCAGTGGCGGGTTCATCTTGTTCCGAATATTCAAAGTTTGGAAGAAAATGGCTGGTGTTGATGACCCTGAAATGGATCTAGAAGCAGAGATGGCACATTTCAAGATGAGTGCCAGCACTGATTCCACCCTCGACGGCTGTTTTTTCAGATTAGTTTCCGAACTGATTTTATTCTTCAGACTAGCAATCTTTGAGCCATCGAACACAAACCTGGTGGGAATTTAGACAAGGAAAATTGATAAAATCACACACAAAAGATAACCAAAAACTAGTAGTTGACTAAATATATGAATTGGGGAGACTGCTAGGCGCAATGAATTGGGAAGGCTGCTATGCATTGTGCCCAGTCTGTGCCGCGCGCCAAAACAACGCCGTTTTGGAGTGTGAAATACTGATCGAAAATTGTTCGGTCAACGTCCAACTATTCGGACAGTTTTTTACAAATCAAAACGATATCGTTTCGATGTGCAGCACACCTAACTGTACGCAATGCACAATAGGGCCCTTGGTCCCGTCCCTAAATATATGGGAGAAAGCTATGGTACACCTAGATAGAAATGTTAGCTATATTTTTAATTTTTGTTACCTGTTAGTATTTTGGGGTAGTTATAAATAGGGCACTTAGAGACCCTATTATATATACACAACGCATAGTAGAACGTGTTGTGTGCTTATTGTGCATTAAAACGATATTTTATTTTGATACATAAAACACTGTTCGGACAATTAAACTAGTGTTCAGATTGTATTTTTTGTGCCAAAATAATATTGTTTTGATGGACAACAGAAGTGCGGTGCAGTGGCCTTCCCTTTTTCATAAAGAGGTATGTATAAAAAAAAAGGAAAAATTGTAAATTTTTTAGTTCATCTGCTACACGTATTTTATTATCCTATTATTCGATTTGCTACGTATTCTTCTTCTTATTTACGTTTTATTTTGAGAAAAAAGACAAATAATACAATTTCATGATATATTCGTTTGTACAATTATAATTCTCAATATTTGTCAACTGATTTAAATCAGACAGTTATAAAAATTGACTCAATTTGTGGGGCCACTGGAGGGTATTCCCGGTCGTTCACTTCAGGGCCCCGAGGACTAGTCGGCACTAGGTGGGGGACTCCCCCAGGCAATCCCAGCCTGGTCTCCAAGCCGCTGGACACCTCGGTTATCAAAAAAAAAAAAATTGACTCAATTTGATTTCTTGCATGAACATATCGGGATCTACAAAGGAAATAGTATGAATTATCAAAATCAATTGTGAAATGCTACAATAATAAATGGTATTTAAGAAGTGTTTTAAAAAACATATAAATTATTCGTGCGCGCACATTCAGACACAAATGTGTCCAGAATTATCGGATTGATGCACATGGAGTCCTCTATAATCATGTGAGCCCCACGTATATCTGATAATTACGAACATTTTTCTGTCCAGATATACACAAATAATTTGTGTTACTAGACTTTTTTTAATTTTTTGATTTTTAAGTGTTAGAAACATTTTTCTGACAAGTGTAGTGTGGAGAATTTAAGTTGTAACAAAACCTCCTAGTTATACACTTCCCGGCGGCGACACCCATGTCGGGCATCGCTGGCAAATCTCTGGGCGGCAGCAATGACCCTCCTACAAACTCCGGCATATGTTCTTCCCCATCACCGCCACGAGCCACGGCGGTCCAGCACTTAAGGAAAGTGCATAAAGTTGACACATCACCCATTCTATGTGAGATGCACACACTAATGGCCACACCCCCGCAATCAAACCCACTGAGTTGAACCAGCAAAACAGCCCCCGAACACGACTCAACCGTTTCCAAATCGATCGGAAGGAAGCATTTGAGTGAGTCGGGGTTGGGTTGACTCAGAATGCGAGAAAGATCACAGTGGGCTCGGGCTTCGAATAAATAAGCCCCCTCGTCGGTGCAGTCTATGGAGAGAGAGTTTTTGATCTGACCGGCCATCGGGTAAAACCAGGTTAGGGTTTTGGAGAGAGAATCTTGAAGGTTTTGAGAGATTTCTGAAAGTGTTTTGGGAGTGGAATCTTCATTTGAGTAGAAGAAAATTGCTGCACCATAAACTGGAGGGACAAGTTGGTCCAAA
The DNA here is from genome assembly GCA_019985065.2 of Arctostaphylos glauca. Taxonomy (NCBI): domain Eukaryota; kingdom Viridiplantae; phylum Streptophyta; class Magnoliopsida; order Ericales; family Ericaceae; genus Arctostaphylos; species Arctostaphylos glauca. The sequence goes on from JAHSPW020000003.1 coordinate 7,901,265, forward strand.
AGAGAAACTTTGAAGTTCCTGAGGGTTTGGGGAGTAGGGGTGGAGGGTTTTATGGGGTGTCTAGAGATCATATCAACTTTGATATCACTCATGTTTGATTTGTTTCAAGTGGTTCTCTTCTTTGGTTTTTGGTTTTTGCATTGGTTAGGATGCCTTATATATTAGTCTATTTGGCCAAAATTTTTCTTTTGGCTTATTTTTTGTCTTTATTCAAATTTTTTTTGTATTTGTTATTTTTATGTCATTTTTTCGTGAATTATTGGTTCGTATCGACGAAAGGAATCTAAAAAGTATAAAATTATGTCCAAAAGTTAAAAAAAAGTCACTAAAGACGAAAATAAGCCAACACGGACGCTGTTTTTGACTTATTTTTTGTCTTTTCTGAACTTTTTTTAAATTTAACCGATGATTGATAACTTTTCTGAAAGCTCTTGTCGAGACGAACCAACAATCATCAAAAAATTGATGAAAAACAAAAAATTAAAAAAAAATTTCAAATAAGGACAAAAAACTAAACAGTGAATAATCCAATAATAACCACAGGCCAAATGGACCAATAGAGATGTCATTTGAAGGAAATAGGAGAGTTTGTTGTGCATTAAAACGACATCATTTTGCTATATAAAAAACTAATAAAAAACGGTCTGAAAGTTGCTTTGGACAGTTTTTTGTACACCAAAATAAAGCTAACACGTCCTGCTATGCGCAATGAACAATAGACCTCCAAGTCCCATAATTTGAAGTTGCTTGTCTTGCACATGCAAAGCTTGATAATGGATCTTGATACTCAGCTATCCATGCTCGAATTGTAAGAAGCAGTCGCACTCTTCCATAGTCAATGGAGTATATTTTTCAAAAATTATTCCTAATAAAAATACTTTAATAACAAAATCTGAACTATTAATAGCACTTTTAGATGACTGCATGGAAGTATTATTAGAGTTTTTAAATTACGTTAGTTTGATTTTAGCAGTAGTTTTGGAAAATTCCCAGAAAAAAAGAACACGAAGAAGGCATTTTGGGGTGTTTTATGGACTTACAAAAAGGACGAAAAATCATATACATTTTGTTAGTTAATAAAACTGTGAAGAAAATCGCTTCAAAGCACGATCCTCTCAGAAGTGATCAAGTTTTATGTAGCTCGTTCGATATGGGTTATATGTTGAATGAGGTTAATAGTAAGAGAAGGAATTGGGATTAGAATTAGTAGTGAGGAGTGTTAAGCTAGTGAAGTCAATTGGTTGTAAGTCATTGGAATTTACCTTCCTATATATAGTAAACTTCTAATAAAGAATTTCTCATTTTGCTAAAATGATGATTTCTTATTTTCTGATTAAATATTGATTATTCAAATCATTCAATGTGTTTAAAATATATTTTTAAGTATATTTGCAAGAAATCAACTAAAAAAATACCGAAAGATTAGCTTGAATATCTAAGTAGTTTTTCATAAATACTCACAATAATAGTTTTATAAAAAACTGATTGGATCAAGTCTTACCCAATAATATTTTGAGCTGATTTCTCGCGATTACCCATAAAAATATTTTTTAAACACATTGAACGATTCGGATCATCAATATTTAATCAGGAAATGGGAGGATCTCATTTTAACAAAATGAGACATCTCTTATTATAGCTCTCTCTCTCTCTCTCTATATATATATATATATATATATCACTACAAGAAAATACACAATCGCCGACGACCGTTTTAGTCGCCGTATGTCGGATTTTTGGTCGCCAAAGCTTTGGCCGACTAAACCTATTAGTCGCCCCATTGGTCGCCAATTCGAGGTCGCGGAATGTATTTGGCGACCAAAAGCATTCGTCGGCAAAGGTTCCGCCCAATACCGAATGCCGACCAAGGTTGTGGTCGGCAATTTAATTGGCGACCAAACTATTGTTTGTCGCTAAATCGTTACTTTTTCCGACCAAACGGGTTTTGTCGCTAAATCGTCACTTTTGGTCGGTAATGGTTTGGGGATTTATTAAAGGTCTTCACTTTTGGCAACCAATATATGTTTAGTCGGTAAAACAGTTAAGTGCAAAAAAAATATGCGGTGACAGCTATTTGGTCTCCCTGTCATTCATTGCAAAACACTACCAAAATGCATCAAAATATTACAAAAATTATACAAGTATTTTCCATCCGACAAAAAGCATTGTACAGCTTGCAATGGAAGAAAAAACAGAAAATACAGAGATCAATATAGCAGCCGCAACCAAAGATAGCAAAACAAAGATCAAATCCAGCCAAAGATCAAGTGGAACCAACAGCTACACAAACAAAACAGCCCTGTTAGTAGCAACAACAACCAAAGATACCAAAACGGTAAAGTCCCACAAGTTCAGATGAACAAGCATAGTTCAAAGCCAAAACCCATACCTTCATCAGTCAAAATGGCAACTAAAATACAAAAGGTAGCAAGTAGTTTAGATCAACAGGAACCAAATTCTGACTTTCATCACCTGGAAGCCAAATTCACTAAGTTTAGATTAGCAGGATGCAAATTCTTGCATAAAGACTAGCCACAGTAAACTTACCTAAGTGTCTAACCATCATTGATCGAAAAGGAACTAATTGCGCCCACAATTACTTTGGAATTTCATCATAAAACTTTTAAATTCATCAATCTCCCATTGTTGGGCATCCTGACGTCTCTTTGTCTCCTCCTCTCGATATATTTGCTCCTCCTCACGTCGTCTCTGCTCCTCCTCACGTCGTCTCTGCTCCTCCTCTCGCTCTCTCTGCCGCTCCTCGCGAAGCTGTTCTAATTCAGATCGAAGTTTTTCAAGCTCCTCTTGGCATGCAATGTCGGCATCAGATCTAGATGAATAGGAAATGGGTCTTGGCCCGACCCCAAATCCTCTTATGTATCGTTTCTTCTCCCCAAGCACTGTTTTTGAAAGTTCCTCCTGTGTCATTGGAGTCCCGGACTCGGAAGCCTCATCTCGCACTACTACCATTTTTTACTGTTGTTTCAAAGAAAAACATATAAAAAATGAATGGAGAAAACTCAGGATGCATAGAGAAAAAACTGATGAACTAGATCCTTACGTGTAATTCCTTGCAAATAGGTTTGATCCAATCGTTTGTCTTTTTCAACTTATGCGATTTTTCGTAAAAGTCACAAAAATCTGGCAGTTGACCATCATTACCTTCGGCCTAGAATATCCAATCAACATAGAATAAGCATAGTAAAGTACGTGATCAATCTCATGTAAGATGCACATGTAAATACATTAGCTCACCACAAGACTCATGGCAGCAGGAAATGATTGAGATCCCATAGTATGATTATACGGTAGGAGGGCTCTATTTAATTGGCCAGCCTCTCTGCGAGCCTGAAAAAGATGCACATGTTAAATATTATCGTACACTTGAGAATGTAAATTAAATAACTAATGACTAACCTTAAGTTTTGGGTCCTTGAATATATGATCGATCATATACCTCCACCCATCTATATTTACCCCCTTATACGGATGTTGATATGGATCGACTCCTCGGTTTACCTGTTCGGTGTAATGCTTGCCCATATTGTGTTTCCAGTCTTTGTACAACCTATGAGCCTTCTCATCAATAACTTATTTAACTAAATCAGTGTGCTCTTCTCCATCCTCCATGATTTTGAATTTATCCTACATGCATTGGAATAAGTGAAATCAATCTAATGACGATAGGCTACAAAATATAAACAATCTTACAGTTTGATAATTACAAGATTAAATATTCTCACCCGAATAGCCTGTACAATGGCTTCTTTAAGCACAGGATCAACAAGCTTCCACGAGTGTGAGAACCCATCAAGAGGGCAAATCCTCCTAATCTGTAAACCCAACTCATTAGCCACCTTCGTTGCATGTATCCCACCAAAAGCCCTCATTTCTCGGTGTACATATACTAAGAGCCTATCCCCATGATTGGAGGCGATTATTTTCCTAATTCTTTTTCCAACAGTAGGCCCTCGCACACGCCTTAATTGAGGCGTTCCTAAAAAAAAAAAAATAATAGGGATTACTCACCTGCCAAGTAAAAAAGATGAAGTAAAAAAACAATAGGGATTACTCACATCGCACACGCCTTCAATATTTGTTCGTATTTACCAACCAAGTAAAATTACGAAGCCAAAATAAGTTTATTGGTATTTACCCACATCACTTGACTCGGTAGAAAGAGATGGCACAGTCCCAGGAGGTGATGATATTGCAAGTTGAGGAGGGGATGGTGTAGGTGTTGTTCCCATTGGTGGTGGTTCCGATCGGCGCGATGTTCCCTCCGAGCTTAACTTCACGAGGTAAGTGAATAGCCAAATGTACCATCACGTCAAAAAATACAGGAGGAAAAATCTTCTCCATCTCGCAAAGTACAAGTACAATTTGGTCTTGTAGTTTATCCAAATCACTCTTCTTTACTGTTTTTGAGCACAATTGCTGATAAAAATTACCAAGCTCAAATAGTGTAGTGCCAATCTCCTTGTTCAAATAGCCACGCATTCCAATTGGAAGAAGTCGTTGTAGAAGAACATGATAATCATGACTTTTTAGGCCCGATAATTTACCACCGTGGTTGCTAACGCATTTTGAGATGTTAGCTGCATACCCATCGGGGTACTTTATAGATTTTAAGAATTTGCAAAAACCTTCTCTCTCCGTCGGTGACAATGTGTACACGGCTGGAGGCTTTTCAAAAGACCCATTCGCACGCCTCTTCATATGCAATTCCTTTCGTATTTTCATATCCTCCAAATCTAATCGTGCTTTTTCTGTATCTTTGTTCTTCCCATCAATGCTCAACAATGTCCCGCACAAGTTTTCGCATATATTTTTCCCAATGTGCATGACATCAAGGCAATGTCGGAGATTGAGTGTCTCCCAATAAGGCAACTCAAACATTATGCTACTTTTCCCCCAATTCAAATTCTTTTTATCTTCACCCCTTTGTCTTTTCTTGCCTTTCACTATGTTTGTATGTTTAGCAAATGGCTTGTATGTTCCTAAGTTAATCTGGTCTCGTACTTGTTTTCCCGATAACTCTATAGGTCTAGTCCTATTCTCAACTTCACCATTAAATAGCTTGCTCCTTCGCCAAATGTGTTTCTCAGGCAAGTAGCGGCGAGCGCCCAAATACCCTATCTTACTTCTTAACCCAACTGATGAATTGTCCTCATTGCAAATTGAGCAAGCCAAATAACCCTTTGTGGACCACCCAGACATGACGCCATATGCAGGAAAGTCATTGATAGTCCATAGAACGCATGCTCGCATTCTAAAAGTCTGATTAGTAGAGGCATCATAAGTTTTAACACCATTGTTCCATAACTCCTTTAACTCATCAATTAATGGGCGCAGGTAAACGTCAATATCTCTACCAGTTTGTGATGGACCTGGAATAAGCAATGACATAAAGCAGAAGGGTTCTTTCATGCACTTCCATGGTGGGAGATTGTAAGGAACCATGATAACCGGCCACATACTATATGATGTACTCATATTTCCAAAAGGATTGAAACTATCGGTGGCCAACCCTAGCCTCACATTTCGGGGATCAACAGCAAACTCAGGATATCGTTCATCGAAATCCTTCCATTCCTGACCGTCTGCTGGATGCCTTGATTCTTCATCGTCCGCACGTTTTTCTTTGTGCCATCTCATATCTAGAGCTGTTTTCTCTAAAAAAAAACATTCTCTGTAATCTCGGTGTCAATGGTAAGTATCGCAATATCTTGTGAGGAACTTTCGTACCACTACCACTGTTCACTTTGTATCTAGACTCCGCACACGTGGGGCAATTTTCTAAATTTGCATTTTCCTTCCAAAAAAGTGAACAGTCATTTTTGCATGCATGAATCGGCACATATCCCAAACCCAAATCACGTAAGAATCGTCTGGCCTCATATATGTTCCACGGAACTGTCTCGTCACATTCCGGTAGCATCTCTTTGAAGACATTCATAATCATATCGAATGCAACATTGCTCAACATGTTGTGCACTTTAATGTGAAGCATCTTAACGATAAATGATAACACTGTCTTTGCACATTCAGGATACACTCTACGTTGGGCACCATCAAACAACTTATTAAAGTTCTGCATATCTTTCTTTTCAAAATCAATGGGCAAGTCATCGATATCATCGTCCATAATGCCACCAATATAAATTTGTTCCAACATATCATGCAATTGGTCATCAGTAGTCCCTGTGCTCCCTCCCATGTCGTCCCCACTGCCTTCATCCCGGTCATGTTCATCGTCATGATGTACTTGGGACTGCGAATTGGAAACAAGTTCCCCATGGTGGACCCAAGTCCTATAAGAAGAATCTATTCCTCTCCGTATCAAATGGATCCTAACAACTCCAACACTAAGCATTTTGCTATTCAAGCAATCAATACAAGGACACCGAATACCAGCCTCTAGTCCTGAATTTGTCATCGCAAACTTTATAAAAGATTCCACCCCTTCTTTATATTCCTTATTATGCCACATATTTCTTATTATCATCCAACTCTTATCCATTTCTTCTTACCTACAGATTAATTCAAGGGTATGTGTCAATTTTCAAACGAAAGTACTACTACCAATGATGTTTGGAAGCTTGAAACTTATATCCAAATGAAAGCTTAAATGATGTTTGGAGAAAAGGAACTGATTTTTTAGGGAAAGGGATTTTGAGGGAGAAGGATTTTCAGGGAGAGTTTAATTTTGAGTAAAACAAAAAGTGGCGACTAAACTCTTGTTTGGTCATTTAATTCATATTAACTAAATTCAAATCCACAGTCTACACACATAATCAGGTGCTCAAGCAATAAACAAATATGCAACATAGCTAAATATGGAGACTTGCAACCTGGTGCTCTGCTCCAAACAGTCTTTTAACTTTGGGGCAGAGCTTGCAACCAGGTGCTCCAAATACAAGAATATAAAAAAGGCGAGGAATCAAACATCTTGCAACATATCTAAATATGGAGTCTTGCAACCTGGTGCTCTGCTCCAAAAAGTCTTTTGACTTTGGGACAGAGCTTGCAACCAGGTGCTCCAAATACAATAATCAAAAAAACGAGGAGAATCAAACCTCTTACTTGCTTGGTTATATTAGATTTTTTTGCCTCGCCAACCTTTTACTTCTGTGAAATAACCGTCAACACCTGGGCAATGGACATGTTCAGAATACAAAAGTAATATAGTCATTTCACATTTTTCGTCCACGCACATTATACCATATTTTTTACAATAAAAATACATGCAATTTCATAAAACTACATGAAGATTTTTGTATTTGTCAGGTATCACATGGAAAGTAAGTGAAGTTTTTCTTAAAATACATAACAGAGTAGATTTTAATTTGGTGTATTCGATGACAATATATGGACAACAGTGGGTGAGATTTTATACGATCCCCGACCCAACCGAGTTTCAAACCCGGATGACCGAGCTTCGAGGTCAAGGATAATTGCACTCGTTTGTTCTTTCCATCCAATTTTTTATGGGTAAATATTTCACAATTTGTTGCTCACTTGAATTTACATTCTTCCAATTCAGCTAGTAATCTGATCTCCACAGGCCATCACCAAAATTTCAGCTTCAACAATCCAAAATTCTAAACAGGCTCATTTCTCCAATCAAGGTAAGGTCTTGTCTCTTCCAAATACCCTACAGGCTCATTTTACCCGTTTTCATGCCCTTTGTGCTTCTTCCAAACAAAGTTGATGAACTAATTAATTATCACCATATAATGAACAAAGTTGCAAACAAAGTGATGAACCATACAATAAACATACATATAATGAACTAATTAATAAACACCAGACTTTGTTTACAAAGTTGCAAACAATAAACATACAGCACAGACTTTGTTAAACCATACAATAAACACCAGACTTAGTCCAATATAATAAACTAATTAATTATCACCATATTTACAAACAAAGTTGCAAACATACATAGTTAAACAGTTAATGTACACAGCGATCTAATTCGTTCATGTACCTTTCGCAATCGTCTACCAGACAGCGACGACAGCCGCCAACACCCACCACTGCACACAGCGACGACCAGCTGATGAGGCGACGGTTTCGTGAGGACGGGATGGCGACGGCCACGGCGACGTGAGGCGCAGACAGGACGGCGACGTGAGGCGGAAGGAGGACGGCGCGCAGACTGGACGACGAGTGGAGAAGGGAAAAATGCGGAATGAATTTTGGACTAGGGTTTAAGGAGGGTGACTTCCTCAAAACGGCGTCGTTTTACTATAGTCTAATTGGCGACTAACAGATTTGGTCGGCTATTGTCACATATTCCCCGACAAACACCTGTTTCGTCGCCGAATGTCAAGTGGTTAACATTCACCGACGAACACATTTAGTCGGCAATGGGTTCCCATTTTGGCGACCAAATATTCCGTGGTCGGCCCTTCGACCTTGGAGATCCGGTCATTCGTTATTCTTTGCCGACTAGACCACATTTAGTCGCCAAATGTCAACCGGGTTCATATTTGGCGACCAAAACGAGTGGTCGGCAAATAATTTCCACAATTTTCCCACCGCGGGAATTTTACCGTGCAACGATTCGGCGACCAATCGAATTTTTGGTCGGCAAATTCATTTTCCCTCCACAATTTTCCTACCGCAGGAATTTTACCGTGCAACGATTCGGCGACCAATCGAATTTTTGGTCGGCAAATTCATTTTCCCTCCACAATTTTCCTACCGCGGGAATTTTACCGTGCAACGATTCGGCGACCAATAGAATTTTGGGTCGGCAAATTCATTTTCCCTCCATAATTTTCCTACCGCGGGAATTTTACCGCGCAACGATTCGGCGACCAATCGAATTTTTGGTCGGCAATTGATGACCCGTGGCCGACTAAACCACTGTTGGTCGGCAAAGGATATAAGTTTAGGCGACCAAATACACTTTAGTCGGTAATGGTAAAGTTTTCGACGACTAAAGTTGTTTTAGTCGGCAAATGTGGTCGCCAAAGCTGTTTATTCTTGTAGTGTATATATATATTGTTGACTCAAGAGACCAATATTTTTTTAGACTAATATTAGACCAACATTTAAACTCTTCATTCCTGATTAAATTTTAATAATCCGAACCGTTCAATGTGTTTAAAACATGTATTTAAGGGTATCCGCGAGAAATTATCTCAAAATATTACCAGAAAAGGTTTGATCCAAGCAGTGGTTTAAATGTTGACATGAACTGTTTTATAAACTACTACTTAGATCAAGCCTTTTTTGATAATATTTTGAATTAATTTCTCGCGGGTTTTACACACACACACACACACACACATATATATATATAGAGAGAGAGAGGGGGGGGGGGGGGGGGGTTCAAACTCATCATCTTTCAATTAATTGCTTTTAATACAAGTATTCTAATTTCGTGCAAGTGTTAGTTTAATAAATTATTCGTACATCATTTTTGCTTGATAGCATGGTTTGGCTGAATGAAAGCTGCCTAGTAACTAGGGGGTTAAAAAAAAATCATTTTTATTACTGATAATGTCAAAAACTGGTGAGACTTTAATGTACATTCTTGCTTGGGGTCCTCCAACACAAGTTTGGCGCTCAAAAAGTGGTTTCCAACAAATGACACTTTGACGATCAAGTCAGTATAAGAGAATATTGGGTACGTGTAAATACATTGATTGTATGATTAGAAAACGTACCTCATCACAATGGCCGGAGTTTCCCTTTAATAGTATGGGGAATGGATTGATCTTAGACGGGTTTATGGTCACTAATCAGTACTCCTATATTTCATAAGGGAATGGATTGGTTGTAAATACACCAATCCTGGGTGTTATCCCCAGGATGTGGAGCATTTAGTAGCAGCATATCCGGGATTGTTCGAGTAATCAAGGACGCTCTTTACATGCTCTTCTGGTCGGCGTCTGTCGTTTGGTTCTTCCGGACGAAAGCGAGCCCACCATTTTTGAGCGGACTCTAACCGATCGGGATAGAAATCAATTGATCGATCCAACATATACCTGATTGGCCGGTCAACCTGTCGACCTATTCCTAAACGGCTCAAAATATTAACCAATCGCTGATCAATTTGCTGCTGATTAGAGATGAACCGTACCCATCAATTACCTTGGAGTGAAACTCAACCTTTTGAATTGCGTGTTCTTTATTGCTAAAACCAATTCTATATGAAAATGTTATTTTCATAGACTTGGTCATTGCACTTTGCCTACTTGCATCGGTTTGAGTAATTGAAAGCTGCTTAAATTGGACAAAAGCGAAATATTTTGAATCTCTCTCTTTTTTTTTTTTTTTTTACTTGGTTAATGACGAGAATCGGAAAAAAATGATATTTTTTTTGAAAATGTAATCTTTACAAAATAAAATCTTCGGAAATCTTTTTTTATTAACTCGAGATGAATTCAAAACTTACTAGTCTAATATCGTAACAAAAAGCTTAAATGTAGGTATGTAGTCGAAGAAGATGGATTGATGTGTTTTTTTTTTCCTGTCAAAATATAAACATTTCATTCAAGAAGATATAGTGGTGCAATTTACGTAAGGAAATCTAAGTGGGAGAATATTATTCGACTTGGGTTACTCCATGTATTGTGCACAACATGGCGAAGTGTGCGTCAAAATAATATTGTTTTGCCACACAAAATACTGACCACTATGTGGATGTTCATCGAATAATTTCCCGGCAGCATTTTGCGTTTAAAATGATATCATTGAAACGTGCAACACGCCCAATTGTACACAATACGGGCTTCCATTATTGTATCATCTATTAACATGAACAAGAAACTAGGAGTCATAGATCTCAATCTTAAACTTACTTTAAATTATGTCCAAAAAATTAAAAGAAAACTTGAAAGTGATAAATGAGAGGGCAAGATTATCCAAGAAGTGGGCAATGTCCCTTCATAAGATAAGCTTTTGACTACTTTATTGAGACCCTAAATTCAAGTTTTCTTCCTTGAGAAGGTATAAGAATTGACTTGATTGTTTTTGATATAATAATAGGTCTCTTTGGCCTGATTTATTTTTTGTTTCTATTTAATTTTTTTTCATTTGTTATTTTGATCTTAATGTTTTATAGTTTATTGGTCCGTCTTGATGAAAGAAGTCTAAAAAGTATAAAATTATGTCCAAAAGTTAAAAAAATATCACTAAAGATGACGAATAAGTTAAAAAAAATTCTATTTTTATTTACTTTTGTCCTTTCTGAAATTTTTTCAAATGTGGTCCATTATTTATAACCTCTTGTTGACATGTACCAATAAACCACAAAAGGTTGACGAAAGACAAAAAAATTTCACATAAAGACGAATTTTTTTTTTTTTTTTTTTATAAATACCGCAGTCTAAATGGACATAAATACTCAGTGGTTGGAGAATGTGTGAGTGAAACTTGGAGTGAGATGTCTGAATGAATAGTTGACTTGAGTAGTTTTACTATTTCATCTCTGTTAATTATTTCATGTTAAAATAGTTATATTGATAAAAATTATATGTTATAGGCATAATTTTAGAAATTACTTTTATCATAGAACTTCAAAAGTTAGTTCATGCAATTAATAGTATAGTATGTCTAAGAACATATAGCTAAATGAGTCATTTAGCTATTTAGATAGCCCAACAACAAAAAAATCCTTCCAAAAGAATCAATTAAGAGAGTCTAATTTTGTTCACTCTCCACCGTTTGGGAGCACTTTGAGATTCCATTTCGAAGATCGAAATCGTCTATTTTGTTCTGATTTACTTCTTTAATTACTACAAAAAAATTCAACTCAAACAGATTTAGGTAAGTGTTTGATCTAAAAATTTAAATTTTTACTTCAAAACTAATAATTTTTAAAACTTAAAACTATATTTTTAGATAAAATAGTTATCGATATCCAATTGAGCTGAATTTTTCCGTGGTAACTAAATCAACCAATCAGACTAAAATAGACAATTTTGATCATCGAAATAAAATCTCGAAATAATCCAAACAGCAGAGGGTGAATAAAGTTTGTTTACCCTAGAGTGAATAAAGTTTGTTCACCCTTGGGTCAACAAAATTAAACTCCAATTAAGACTAGCTAGCTATAATATTTTTGTGAATAACACCTAGCTTAATTTCCCTAGTCATTATTCACCCATCAAAAATACTTTTTATATTTTTCAGTCCCACTTCTTCAACTATCTCTCTCTTATTTTTTAGAACAAAGTAATATTTAAAGGTGGCGATAGCTATATTAGATAGAATTATTAGAATAATGATTGACACGTGGCTAAATAAAATTAAAAAATGTATTTTTTAATAAATGATATCTAAAATAGATAGTGTTGTTGGATTTAAAAAAAATAATGGCTAACTAAATTTAAAAGTGCAATATTAAATAGGAAAAATATTTAATGACTGTTGTACTTGCTCTTAGAATAGTTCTAGGGCAGGAGGTTCAGTCTGGAGGGACGGTAGGAGTTTGGGATTGGAATTGTTTTAAGTCTATGGGCCTATATACATCTGCTCACATTGGGTTCACAAATAAACTAGGGTTGTTTTGGACTTGGGGTTTCAAATCAGAAAATGAACCCACTCCTCCTCCTGGGATGTGGCCCAGTTAGTCTCTAAAATAAACCCACTTCTGGGCTTTTAGGCCTTGTTTTGATTCAGAGATTAGGCGCATGGGATTAAACCAAGGACGTCAAATGCTATTTAGATAGATAAAATTGTGTAGGATTTAGAACTAAATTAGTACCAGAAAAAATAATCTACTACTATTAATTTAGGACTCTTAATCCCTTATGTATTAATCTCCGAATCAAACGAGGCCTTAGTGTCTAGTAGGGGTGTAGCTGATTCGGTTTGGTTAAAAAACTCGGACCAAACTGGAGTTTCGATTTGGACAAATGACAAACCAAAAATTAGACCCAAGTCTATCGGTTTGATTGAGCTAAGGATCATATTTTCAAAAATATGTTTATTCCTTTGTTTTAAACAAGGCTTTTTTCTCACGCCCAACATCAACAACCGATGTGAGACTATTCCTTATTCTTTAGTGTATTTTCCACCACACAGTTCTTCTACTCTTTGGGAACAAATTTTTTTTTTTCACTTTTATTCCCAAAAATTGATGAGAAACTCCACAAATATTTAAGAGAGATTGCTATCCGAATAATTTTTTTAGGTTAACTTATTCCGAACCGGTCCCGTCTGGTAACCAAACCAAAAATTAAAAAAAAAAAAAAAACTCAAACCGGACCGGACTAGACCAATTTGAGTCAAAAATCGAATCGAACCGATTGATTTACCAGTCCAGTTTGGTTTTCCATTTATAGTTAGACCCCTAGTGTCTGGTTGTTTTGAACTGTCAAGTCAACTCATCAGAGGACCAAAATAAATTGTATAAGGAAAAATCCTGAAACATAGACCATCTGGACACATTCAAAATAATTTATGGGTTCCGTGTGTATATAACGGCTCTAGATACATTTGTGTCTGAAAGATATGTATTCTTAGCATTACTCATTGTATAAATGTTATGAGATTGACTGAATGGACAACACAAGGATCCCTTCTCAGATGCACATGCAATCTGAAGATGATAATAAGCTAGATGATGGTTATACTAGGGACAACCCTTATCCACAAAATTCTTACCGAACAACAGATTGCATGCAGGGATCTTAAAAAGACCCGAATTGCACAAATTCGTAAAGCACATCTTCTTCTTCAGTACCACCAGACCCTAAAAAAGCCCAGATGCAAATAAATGAATTCAGAACCATGTCACACCACAGGAAACAATTATCATCATCGGAATGAGGATGAAAAACAATAGAATGCCACAAAAGACTATTTGCCAAGCTGGAACAAAAATGACCTTCTTTTTTTTTTTTTTGATTGGGATAAAAAATAAAATGAGCTTATTGGTGGATGATTTTTTTTTTTTTGGGGGTTAATATTTCAGGATGTTCGGGCAGTTTAACACATTTTGAGTAATTACTATTGACCTACCTCGTCGTTTATTAACGGAAGTCCAATTAAAAATGATGAAAAATCACAGGGGCATCCACAATTGGGACAGGTGCAACTTGCCCTCTTGGATTTTTAAATATTACACATTAAACCCCAAAGCGTCCGGAATTGGCAATGGGATAGATCGGAACGGATATCGGGATATCCGCATTCGATATCTAAATTGTGTTTGATATTCTTATCCATACCGTAATAGTACCCAACAAATAATGGTTATTAACCAAATCGAGTAGATTTTTGCCCCAACAATAGTTTTTAATTATCGCAATGTCTCAATAAATTCTGGTTAAAAACTTATTAAACATGGAATGAAAGTAATACTAGATTTGATTGTAAGGCACTTATTTTTTTTCCTAACTATAAGTGTTTATTAGTTTTTCATCTCATCCACTTTTAAAGGTTACGGTTTGGTCCTTTTTTTATAAAAATTATAAAAATTATTCTTAATTTCTAAAATTGCACAATTCAAGCACTCAACTCCTAAAAAAAGAAATGCTTACATTTCATTACCATACCCCAAAACATATGGATAAATATACCATGTCTTAAATATAAACAATATGACAAATTATTATCATTCTAAATTGAAAGCATGCTTCATTTATTGATGACAAATTGTGATGGTAAATTTGCTACACTTTCTTACAGATGTTGATAAATTTGCAGATCTAATGATTAATTTGGTATGTTCAATGATATATTATAGCTATTTTCTACACGTGAGTATAAATTTACTGTCCTTTCTAATTGTGATGATAGATTTGTTAATCTAGTGGTTTGAATCGCTATAAATCTTTTTGTTCTTTTGCGATGATAAATTTTTACAACTTTAAAATATGTTGTTCCTTTTGTTCTGGTGATATTCTCAAAATTCTAGAGAATCATTAAAAAATCCGGTGATAGTCTTAAAATTTCAGTGAATCACTAAAATAGATTTCGTGAAAGAGATTTCACTAAAACAGCCAATAAAACAAATTTCAAGCATATTAATAGATTTTGATGAATGTGTATAAGATTTCAATGAGTATCTTTTAGATACCAGTGATATTCTCAAGATTCACTGAAAAATATTCAGCATATTTGATTCCATATTTCAAGCCTAATTTAGTGCTATGATTTCAAGCCTAGTAAATCAGGAATTACTCTATGTTTTCATTTAAAAAAGGATAAAAGGGTAACTTAACACTCAAAAGTAATGGCAAAAATATTAAACCATGTAAAAATAAGATGGAAACATAACTTCAAAAAGTGGATAAAATGAAAACCTATAAGCTAATAAAATCCTGATTTAAATTATCCAAATAAACATTTTTAAATTTAATGTAAATGGTGTTAACTGCATAAAACCCAATACAAATTAGATCTAATAGAATTAGTAGTAAGTACGAGATTTCAAATATAAAATTAAAAAAGAAAAAAAAAGTTTACGATCTTAGAATTGGAACCAAAAAACTCTTCAGAATTCAAAATTAAAAGTCATGATCTCACTCATACTTGTGCTCTAATAAATTAAAGTAAATCATATTCTTTAGTTTTGAATTCGGTAAAAATTTCTTAGTTTAAATTCTCATACTCTAACACCCCTCTGGAAGAAAAGCCACAATTTCAACTTTTCTTATCAAACATGACTCATATCCGAACCCAAACAGTGTTTGGTCAGAAAAAGGCCGAATGTAAGGTTCCTAATCACGTGGCCTTCTTAAGCCTGAATAGACAATTAACTACTTCTTCTTAACTTTTCTACTAACAAAAAAAGAAAAATAAATTAGACGACAAAAAAGAAAAAAGAAAAAAGAAAAGAAACCTGTCCAATATCTTATCTTCCACCGATTTCATTTGATTATTTACAAGTCAATTGAAGACTTATTTGCCACCTTTGAAATTCTCAGAAAAGCAACATGGGTATAATCATGGTGTATGTTTGACTTTAATTAACCCTTATTTCTACTCCAAATTAATACAAATGATTAAAGCATGAAACCTTATATGAAGAGGGCAAAGTTTTAATTAAAATGATTAAAATCGCAACTAAAGTTCTTCTTTTGCTTTTCTCATTTTGAGTTATTTGGCTTGTTAAGTTTGTTGCACTGACCAAACACCAAAAACAATATGATTGAAATACATTTGTTGTCAAAACAGAAAATAAAAAGATAACGGCTAGAATGATTTCAAAATAAACATCAACATATATAATGGTCAGGGCAGATCCACCTAAAGATCACATGGGGTCATGTGACCCCCCTAATTAAAGTTATATTTCTTTTTTGTATTTATTATTTTGAGTTTTAAATAAAATATTTATTATGTGTTGCGTGCACATATACCGTTAATAAAATTTTATTTTAAAATTTTAAGATCGCAGTTAATCTCGAAATATTTTTTGTTATGTTAATAGTGAATTTTTATAATTGTTTCAAAAATAAAATCTAAAAACTACGATCGAAAAGGGTTTAAATGATTGGTATCGGTAACTTTTTTTAATCCGGCGGTGGTAAAATGAGCATATTTTTTTTCTTATTTTAGTTTTGTCACCGCAGCATTAAAGAAAGTGACCGACATCGCTCATTTGAACCTTTTTCAGTCGTGCTCTTTGAATTTTATTTTCAAAAAAAATTCTAAAAATTTACCATTTACTTTAGAAAAAATCGAGATTAATTCTAAACTCAAAATATTAAAATAAAAATTTGTTAGCGGTGTGTGCACAATACACAAAAGTATTTTATTTAAAATCCAAAATGGTACCGTTTTATTTAAGCTAAATTTGCTCTCGTTAGTGTGACTTCTGAGAATTTCTTTTAAATTTATTCTAAATTTGCTCTCCTTTATGGATGTCCTGAATCCGTCGCTGATAATGACGTCTTTATTTATGTGCAAACCGATGTCTGATTAATATGATCTTTAAAACGCACACGATAATCTCAGACAACTGGGGAAAAAATTGATGATTCAGATTTCTTTTTTGGTTGTAGATAGGACGTACATATGTGAAGAGTACAACACAGCTGCTGTGCTGGGTCCTTATAAATGGTCATTATTAACGCAAGCACGCATGGGAAGTTGCTTAAAGTTCAAGGCATTACCTCTTTTTAAAAAGAGACCTAAAATCCAACTTGTTCCTTGTAAGAAAATAACCAGTAAAAGTGTAAAACTGAAACAATATCCAGAGATTTTTGACAATTATAAGGACCTCTGTTCAGTTTTTGAAATACACACGTATATATGTATGTATATACGTCTATCTTTAATATGTGGAATTAGGATTTCTAGAGATAAAAAGAAAAGTAAAGAACATTAAAGATTATAATATAATGTATAGATTTTCTCTTTTTTTCCTCACGATTCTGCACATTCCTATGATACTCATGATCCAAACACAACCTATGGATGAAAATACTAATAATAAAAATCAAACAATTAATTTATCTTCCCCACTATATCAGATATATATATATATATATATATATATATATATATATATATATATATGTATGTATGTATGTTTATCCATAAGAGTTACATTCTATTAAAAAGAATATGAATTTGAAAGAGTTCTATCCTATGAAAAAAAAGAGCAATGCTACTAACACAACACGCTTTACATTAAGTTATACATATGCAGTTATATATCATGCCGATGTGGTATCTATTAATTTGAACACATATCAAAATTCATGGGACTCGTTTTTACAGTTTGTCTTATAATGATATGTTACGTGGATATGATATACACTTTAATGTATAATTTGATGTGTTAGTAGACTTATTCTTATAAAAAGAATATGAACTTTCTTGTAAGAGACTTGGTGTGAATTGTTTAGGAGAGTCGTGGATGGCACTACCCCACACTTCACTTTCAAAACAAAATAAAGTAAAATCGGATGCTGCAAATACTTTATCAGCCATTAAACGATATTTTTTTGACCTCTGCTTGCTAGTATACAATTGGTGGGTAGGTAGGCCATGCTATCTCCTTGATTACAGGCAGTATCCATGCCGAGGCATTGAATATGTAGTTATAATGTATACATGTATGCCTATATATATAAAAGTTGTACACTTATTTGAACATTCCAGTCATATTCATTGCATTGGTAATCCAATGTCTCTTCAATGAATTATAAACACATGTTCTTCAAAAGGAAAAAAATATCTATAAAAATTTTATAGTGACATTTTTAAAATCACGAAGCATGAAAGATTTAGTTAAGAATTAAATAGTCACAAAATGCCGTACTGCTCTTTATTAAGACGTCTTATATTTATTAAACAGCGTTTTGATCAGGGGCGGACCCAGGAATAAAATTTGGGGGTGGCGAAATTTAAACATGTATATGTTTTAAGTTAATTTTTCATAACACAAAAAAAAGAAAAATCACATGTTATAAGGTTGATCTTATCTAAAAATCAGATCAAAGTATACATATCCTATAAACAAGAAAAAAATACAACATGAACACCTAATTAATATTAAAAAATTAATAATCAATAATTAAAACATAGTAATTAGTAATTATATAACCAACACCCAGTAATTAAAAAAATTCCCTATATCACACTCTTTTTCTTGGCAAGCACTAAAATAACAAAAGAATTGGTGTGTGATCCTGGGATATCGCCACGTGGTCCTCCAATACCCTCTATCATTATATATTCATTTATGTGAGACTTAATATTAAATGTAGGAATACTCATATGAATGCGTAGTGATTAAAATTGTTGAGACATCACATGAAGCGTTCTAATACCACTAAATAATTACTTGTAATATGATAATTAAAAAAATTAAAAAATTGGAATTTTGAAAATTAGGGGTGGCATGTGCCACTCCCCCCCTCCATAAGGGTCCGCCCCTGGTTTTGATATAATTTGAATTGCACAAGCTAACCTGATTCTAGGCCGAAAATAACTAGTAGATAAAAGAACTAGAAGACATGATGTAAGGGCATGGAATTGGATTGCATTTGCATGTGATGAGGAGAACACAAGAAATGAAATCAAGGGGAAACTTTTGACATACTCCCCTTCCATTAAGGCTGAAAAAAATGAACTGAAAATATGGTGATGAGGTATTCCATGTAAAAATACAATATCATGGTGGATGTAGGAATAGAGAAAAACTATTGGTCGAGAAGTGACACGTGGCATCCATTGAATCCCAATGGTCAAGTAGATGAGGTGGTTGCCAAGTAGTAGTCCAAATAACTCCCTTAAATCACCATCCAAACACATCCTAAGGACCCAACTAACATGGCTGTGCCTTTTATTATTTGACGATACCCCGTCCCCACACTAACTTCTTAAAAAGGACCTTCACGTTAGTTTTGTCCCGAATTTCTTAAATAATTTGATGGGATAATTACACTTTACCCCTCCAACTATGACTACTTTTTATGTTACTCCATTTATCTCTTTTTTCTGCAATTTATTCTATTTAACCATAAAAAGATGACATAATATATTATTCTGTTAGTTTTCCCGTCTAGTATTTAACGGTAAATATAATGTGATGTACTCATGTGCCCTAGAAAAATACTTGTTGTAACTGAAATACCTTTTTATACACACAAATATATTATATATTATATGTATACACACACTTGCGCATTATGTATAATATATAATATATAATATATGTATACACACACACATGCATATATAATATATACATATATATACACGCACCCGCACTCATACACACATGTTTTTTGCACAACTTACTAGATATCAATAGATTTTTAATTCATGAAACAATTTAAATTTGTTTGATAAAATAACTTTTTTTAAGAATATGTTTCTAGCGTTAATTGATAGAGGGTGAATTAAGATTATGCTGCTAGCGTTAATTAAAAACTGAAGTCCTAATATTGAGCTCTCAAAAAAATATAAAATTAATCTTCTAAAATAAAATATTATTTTCTTTAAGCTTATTCATTTGGCTAGACGAAAGAAGTTAAAATAGAAAATCCTAATTAAATCTAAAAACCGTGTAAGATAAAATAACACAACAGTTCTAAAGTTGGTAAAAATTATTTTTAGTTTTTAATGAATATTAAACTTTTGTAGTTATTATAAACAAGAATTCTTTCATTAAAATATATTTCAGACTTTAAAAAAATAATTAACGTGTAAAAAATGCAAATAAAATAAAATAAAAATTAATATTAACTAACTTAATTTATATATTATATATTATGTGTAGTGTGTGTGTGAAAGATATTCCAGTCACAATAAATATTTTTAAGGGTGCATGTGTACAATACATGACATTTACCATTAAATATTAGACAAAAAAACTAATGCAAGGGTATTATGTCATCTTTCTATAATTAAAGGGAATAAGTTGCTTAGAGAAAAAAAAGGGAATAAGTTGCAAAAAAGAAATAACATAAAAAAGATCATAATTGAAGAGAGTAAAGTGTAATTAAACCTAATTTGATCAAGATCCATATAAGATCAACGGATGGGATTATTCATATCATGATTGTAAATATCGTACTATACCGGCTGGGACGTACCATTTTGGCATAAAAATAGTACCAAGTACCTCTGGTCCTGTACCGTTCTCAATACCAACCGTACTGGCTAATACCGGCCAATAGCCGGTACCAAATTTATTTTTTATTTTTTTAAAGAGTTGTGAAAAAATTAATTTTTTTAGACTTCTCTCTATAATTTACCTAACGGTTCAATGTGTTTAAAACATGTTTTTTAAGGGTACCCATGAGAAATTACTCGAAATATTATCGGAAAGGGTTTGATCAAATCTGTTTTTCATAAAACAGTTCTTGTCAGTATTTATTAAAAATTGCTTATATCAAATCTTTCCTGATATTGTTTTGAGTTGATTTTTCGCAAGTAGTCTTAAAAACATATTTTAAATATATTAAACAGTTCTGATTATCAAAATTTGATTAGAACATGAAAGATTCTCATTTTAACAAAATGAGAGATCCCTCATTAGAAGGAGACTATATATATATATATATATTGATAGTTGCGGTAAATTCGATACGGTATCGGGTATGACCAGTATCAATAAGTACCGTATCAATGAAAAAATTGATATTCAAACCAATCCAACACTCAAAACCTTGGTTCATATATCCTTAATCGATGGCCGAGATGACTTGAGATCGAGGAAGGAGGGAACAAATCTCCCATGGGTGGACGTAGCTTTCACTAGGTAAAAGCCCAATTAGAGCAAACTGGACGCAGAGTTCGGCCTCTTTCTCGGTCCATGTGTCGGCTCTATCACGATGACACGTGGCTGCGATGATGCTATGGCATCTTATGCCTTGGTTGTCATTTTCTAGTTTGAATCCAAAGGCCAACGATTGCGGCTCACAAGAAAATTACTAAATTGAAAACAAAAAAAATGAAAGAAGATTTTTGAAGCAAAGGAGGGCCCAATTGGATCACGAAGTTTGACTAATTGAGCTAAAGCATGTGGTGTTGAGACTCCAAATCCTGGTGTAAACAGTTACATCACATCAAAATCGTATCCTTTTGGCCTCCTCAACCCTTCAGATTTTTTCATGTTTTGGCAAAAAAAATGAAAACCCAACCAAATCAAAAGTCTTCATTTGGAACGGAAAAGAAAAAAAAAAGACACAACTCTTGTTGTGCACTATAAACTATGCGTAACTGAATTCCCGGATTTGTGGTGTTGTCACAACGAGTACTTTTTTATGTCTAATGAGAGTGTAATTGTTAAGTTCTAAATATTTAGAGACTTAATTGAGAAATATTAATTGAATGAAACTCTAATAAAAGAAGGTAACTGTTTGATAGATATCAAATTATGAGTTATTTCATTAGTGGCCAATCAGAAGTCATTTCACTCCAACTTTGATCGGGAATCAGTGTCCTAAGAGAATCAGGAGAGATTAAGTCTTTAAATAAATGTCCAAGTCAACAGAAAAAAGTGCCCACTAATTCACTAACTAATAGAGAATATTACTTACTTTACATTCATTTTTGTGAAGTTTTGTCTGACTTAATCATCAGAATATCTTTCCGCCAAAGCGGCGGTGGGTTCTTTGACATGTTATTATTTTACAAATCACAGGTCTACATTGAGAACATTCCTTCTGCTGAATAATGAGGTTCTAGTTTTCCTCATTGATTGTGAAAATCAACCCACTTTCACCTACTAAATTAAACTGGAACTTTTTTTCTAAATTTAACTTACGGTAAAGTAGAGAGAAAAGGGAAGCCAATCGAAGATCACTTCAATGAAAGACGGACTCCAGTTATAAAGAATCATAGGATTGTCTTAGAAAGGTATTGGGGAAGCAAACAAGATATGTATACTTTGTTTGTTGATAACTTGCCAGAGAATGTTGATTCGACATGGATGCGGAAGACGTTCAACAGTGACGGTGTTAAGAACCGAGAATGATGAGTTGATTCGAACTCTAATTGCCACAGGATGGATAGTATGTATCAACTATAGGAAGCTGAACGCAAGTACACATAAAAGTCCACTTCTCACTTCTCTTCATTGATCAAATCTTGGAGCAAGTTGATAGTCGTTCAGTTTACTGCTTTCTCAATGGCCACTCAAGTTACAACCAAATTGAGGTATCTCTATAAGACTAAGAGAATACGACTTTCACTTGTCCATCCGGCTTGCCCTTTGGGTTGTGTAATGCATTGAGAACCTTTTCAAGGTGCATGATGGGTATCTTTAGCAATATGAAGATCGAGAAAATCGTATAAGTGTTGAAGGACAGTTTCTCAGTCTTTGAAGACCCCATTTGAGTCTTGTACATGTGAAAAACCTAGAGAAGATTTTGATAAGATGTGAAGAGAAAAATCTTGTACTCAACTAGAAAAAATGCCATTTCATGGTAACCAAAGGGATCGTCTTAGGACACACTGAGTAATCCAAAGAAATTCAAGCAGACAAATAAAAAATTGAGTTGATAGCCAAACTACCCACTCCCGTGAATGAAATTTATTTTTTCTTTGGCCATGTAGGTTTCTATCGATTCATTCAAAATTTTAGCGTCATATCACGTTCGTTGTATCAGTTGCTTTCTAAGGGCACACCTTTTGTGTAGATAAGTGAATGTGAGGAGACAATTTTCACAATAAAAGTCAGCCTTACAGTTCCTCTTATATATCATGCAACCACTCAATTGAAGTTTGCCTTGACAGATTGAAAGACTTTAACTTTTCTTCTTCATTTTCCTTCTAATAATGTAAGCTAGATTTTTCAAGCTTTTTAAATTTGAATGAGAAAAATTCCTACAACTTTTCTTCTTCATTTTCCTTCTAATAACGTAAGCTAGATTTTTTCAAGCTTTTTAAATTTGAGTGACAACAATTCCTACAACATTTCTTCTTCATTTTCCTTCTAATAACGTAACCTAAATTTTTTAAGCTTTTTAAATTTGAGTGAGAACAATTCCTAGGGTCCCATGAAATCTGGAAATTTATTTCGTTACAAATAAAATAATTAACTAATGGCGTAAAGTTCGTTTTGTCCCTTTTTTTTCTTTTCAGTATAGATTGCCCACTAACATTTGCTTTGGAATGTATAATTTTTTAGCTTTCATTATTTAATATTAATGGAAAAGGTCATTCCAACGACCTTGACAAAAAAGTTAGGCATTCAAATCTGATATGATGGAAAATAACAGGCGATGAAAAATGAAAACCGAATCGGTCCCTACCACAGTTTATAATAAATCAAATATCAGCATAAGTAGATTTACTGTCGGCGCAGTGAGTAAACTAGGAAAAAATTAATAGCATGTTTAGTGCTTTTCCAAACACTGCAGTAATATAATTATCTGCCTCGTATCGTACCACTCGGTATTGGGCAGTATAATACCGGTCTCATAGCGGTATGTATTGTACAAGTAACAAAATCGATATGTTTGTCGGTATGAGATTAATAACTTTGTACAGTAATGAGAAAACTCTTGTATTAGGTAGCCCTTTTATTTCAGTTTAAATAAAGGTTAAAATTTGTTGAAGTGTTTTTACTTGTTGCAAATATTACGACAAATCATCGATTTTCACATCTATTAGCTCATATAATGTACTAATTCTAGGTCGTCAAATAAATGTAGTGAAATTTAGCCTGGATTCTCCAGCAAAATATCAGGCGCATGATGGGCTTTCTTTTGGACGACGAGAGGGGGATTAAGGCCTATCCATTTGAGAGCAAGGGGTGTTGTTGTCTCTCCTTCTGTTGATTGGCTTCCTTCTTTGGTAGAATTTGATAGGACGGTCATAGGTATACCGTTCAATATGACCTTTGGAAAGCAACTCCGACTTACGTTTTTGAAGTCTTGTGATTAGAAACGCTGGACAGTAGCTAGGCTGCGTGTGTAAGTGGAATTATGGTATGGTAAATTTCCATTTATACGTTTTGTGTCATCATAAAACCTTTGAATTACCTATACAAAAGTCATTGATTTTGGTCTTTGATATGATAATGTACATAGAGAAATCTTACATATACTAGCTGACTTATACACTCTTAGTAATTGAGTAGTCAATAGTCTAATATTGTCAAAATAAGAATAAACTATTATCCCTTTTTATAAAAAAAAAAAAAAGTATTTCAATTGTTGTAGACGGACTTCTACACGGTTGATGCAACGTACAACTCAAATACATATATAGCCAATACAAATCGAATTTTGTTTTGTATCTAAGAAAATTATAGTTAAACAGTTATAATAACTGAACATACACTATTTGAGTTATGTGACATCTGCAACTAGTAGTGTAAAAAGAGTTAGTATTAGTTGATAATCCAAATCTAAAATTAGATAAGATTTTTTAATATGGAAAGATGAAGTACTAGACCATGAATTTACGAAGTTGGAAGACTTAAAATATGGGTTAGTTTGTGATTTTAAAATTTTCCCAAATGAACTAATAACACAATTTGCGATAATTAAAAGTTTGGTACGCATTCAAATCCTCCACTAAAAGCAAGAGAGTGATTGTTTATTCATACCTGCTATCCCATGGTCCATAAAAATCATTGAAATAGAGACAGACAGAGAGAGAGAGGGGGAGGGGGGGGAGAGAGATAGAGAGAGAGAGAGTACTGTTTAACTGTTGGGGTACCATTGATTGGGGCATTGGCAACGACCAAAACTAACAAAGGAAGGTGGGCATCTCCGTAAAACTAGTAATCAAGGAGCTCCTGGGACCCTCATGTTTAGTTTAATCACGCCATTGTACCCGGCCCTTTATCCCTTTATATACCCCCCACCACATCTTTCTTTCCCTCACATCCCCTCCCTTCCTCTCTCCCTCTTTCACTACCCCACAGAGAAACAGAGCCAAATGGCTACTCCTTCACTACTCTCTCTCATCTTCTTCTCTCTCCTTGCCCCATCCTTCATTTCCTCCTCACCAGTTCAAGATCCTGAACTGGTAGTACAAGAAGTACACAGGTAATAATAGGCTCCACATTGTGTTTTAATACAGTTCAATTGTAAAAATTCATTTTAGATAAATACATTGTGCTAAGTTTAGAATGTGACACATTTTTTTTTAATGTAGGAGCATTAATGCTTCAAGGAGGAATTTGGGGTATCTTTCCTGTGGAAGCGGTAACCCAATTGACGATTGCTGGCGATGCGACTCTAATTGGCAAAATAATCGCCAGCGTCTTGCTGATTGTGCAATTGGGTTCGGCAAAAATGCGATTGGAGGGCGAGATGGTAAAATTTACGTGGTCACGGACTCTAGCGACAATGATGCTGTGAACCCGAAGCCAGGGACACTCCGGCACGCCGTCATCCAAGACGAGCCATTGTGGATCATCTTCGCACGTGACATGGTGATCCAACTGAAAGAAGAGCTGATCATGAACTCGTTTAAAACAATCGACGGTCGAGGAGCAAGCGTACACATTGCCGGTGGGCCATGCATAACCATACAATACGTGACCAATATAATCATACATGGAATTAACATACACGATTGTAAGCAAGGAGGTAACGCTAATGTGCGGGACTCCCCACGGCACTACGGTTGGAGGACGATATCAGACGGAGATGGTGTGTCTATATTTGGTGGGACGCATGTTTGGGTGGATCACTGCTCGTTGTCCAACTGTAAGGACGGTCTGATTGATGCTATTCATGGTTCCTCTGCTATTACCATTTCGAACAACTACATGACCCACCATGATAAGGTCATGCTGCTCGGGCACAGCGATTCCTACACTCAAGACAAGAACATGCAAGTCACTATTGCCTTCAATCACTTTGGGGAAGGTCTTGTTCAAAGAATGCCAAGGTAAATACATAAACATACACAACAATTCCTTCATAAATCTGTAATCTCGATCGTTCAAAACTTTTTAAACAAATCTGGGTCATTTTTTGTCACGACAGATGGTCAAAATTGAACTACTTACAAAGAACTCGAATTCTTGATTTTACAAGGATTTATTGAATGATGTTTGAAAAATGCAGGTGTAGGCATGGATACTTTCATGTGGTGAACAATGACTATACCCACTGGGAAATGTATGCCATTGGAGGGAGTGCTGCCCCCACCATCAATAGTCAGGGCAACCGATTTCTTGCACCAGATATTAGATCCAGCAAAGAGGTGAGAAAACCATCAAGTTCAAGGGACACATATTATTAAATGCACGTAAAGTCTACAAATTATTGAAAGTTTTTTGAACACATTTATATTTAAATATGTCCAAAATATTTGTATTCTTTACATTATTCTTATTAAAATGCATGAACAGAGGTTTCTTGGTGTGTCCCTACAAAATATGTCAGTGTCATTTTCCTTTAGTAAACAAAATAATCATTACAACCCGACTCTCAAAATTAGAGGAGCACATGTAGTAATTATTAGAGTGGGCAAAAGCTAAAGCCCTGCCTAAAACTTACCATCACTCTGTTTTCCCACTTTTTTTTTTTTACCCTGATATTGAAAAAATATTTTAAAAAAATACACGGTTTATTTACGTGCCATGATTATGAAATTTATGCAGGTGACTAAACATGAGGATGCACCGGAGAGTGAATGGAGGGGCTGGAATTGGAGATCAGAGGGAGACTTAATGTTAAACGGTGCATATTTCACTCCCTCAGGTGCAGGGGCTTCGTCCAGTTATGCTAGGGCTTCAAGTTTGGGTGCTAGACCATCTTCCGTCGTCGGGACTATCACCAGCGGTGCCGGTGTACTCACTTGCAGAAAGGGCTCCAGCTGCTGATCCCAATACCTAAATTCACCATACTTTGTTTTAGAGTATTTGGTGTATTTCCAACTTTGGAGAAAATTAATTAGACCATCTGCTACTGATCTGATGGGATTCACTTCTCTATCCTTTTTCCTTCCCTCCTTTGTTTTATTTTCTCTTTTTTTAATTACTATATTGTCAAACAACCTCGGCCTGTAAATCTGAGAACCATTGCAGTCTGCAGATTCTCTTGTTAGTCTGATTGGTTCTACAGAGAGCAAGTGCAGAAGTGTTGATATATTTATATATATATATATATATATATATATATATATATATATGCTTACCTATATGTTAGAATTAAAACTCTGTCTCTGTCTCTGTCTCTCTGTCTCTCTCTCTCTTATGTCGTAATTGAAATGTATTGGGGGAAGAAGAAAGTGCCTAAAGGTCAAAAGTAACTTAAAGATCAAGATAAGGGAAAGGTCCAGGATAACCCATATATATATGCTTATGTAAACTAATTACATTCAAGAGGAGAACATGAAATGCTTCATAATTCTTAGTGAATGAAATTGAACACTTCAGGAAAAAGACTCATGGAGTCTTCTTGAAAAGAGCTCCATTTACATGACTTCCAAACTACAGAATCTGGAATCCACTGGTGAATCATTTGATCAATCCAAAGAGTGTCTAATCCTTGCGTTCTTGACTACATTTTCAATGGATTTGGGGTCCTGTTGTGCTTTGATCAATCCAAAGTGTGAACTATTGATCCGTTCATTTTCAACCCTTTAACAAGTATTACCTATCATCTGCGATAGTCAAGGGATGGAGCCAGAAGAGGCCGTCACCTCTTCAAGAAAAAAAAACTCTATTATTGTATAGAAAAAAAACAATTTATGAAGTATACACGTTCGGCCTTGCAAAATATTTTAGTATGCATCTTTTTTAGTATTAAATACATATTTGTCCCTATGTAATGAAATTTCTAATTCCGTCAGATGGTGACTCGGAATTAGTCAAAACGAAGCTAGGGATACACACACATGGAAAATGCAGAAACAAACCGAGTCTACCCCAAACTTTTGTGAGGCCAGCATGTAGGGAAGGGATCCGGGATCCCTGTAGTGTAGGGAGGCACTACAGTAGTGTAGTGTAGCCATCTGGTTGTCCATTTCGGCAATAAGTGGTTCAAATTTAATTTAATATTTATTTGCGAGAATAGTTATATATTTGCCCAAAGTAGTTTGATTTGAATCTAAATTTTCCGTTGCTGAGATGAACAACCGAATAGTCTCATTATATCACTCACTGTAGTGCCAACATTCCCAATTCGTAGGGAAGGGGGTTAACTTGAACATTTACTTTAACAGAGGAAGAAAAAATGGAGGATTCTGTGGCGGAGAAAGAGGAGGAAAGCACGTGCACTTGATCTTCTTTTGCACGGCGCTGTCATCTTTAGACTATCAATTAGATACTTACAAACTAATATTTGACTATTTTGAGAAATAAAACTAATCTTTGACAATGGTCGTACCAAATTTCTTTTATAAATCCGACAACGTAAGGGAAGGTTCGAAGGAATCCAAGACCCTGTGAAGCAGACTTTATATAACGTGCAAAACTAATAGTCCAAGCAAGATTACTGTCCTCAAAAGATTTATCAAGAAACATTATCGATTTCAAAATTATTGGATAAGATTCATTTTGATTTAAAAGTACTTGATAGGTCATGACGTGTGAGCTGAGCCGGTTAGTATTCTGGTCGCTCAGCAAGCAGTTCGGCTCAGTCATCCTCTGATCTGCTCGGTTCTGTCATCTGCTCGGTGTCCTCAGCCTGGTGTCCTCAGCTCAGCCACTATC
The DNA here is from genome assembly GCA_019985065.2 of Arctostaphylos glauca. Classification (NCBI taxonomy): domain Eukaryota; kingdom Viridiplantae; phylum Streptophyta; class Magnoliopsida; order Ericales; family Ericaceae; genus Arctostaphylos; species Arctostaphylos glauca. Next base: position 7,930,321 of record JAHSPW020000003.1, read on the forward strand.
CGGTCTGTTCAGCCCAGCCATTGTTTGACCTACTCAGCTGGATCATTCCCCGCAATTCCTGGGATCTGTTTGCCTAAAACGGATCGTCCCACAAGGAAAGGAAGATCCCATGAATCTCTCCACGTCTTGCGCACCATCTCCCCCAGAGCCCGTTATTTAAGGCAAGGTTGATCGTGGGAGATTCGGTTACCCAATTGAGGATCACTAGCCTTGATTTACTCCACCAAATCAGGAATGGACCTCGTCCTTTCCTAATTTGTCTCCAACAAGATCTCTATATAATAGAGGCAGCTCTATGGTACAAGGTACGAACATTCTGCCCAATTTTACCCATATAGTCTTTCTACTTTATTCCTCCATCCTCAAGCTAACTTAGGCATCGAAGGGGTGTTGGCAAGATACCACACCGGTGTCAAGTTCTTTTTGCAGGCTTGCCGGGGACAATAATAAATCCGTTTCATCAGTTGGCGCCGTCTGTGGGAACCGATTAAAAATTTACTGATTGGATTGGATTTATGGTCTTGACCCGCTCAATGGCTTCCAATGATAACAATGCTCATTCTGCTCCTCCTGTTGCGACCGCTGCTGATTATCAAGCCCTTCGTCAGAACGTGATGACGTTGACGCAGGGGATACAGCACATACTGGAACAGAATCAGGCCTTGCTGCAACGCCTGCAACCGGAACCTCCTGTTAGGGATCCACCACCTCCACCAGCCCCAGTGGCTGACCCCCCTATTCAGGGGGTGGCCGGAGCAGATTTTGATGTCACTGGAGGGGGACATGGGGAGACCAGTAGTCATGCTGCAGCCCCTCCATATGGAACTTTCTCCGGTTCCGCATTCCAGGAGGGTCTCATGACCGACCAGGTGCGCCAGATGAAAGCGCAGTTGGATAACCTGACAAGGCAGATGAAGGCCAAGGCTCCAGCCTCTGTGGATGAGTTGGTGCAAACCACTGAGCTTCCTTTCACTGCTGATGTGATGACGGTGCCCCTCCCACCAAAGTTCAGAGTCCCTCAGATTGATATCTTTGACGGGACAAGAGACCCTCTTGATCACCTGGAAACTTACAAGTCCCTCATGCACCTTCAGGCAGTACCTGACGCCATCATGTGCAGGGCCTTTTCCATCACTCTCCGAGGAGCCGCTCGGATGTGGTTCAACAAGCTTACTCCCAATACAATCAGTACCTTCAAAGAACTCAGTCGCCTCTTTGTAAGTTATTTTATTGCTGGTCAGCGATACAGGAGACCAGCTACTTATTTGCTCAACGTCAAACAAACCAAGGGCGAAACCCTCAGAGAATTCACTACCAGGTTCAACAAGGAATCCATGCAAGTGGATAATGCTGATGACCAGGTCGCCATTGCAGCGTACATGTCAAGACTCAGGCCGGGGCAGTTTCTGTTTTCCTTGTCTGCTGAACCACCAACCAATATGGCCGAGCTCATGATGAGGGCTCAGCGACAGATGAATGCTGAAGACACCCTTGCTGCCCATCGCAATCGCGAGAGAGAAGCCCCTGCCGCCCAGACAGGGGCCCCTCAGCCGGGTAAACGAAGGAAAGAGGCTGGGCAGTCTAGGCCTGAGGATTACCCGAGAGGGAAGAGAATGGACAGAAGAGATTCTCCCCAGAGGGGAAGGCCAGAGAGGAGATTCCACGACTATACTCCCCTGGTCGCAACAGTAAATCAGGTGCTGCAGGAGATAAGTGATTATCCTGAGCTCAAGTGGCCAGGAAAGATGAAAACGCCGGCTGAGCGACGTTCTCGTCAGAAGTACTGTCGTTTCCATCGGATCATGGGCACGATACGGATGACTGCATTGAGCTGAAGCAACAGATCGAGGGGTTGATCAGACGAGGACGCCTCCAACGATTTGTTCATAAAGAAGGGGAATTTAATCAAGGGGCAGGACAGGCTGTTGGGCCAGCTGATCACAGGCGTGAGAGGACTCTTCCTCCTCCTCCTCCTCATCGCCCTGTGGGGGAAATAAATACGATCTCTGGGGGACCAGGAGTCAGTGGGGATACTAGGACTGCTCGGAGAACATATGCCAGGGAAGTGTTCAATGCAGAGAGACCAGCAAAGCGCACGCGAGAGGCAGATTCAGCCATTCACTTCACAGCAGAGGATGAGGAAGGGGTCCTCCATCCTCATGATGATCCGTTAGTGATCACAGCCCTCCTTGCCAATTGGACGGTGAGAAGAATCCTGGTGGATACAGGGAGTTCAGCAGATATCATCTTCTTACCTGCTTTTGAGAAGTTGCAGCTCGGGAGGAACAATATCAGGCCTGTACAGTCTCCTTTGGTCGGCTTTTCTGGAGAGACTGCCCATCCCTTGGGCATGATCTCCTTGCCTATTGTGATAGGAGATGAGCAGAGGAATGCCATTGCCTTGGTGGATTTCCTGGTGATGGATTGCCCTTCGGCCTACAATGTAATATTGGGTAGGCAGACCCTCAATAAGTTCAAAGCAGTGGTTTCCACGTATCATTTGAAACTCAAATTCCCCACAGCTGGTGGTGTTGGGGAGGTCAGAAGAGATCAGAAGAGAGCGAGGGAGTGTTATATCACTTCGATGAAGACAAGAGAAGCCCTTTCAGTTAGTGGGCTTGACACAAGGGATGAGGAGAAACTCCAGCAAGGGGAGCCCGTTGAGGAACTAATCGATATACCTGTTGTGGAAGGACAGACTGAAAAGATGTTCCGTTTGGGTTCAGGTCTAGGATCAGAAGAGAGGGCTGCTCTGGTGAAATTCCTGAGAGACTATGCGGATGTTTTTGCCTGGTCACACAGAGATCTGCCAGGTATAAACCCCAATATCATCACTCATCGGTTGAATGTGGACGGTGTTCACCGTCCGGTGAAACAGAAGACACGCACGTTTGCTCCAGAGCGCAATGCAGCCATTGCTGCAGAGGTAGATAAATTGGAGGAGGCTCAGTTTATCAGGGAAGCTAGATACCCGGTGTGGATATCCAATGTGGTGCTCGTCCCTAAGCCAAAGGGAAAATGGAGGATGTGTGTGGATTTCAAGGATCTCAACAAAGCCTGCCCTAAAGACAGCTTCCCTTTACCCAGGATTGACCTTCTCGTGGATTCCACAGCTGGCCATGAGCTGCTCAGCTTCATGAACGCATTTTCGGGATACAATCAGATCCAGATGCACCCTGAGGATGAGGAGAAAACCTCCTTTGTCACAGCTAGAGGCCTCTACTGCTACAAGGTCATGCCATTCGGGCTCAAGAATGCAGGGGCCACCTACCAAAGACTGGTTAACCGGATGTTCAAGGAACAAATAGGGCGCAATGTGGAGGTTTACGTCGATGACATGCTGGTCAAGAGTCAGGAGAGGTCAAATCATGTGGAAGACCTCAGAGAAACCTTTGAGGCACTGCGAAAGTATCAGATGAGACTCAATCCCAGCAAATGTGCGTTTGGGGTCAGTTCGGGAAAGTTCTTGGGGTTCATGGTGTCCCAGAGGGGTATAGAGGCCAATCCTGAGAAAATCAGCGCCATTCTTAACATGGAATCTCCCAAGGGAGTTAAGGGGGTGCAGAAACTCACTGGGTGCATTGCAGCCCTCAATCGTTTTGTTTCCAGGGCCACTGATAAGTGCCATCCTTTCTTCCAAGTCCTGAAGAAAGCTTTCCATTGGACTCCGGAGTGTGAAATGGCCTTTCAGGAGTTGAAGGCTTATCTGATGGCTCCTCCCCTCCTTAGCCGTACTCAGAGGGGAGAAGACCTGTACATCTACTTGGCAGTTTCGCCTCATGCAGTGAGTTCAGTACTCATAAGGGTAGAAGCCAGCGTGCAATATCCAGTCTACTACACAAGCCGAGGTTGAGAGGGGCTGAAAACAGGTATCCCAGAGTGGAAAAGATGGCCTTTGCCTTGATAACAGCAGCAAGGAGGCTGAGGCCTTACTTCCAAGCACATCCCATCAAGGTAATGACCGACCAGCCACTTAAGAAGACCCTGCACAACCCTGAGACGTCTGGGAGGCTGATTCAGTGGTCTGTCGAGCTGGGGGAGTTCGACATAGAATTTTGTCCTAGAGCAGCCATCAAGGCACAGGCCCTCGCTGATTTTGTGGCAGAATTCTCACCGTCAGATGCTTCAGATTCCCCGCCAGCTGAACTCATTGGCCTGGAGGCTGAGGAATCAACGGGCTGGTTCCTCTATGTTGATGGCTCTGTGAATACGGAGGCCAGTGGAGCCGGGGTCATCTTAATTTCTCCGGACAAGCTCAAACTACTCTATGCCATCAGGTTTAATTTTAAGGCTACCAACAACGAAGCCGAGTACGAGGCGCTATTGATTGGGCTCAAACTGGCGAAATCCTTAGGGATTAAGGAGCTTACTATTGGCAGCGATTCCCAGTTAGTGGTGGGACAAGTTCTGGGGGATTATGAAGCCAAGGAGGATAGGATGAAATTGTATCTAGAGAGGGTCCAACATTTCCGGAAAGCTTTCGGCATTTTAAAACTGCTGAGGATCCCTCGGGAGGAGAATGCAGAAGCCGATCAGCTCGCACGGCTGGCAACAGCTTGAAAAGAAACCCTCAGTCACCTCATCCCAATTCAAAGATTGGAACAACCGAGTGTGGAGTTGCCCGTCCAGGAGGTGGCTGCCGTCAATTACAAAGATTCTTGGGTGGATCCCATTGTTGATTATCTGGAGAGGGGTATACTGCCCAATGATAAGGATTTAGCCAGGAGGCTGAGACTGAGGGCAGCCAAATATCTGTGCTTAGAAGGGGTATTATATCGCAGGAGTTATTCATTCCCCTTGCTGAGATGTCTAACTCAGGAGGAGGCTGAGTATGCTCTGAGAGAAGTACATGAAGGATTATGTGGAAATCATTCTGGGGGCAGAGCGCTGGCGCAGAAACTGATCCGGATAGGGTATTATTGGCCGACCATGCAGAGTGATGCAATGCAGATGGTCCAGAGGTGTGAGAAATGTCAGAAGTTTGGCAACATTCTTCACCATCCTCCCACTTTGTTGACTCCGATCCCCTCTCCTTGGCCATTTGCTCAGTGGGGGTTGGATCTAATTGGGCCCCTTCCTATAGGCAAGGGGCAGAACAAATTTGCCATTGTGGCTGTAGACTACTTCACCAATTGGGTGGAAGCTGAGCCCCTTGCTACCATCACTACGAAGAAAGCGATCAACTTCGTCTGGAAGAATATTATCAGCAGGTTTGGGTTGCCCAGGGTGATTATCACTGATCGTGGCAAACAGTTCCATAATGACCAGTTTCAGGAGTTTTGTGAACAGAGGGGAATACATGTACACTACGCTTCCAAAGCGTATCCTAAAGCCAATGGGCAGGTTGAGGTCACGAACCGCACAATCAAGAAGAATCTGAAGAAAAAGTTGGAAGCTGCAAAGGGAGACTGGCCAGAGGAGTTGCCCAGTGTCCTTTGGGCCTATCGAACAACTGCACGAACAGCGACTGGAGAAACCCCTTATTCTCTGGCTTATGGGGTGGAAGCAGTAATTCCAGTAGAAATTGGGCTGCTCAGCCACAGAACTCGGGATTTCCAAGAAGAAGAGAACCGACGAGGACTCTTAGAGGGATTGGACTTCCTAGAAGAGAAGAGAGAAAGAGCAGCCATTAAAATGGCCACTTATCAGCAGCAAATGGCCAGATTCTACAACAGCCAGGTCAGGGAAAGAAGTTTCAGAACTGGGGAGTTGGTGCTGAAGAAAGTGGATCCCACAGGGAAGAGGATTGGGCATCTGGGTCCAAATTGGGAAGGTCCTTATCAAATAACTGAGCATGTGAAGGCAGGGTCCTATCGTTTGGCTACATTGTCAGGGAAAAAGCTCCCCCAACCCTGGAATGCTGAGCACTTAAAGAAATATTTTCAATAATATTCGCCAAGTGTTTATCCCTACTGTCTTATTTCTTTGTTATTTCTTTGTCTTGTCTTTTCATGTGAACAGGAATGATCAAATTTATTACAAGTCCAGTCAAGAGGGACAGATTGTTATTTTTATGAAGATGTCTGAATTATGTCTAAGGATAACTAAACATATTGATCGAGCAGCATCGCCTGCTCAGCCCATGTCCTCCGGGACCATGCATCCGAGCAGCCTCGCCTGCTCAGCCCATGTCCTCCGGGACCATGTATTCGAGCAGCCTCGCCTGCTCAGCCATGTCCTCCGGGACCATGCATCCGAGCAGTCTCGCCTGCTCAGCCCATGTCCTCCGGGACCATGTCTCCGAGCAGCCTCGCCTGCTCAGCCATGTCCTCCGGGACCATGCGTCCGAGCAGCCTCGCCTGCTCAGCTCATGTCCTCCGGGACCATGTATCCGAGCAGCCTTACCCGCTCAGCAAATGAGCCTCAGGGGAAATCACGGAATTATCAAAAGGAAATCCTTCAACTTTGAGTTATATTTCTTAAGTTATAGGACTGTAAATATACAGACATCACACACAGAAGCAGAAAGGTAAATGAAAAGAATAAAATTACTCATTCAGCTGAAGCATGACAGATGAAATTGTTCACTTCTATTAATTGAAGGGTCTTCTTACAGCAAATGTGAAAGAAAATAAAAAAAATATATACAAAAGGAAAAAAGACTAGTTGTTTTCTTCAGCAAGGCCCTGAACCGGAAGCTGATCAGCAAGAGGAAGCTGGCCTTGGGCAAGAGGGTCAACCACCTGATCGGCACCAGGAGATGAATTCCTGAGAACGTCCTCAGCAATTTCCTCGATCAACTTGTCAGCTGCACTGACCACGATCTCTTCAGCTATGGCCACGGCTGGGTCGACCATAGCCAGGGGAGGAGGAGCCTCATCATCACCAGTGATGTCTATAATGGCTGTAATGCCCTCCTCGCCCTGCGTGATCATGAGCTGACCACGGTCGGTTGTCCCTTCCCGGAGAAGAACCCCAGCATGGCATTCCTCCTCTTCCTCCTCTTCGGAGACCTCTCCTTCGGCATCCTCCTCCAGGCCGACGTCCTCTGCTTCCGGCTTGAAGGAGCTCAAGTCTAGCTCAGGGTAAGCTGAACTGATCTTCCTTTTCAAGGACATGAAGCCGCCGAAGAAATACTCGGTCATCAGGTCAATGAACTCCGGAGAGTCTTTCAGTTGATCCATCTGAATTGACCGAGCCTGCTCTCTCAACGAGTTGATCTCCACATCCTGTTCTGAGAGCAGCCTACCCTGCTCGTCGCATCTCTGGACCAGGTCTTGGACCTGCTTCTGCTTAGCCTTTAGACCTAGCATCGCGTCGGCCAGGTCTTTCTTCAGATCAGCGACCCGGCTTTGCTCCAGAGCCAGACTGTCCTCCAGTTGAGAGGCCCGCTTCTCGTGGGTTGAGGAGGTCTCCGTTAAGCTCGAGATCTGGGCCTCCTTGATCGAGTTCTCATCCCTCAGCTGGAAGACTTCGTCCTTCAGCCTTGAGTTGGATTCTCGGAGCTCAGTCTCCAGCCTCTCACTTTGCCTCTGCTTCTCTTCCAGGGCAGAAACAGCCTCCTCATCGTCCATCGACCCCTGCACCAGGTCGGTACTGAGAACGGCCGCCTACAACGCAGTAAAATCAAGGATTAGAGCTAATCAGTTGTTTTAAAAGTTACGAGGAGAAGAAGAGAGGGATAGTTACCTTGGCCAGGAAGATGAGGAGCTGGGCACGCTTCTCCTCGGTGGTTTTGCCCCTCAGGATTTCCCGGTCCTTCGCTGTCAGGAGGTCATTCATTATGTCCATGGCATATCTGTTACTGGTCATAATGGACAGCTCAGGGGCAGGTGGTGGAAGCTCAGCCTCAGGCGCGTCGGAGACTGAGGGAGAAGCTTCGCTGCTCTTCCTTTTCTTACCGTGCTGAGCTTGAGCTTGCTCAGCCAGGTGTTGGGCTGTAGAAGCCTTTACTCTAGAGGCTGTAGCGGCAGCCTCCTCAGCAATCATGACCTACTCGTCAGGAGCGGTTTGCTGTTTTCGGATGACGACCTCCTCGGCCTCATCCCTCCTCAATCTTTTGGCAGGAGGGGCAGGAGTTTGCTGACTTGGGGCAGTCACACCCGAATCCACAAATGTGGACGGATCGGTCTGAGCCTTCTTCTTCTTGGTCTTCTTGGGCCTGGTATTAGCCCGCTCAAAGCGCTCGGCCATTTCTGCCAGCTTCTCTGCGTTCAGCTTCATCCCTTCTTCCTCTGGTAAAAACAAACAGAAGGCAAAGGTTAGATGGCTTCATCTAACAAAAGAACAGAGAGGAGGAGATACCTCTCTCTAAGGCAAGGGCCTCACGTGTGGGTTCCGGACCAAGGAGGTAGGTCGCTAGGGTTTCCGGAGTGATGAGGACTTTGTGGTCGCGCTCAGGGTATTCAGCCACGGCCTTCAACTGTTCTCTGACTTCAGCCGAGATCCCAGGTCTTTGTTTTCCTGCTCAGAACACGGTAAAGAAAAGTCAGCCATTTAAAAAATGAAAGTAAAAAGGGAGAAAAACTGAACATATACAGAAATTGAATGCTCACGAGATGGGTGGACCTCTCCCCAGAATACGCGGATTTTGGAGGAGCCTATCCGCTCTTCCCAGGGAGGGAACTCCCATCCTTCCCCTGAGAGGAAGAAGAACTTGTCCTTCCACCTCTTGTTGGCTGAGGGAAGGCCTTCAATTGCAGGGATTGTGCTGTCCCTCCTGGAGAAGTACCACCATCCCTGAGCAGACATGCTCACTTGGTGGCAGTAGAGGAAGGCCTCGGGGGTCAGCACGGCCTTGTCCCCTGTTGCAGCTGCCCAGAGCACACCGTAGCTGACCAGAGTTCGCCAGGCATTGGGCAGGAGCTGTCCTGGGGATAGCCCCAGGAACCAGAGGGTTTCCCTTATGCAGGGGTGAAAGGGGAGCCTCAGCCCGGCCTCAAAATCAGCTATGTATAGGCTCAGCTCGTCGAACCTAGGGGCATTGGCTCTCTCGGTCGGACCCGGGACTCTCAAATGGACTGAGCCGGGTATTTGGTATTTCACCCTTAGAATGGCGAGGTCAGCCTCGGTCACAGTTGAAACTGTGTGGTCAGCCTCTATAGGCCTAAGATGCAGGGCTACACCCCGGGGCACGGGACGATCTACAGGGTTTACTGGTTCGGGACGGTCGGATTGACTCACGTCCCTTTGTGAAGCGGTTGGCATAGAAGGCTTAGGCTGTTGTCGTCTAGGGGCCATTTTTTGGAAATCAGGGATGGCCGGCCTAATGATGTCAAAAATGCCCTTATAGTACTGAGAAACGGCTGGGGAGTGGGCAAACTCTCCGAACGACGGATAGTCGGACTGGTTATATAAGAAACGACACAACCTAAGGAAGAAAAACGCCCAAGGGTGCCCTAAACCTCTAGGGTTTGGAACAAAGTTGTTGCCAGCCAGAATCAAGGAAGAGCGACCCAAGCGTACCTAGATTACGGGAACTCCGGTTGTCTGAAGCGAATGGCAGAAGACAGTTTTTGGCAGGAGTTCGTGAGAAACTTGGTATGCTGCTGAAACGACGAGAGAGAAAAACCCTGATAAGTCTTAACAGGTCCCTTTTATAGAACCTCCATAATGAACCTTCAAATGTGAGCCGTTGATTGAACACACGTGGCACTCCCAGATTAAACGCCGCCTCCAAGCACTCGAGCGTTTCTGACACAGCATTTAATGCGGCGTATGAACCCAGGCAAGGTATGAGCCGTCATGATTCAATGCATCAGACCGTTGATATTTCCTCTCTTAGAGCAGGCCAACCGTTCGGAAATAGGGGAGTAGCTGATAGGTCATGACGTGTGAGCTGAGCCGGTTAGTATTCTGGTCGCTCAGCAAGCAGTTCGGCTCAGTCATCCTCTGATCTGCTCGGTTCTGTCATCTGCTCGGTGTCCTCAGCCCAGTGTCCTCAGCTCAGCCACTATCCGGTCTGTTCAGCCCAACCATTGTTTGACCTACTCAGCTGGATCATTCCCCGCAATTCCTGGGATCTGTTTGCCTAAAACGGATCGTCCCACAAGGAAAGGAAGATCCCATGAATCTCTCCACGTCTTGCGCACCATCTCCCCCAGAGCCCGTTATTTAAGGCAAGGTTGATCATGGGAGATTCGGTTACCCAATTGAGGATCACTAGCCTTGATTTACTCCACCAAATCAGGAATGGACCTCGTCCTTTCCTAATTTGTCTCAAACAAGATCTCTATATAATAGAGGCAGCTCTATGGTACAAGGTACGAACATTCTGCCCAATTTTACCCATATAGTCTTTCTACTTTATTCCTCCATCCTCAAGCTAACTTAGGCATCGGAGGGGTGTTGGCAAGATACCACACCGGTGTCAAGTTCTTTTTGCAGGCCTGCCGGGGACGATCATAAATCCGTTTCATCAGTACTACACATTGAAGTGAATCTCATCCATCAAATTAAAATTTGAGGATATTTGCTGAAAAGCTCTTTGAAGATAAAAAAATTTCCCTATTTAAATGGAGTGCGAGCGAGATAAATTCAAATTCCTTTCATTCAAGGTGAATCGTCAACTACTCTATCTCACATCTAGATAAGGCTAGACTCATAGTCAAAACATTCCTTTTCTTGCTTTCGACAGGAGAAAGAAGATTCTTTCTAATCGGCATCGATCTTTTGATCCTTTCGTTGTCATAATGGAAAAAATCCACTACACTAGCCCAAGAAGGAAGAAGGTTTGTAAACGGTCACTCTGACAATATAAGATGAAATTCTGCTCCCTATCCCCTTTTTTAGAGAAAATGGAGAGATGAATATTTGATTTATTTTTTAAAACCGTCAGAAATGACTGGGATTAAACTTGTAGCTTCCGCCTTGATCGGGCGGGGGGCGGTTTGTTTTTTTACAACGTCCAGGTAGCAAAAAGAGGTAGTTGTCATTTGAAAGTAAAGGTTCTTCTCATGTTCTACGAATCTACAACTCCAGTTACTGAGCGAGACTCCATTTATATCCCTTAATTATTCTTAATTTTCCAGAAATTTAATTACCGAAAAGAATATGTAAATTTTCACATTGCAACATGATACCATAATTGCAAGTAGATCAAATATGCATTGATTTTCATCAATTTTAAGGTCTTGAAATTAGTCCTCGTGCATTAAACGGGTTCGAACGCTCAATTATTAAAAAGATGAAAAAAAAAATTAGCTTAGGATAGTCAATTTTAGAGTCATCAAATTTAGCAAACAACTATACTCTTATGAGTTGTGATTATTGTAAAGCTGTAGTGCAATGTTAAAAGGGACTTTAATTGAGATCTCTACTAATGGATAATATAATTGGTCTCTCAAAATTTAATCGAGATACTTATAAGTTAGTCCGAAAACTTATAAAAAGAATGTTAAAAAAGACTTACAAGCCTCTACAACAAGAGGAGTGCTAGACAGAGCCGGCCCCGGGGTAAGCCCCGCAAGCCCCGGGGCTCGGGCAACCCCCCGGCGCGGGGCAACCAAAAAAAATAAAAATTTGCAAAAAAAAAAGAAAATATTTTTTAATTATTTTGTAAAAAAATTATTTTAGAGTTGCCTATTTCCTTTACATCATCGATCAAGCCCTTACATTACTTAGGCTCCGTTTAGTTGTCGAAAAAGTTGTACGAGAAAATTGTTCTAAAAAAATTAAAGTGAAGTGAAGTAAAATAAAAAAAATCTATATTCTTGTGTGTGTTTATTTACCAAAAAAATCTTGTAAAAAAATAAAAATTTACTTGTTCATTTGTCAAAAAAAACACCGGGAATATTTTTTTTAATTCAATGGTTAGTTGTGAACAAAATTAATTTTAAGAGCATATATTTTTAGAAAATTTCCTTTCAACCATCCTATATTAAATATGTATAACATATGTATCACTGTAGTTTTGGTATATATTCTACTGTGTAAAAAGAAAAAATAAGATATCCTAAACAGAATATATCCTAAAATATATTTATAGTTATTGTATCACCTAGTGTAACGTTGTATTTAAATAGATTAATTACATTTTTATCCAATTTGTTTTGTATTTGTTATTTTTTATTAATATTTTGTAAAATATTAGTTCGTCTCCAAAAAAATATAAAATTATATCTGAAAATTAATTTTTTTTTACTAAATATGAATAACAAACTAAAACATATCATGTTTTGATTATTTTTCATATTTTCTAAGTTTTCTTATTTTTAACCATAATTTTATATATTTTTAAATCTCTTGTTGAGACAATCCAATAACCCACAAAAATAGATAAAAACAAAAATTATGGATTGTCATGCTTCGACAGAAAAAGGTTTTCGAAGCTAAAATTGATAAAAACTTATATTCGGACTACCATGTCACATGAGATATTAAGTGAATTGTCTATCATTTTAATTGACAATGAATACTTGAATAAGTTAAACTATAATGATTTAGTTAAAAAATTTGTTTCAAAAAATGCAACAATGAGTTTTTTTTTTAATCAAATCGTGCTAATTATAAAACACTATGACGGAGTTGTATTTTGATTTTGAATTTTTTATGTAATTCAACCTAAAAGTGTAATGTAACTTTATTTTTATTTTTATTTTGTTGTTTGATTATATGTTTTTTAATTTTATTATGACATAATAATATTAAGTGGGCAACCAATTCAAGTTCGGGCTTGGGCAACCCAAATGTCGGGGCCGGCACTGGTACTGCTAGAGTTCCAGAAATTATTTTTTGAAAACATTATAGAATTCAAAATCAAGAGTTAAAATTCATTAAAATTTGAAACTCTACAAATTCAAATAAATTTAATCCGCACATTTTGAATTCTAAAATTTTTTATAGGACCAACAATGTGTACTAGTTAGCTTCGATTTTGAAACATGCAACCTAACCATGTGGGGGACAACTTAACTAGGAGATAATAGACCCAATGATAGGATCACAACTACAACCTTTACTGTTTTAGATAGACAATAAAGCTGTCCGCAAATCACGCTTTGGTCACGTGAACCGAATCACCCAAAGATTTAGCCCCCAATTTATGACCCAAGATTTGGAATTTTATCAATTCCAATTAGTAATATAGTACGAGGCCGGAGGCTAATTAATGGGGCTTCTGATCTTAAATGAGCTCGTCCCCCCATATTTGCAATTGAAAAATCATTGTATGATGGGTTTTTTGGTCACCATATGTGCACATCTTTTAATACTATCCCTATCCGCTGTGCAGTAAGAGTGTCCCGTGCAAAGATTTGATTCTCATGATACTATATATGTGGTGTGATCAGTTCATGTGGATTGCCTTCTTTTATTTTTTTCTATATCAAACGATTCTGAGTTAATACTTTAAAGAGATAATAACGGAACATAATATTTTGATGAGCTCAGATTGATTTAATTTAGTGGTTGATGTTCAGTCGTTTACTATTCAGTCATTAAGTACTTGCTTGTTCAATATTCATCAACTTTGCACATAGCAGCCGCCTAGGTTATGGGCGCTCGGCATTGCATTGCCAACTAGAGCTTAGTCTTTCAAGAATTAGGTTGCTCGGTCAAGAGAAATCAATCGTGAGATCTGTTCGACAAAATCTCACAAATAAAGCCCAATAATGCTCAGAATTTTCGAAAACGAAACTTTCAATAAATTACTCGCTCCTCTAAACAAGAAAAGAGAAGCATGATCGCCTGCCGTTAGGCTACCAAAAATCCCTCATTCTTTCACCGTATAAAATAGCTTGTTAGGCCAAGGACAATGGACCTTCACACACTCATTACTTATACACAAACTCTCTCTCTCTCTCTCTCTCTCTCTCTCTCTCTCTCTCTCTCTAACTTGATCATTGAATGATCTTTGGTTAGAAAATACCCCCCAATCTCTAAACTTATGCGTATTCAATTGAAAAACTAAAAGCATAATGGCAACCACGAGATCGTGCCATGAAGGTTTCCAAAGGGGATAGGTTTCTCAAAACCTCAACTCCTTGGAGTCCAAAGTATAGAACTTGACGCAGCTGGTGGAGCAATGCGAGACTTTGGTTAGATAGGTATAGACGCAGGCACCACCACAACCATCGGTTAGGGATTCACAAAACCAAACAATAGTGGATTTGAATGATGCGCTTGGGGTACAAGAAGAAAACAAAAGGTGAAAGGAGGAGGTCAACAATTACACGAAGCGATAGAAAGGCAACAATCACCAGAGGTTAGAGGAGCCTACCAATACAAAAGTCTCAGGAGAGGTTCGCAAGAAACTAACGAGGATCATGAAGCAAATGGAAGAAAAAGGGGGCATGATGGAGAATCTCCCATTCATGAATGCAGCGATGGCGAGACCTTTCCCTTCAAAATACAAGATGTCGCCGATGGATCTCATTGACGGAGCGCGAGACCCTATGATCACTTGAGAACGTACAAGGCTTACATGATATTGCTTGCTATTCCCGATGAGATTATGCACAGATCCTTCTTCCTTGCTTCTAAAGGCTCAACTAGGGTCTGTTTGGAAAGCTGAAGTCAAAGACCATGGACAACTTTGACCAACTCAACAAACTCTTCAGTCATTTTTATAGTGATCATCGTCCCCGCTGATTGACTATCTACCTCCTAAATGTCAAACAAAGAAAATAAGAGTAGCTCGAGGACTGCCTCAAATGTTTCAATGGTGAAGCTCTTATGGTGAATGAGGTAGATAACAAGATTACCCTCACAACTTCATAGGGAGACTACATTCGGCTCAATTTTTCTACCACCTCTCAGAGAGGCCCCCTTCCAGCATGGTAAAGGGTATGACTAGAGCTCATCAGCACATGAATGGAAAGGACACAATGATGGCATGGAGGGGGCGAACGAAAGAAGTTAGGAGAAATAGGCTAGAGCCAAAGCCAGTTTGGCACCAAAAGATGAGAAGAGAATCCCAACGTGGAGGTCAGGAAGAGTGAAGAAGGATCAGAGACCAGTTCAAAAGATTCACTCTCTTTCCTGGTGGAGCAAATCTTGATGCAGATCATCGATGATCCCAAGGTACGTTGGCCAAAGCAGATGAGGTCAAACCCCAAGAAAATGGATAAGAACAAATATTGTCCATCCCAAAGAGACTACAACCATGATAAGACTGAGTACTCTATTCTGAAAAGGTAGATAAAAGACCCAGAGGTGAAGGCTGGCCCAATCCACTACGGGGTGCCAAAACTGTGATGAACCGAGAAGAATCTAGAACGTAGAAAAGACTAACCAAGGGAATCGACGAATGAGAAGATCCAACCATTCAAGGAGGATTTGAACAAAAAGAGCTCTAAATGTAATGACGATGGGCAGACTGACAAAAGAAATGAATGTTGAAGAACAACCCATCAATTTTTTGGAGGAGGATGTCGCAGGTGCTTAGCAGTCACATGATGACCCATAGTGATAATGACAATCATTGGCAATTATAGGACCATTCGGGTCTTCATTGACAATAAGAGTTCGATAAACATCCATTTTATAGGGGCCTTCAACCAAATGGGCATCCAATCGAACAAGCTCGAACCAATTTGATTCCCATTAGGCAGTTTCTCTCAAGAAATAGTACAATCGATCGGCGCTATCGAGCTACCCGTCGCTATAAGCACATCTCCAAGGCAGATGATGAAAATAGTGAGGTTTCTACTGGTGGACTACCATTCTACTTTCAACGTTATATTGGGCCGAACAACATTGAACAACATGAAATCAATAATCTCCACATACAACCTCATGATCAAGTTTTCAACCCAAAATGGCATTGGCGAATAGCATGGTATCCAAGCCATGGCCCAAGAATGCTATGTGGCGACCTTAAAAGAAAAATGACCAAAGAAAACCTTGGTAATTGATGCATTGGAGGTGAGAGACAAAAATGAGGAAAAGAGAGGGAAAAATGATGGAACCCTAGAAACTGTGCTGCTATACAATGGGTGTGTCAACCAATCAGTGCACGTGGGTGTAGAACTGATGACTAAATATAAAGAAGCCCTTGAACAATTTGTTGGGGAGAGCGTGCTCCCAATAAGTGTGTGCCATGCGTTTGGGGCCAATTGTCCAGGAGAAAGATTTAGAAAGCTCAAAATTTCTCTTATCGGTCGGGAAAAGGAAAATCTACAAACGCCATCAAATGTCATTCGTAGACGTACACTTCCCCGGTGTGAATAGTGCATGGGCAATCGAAAGAGGTTAGGACCCCAAGGATAACCCCTAGAGGGATCAGGTATACCTTTCTCAACAATAGAAGGTCAAATTTGGTGATGGACAATGGGATGTTCGAGGCCTCATAATCCTTGGTGGGGACCACCACACGTACAAGAATTGAAGTTGGATTGGCAAAAAAGGAAAAGGCCCTACCCTTGACATAATTCTCCCCCTGGTTACTAATTCATGTGTTTCAGTCTCTTATGATTTAGACTTCAACAAGTTCATAGCCTAAAAATGAGGGATGACAGGTTCTATCAGAGTAAAAAGGGAGTCTGCAAACTTGCCGAACTTAGAAGTGTGAGAATGATAAGTGACAAAGTGGCACATGTGTAGGACTAAGAAGCCAAATTTGTGGCCTAGGCCTACGGGGTCTAGTTCTAAATAAAAATGAGGCCCCAAAATGTTAAAAGAAAGAAAAATTAAATGCAAGGAGATACAAACAGGATGTACCTAAGAAGAGTTTCTAGGTTGTAGTGAGAGAAGCCAAATTTGTGGCCTCAGCCTACGGGATCTAGTTCCAAACAAAAATCGGGCCCAAAATGCTAAAAAAGAAAGAAAAACTGAATGCACAGAGATGCAAAGAGGACATACCTAAAAAGAGTAACTAGGTCGTGGTGAGAGAAGCAAAAATTGTGGCCTAAGGCTATAGGGTCTAGTTCCTAGGTCGTGGAATAAGAAGCCAAAATTTTGGCCTAGGCCTATGGGGGTCTAGTTCCAGATATAAATTAGGCCCCAGAATACTGAAAGGAAAGAAAAATTTAATGCATGGAGATGCAAAGAGGATATACTTAACAAGAGTGCTTAGGTCGTGGTGAGAGAATGAAAGTTTTTCGGAATCACTCTGAAAATTGCTTTGAGATTGCAATGGTTGTAGCCAGAGAAAATGAAGAGTAAAAGTAGAAGTGTGACACGACAGATGATATGTCAAGCTTTTCAAATCCCATCCCATGACCTTCAGCACGTCCAACGACCAGATGAATGCCACATGGTCCCATAAGTTTTTCCAATCTCGTCCTTTCAATAGCCGGCACGTCCAACATATTGATGGGCGTCACATGTTAGCATAATAAGATGTCTAACATGCGCATCTAATGCTTGCCATGATCAAAAGTAACCGCCGGATCAAAGTTTGAATATGTTTTTTCGGATTCTCTACGTTAGTCCCTAGAAACAAGTGAGTAGATGATGGGTATGGAGCAAAACTAGCATACTCGGCTCTCCATGGTCTTCTCGGGCTCCTCGGCCATTAGTAGTTTTCTCTACTTTCCAAGTTGTCCCTCTAGATTCCCAGAGTAGGTCCCCCATAATTGCGGAGAGTCTTAGTCTTATGAAAACACCTACAATAAGAAGCATACTCCTACTGGGAGTGCACCATCTAGAGTGTAAATTTGAATAGATTAGACGTGTCCTTGCTCCAGGATAAAGATTCTCAAACTCCCATCTAATCACGCCACCAAGTCTTATCCCAATCTACAAGATACAGACCCCAAGAAGAATTCTAAAACCTAATTAGATATAAAAACCCATACTTATCCAACCAAATGTACGATACTCTAGTTAATCCTAAGCTTGAGTATACTTTCTTGATTTTCATCTACGAATCTCTAACTTGGGCATCATAGGGATATTAGCTGGCACCGCACTGATGT
The DNA here is from genome assembly GCA_019985065.2 of Arctostaphylos glauca. NCBI lineage: Eukaryota > Viridiplantae > Streptophyta > Magnoliopsida > Ericales > Ericaceae > Arctostaphylos > Arctostaphylos glauca. The sequence continues at coordinate 7,948,119 of JAHSPW020000003.1, forward strand.
TCTAGTTTTTTGTTGTAGGTTCTTAATTTGAGGGGGCGTTATCAATTGTGTCATCAATATGCAATATGATCTGAGTAACATTGCAATAGTTAATAATTATCAAAATATAGTTTGTATGCCGTGTTTTTATATAATTTCCTTTGTAGTTGGTATTTGATCGTGTCCACAGCAATTTCAGGCAAACCAAACGAAAAGCTAATGATATATTCTTCTAGCAACGAAGTACAATCATTTACCATTTTCCCTTCTTTTCTCTTCAGAAATTCATCAACAATTTGGAATCATTTATGCACAAATTCGGATACAAATGTATCTGAAATCATTCGATGTACGTGGGATTCATATTATTTTAAAAGATCTTACAGACATCGAACAGTTTTAAACACATGTATTTATGGATCTATGTGTAAAATATTGTATTCCTAGATTTTTATTGCAAAGTTAACCTAATGGTCAAAGCGGTTCGCATCGAACAGTTCGAACAGTTTTGATGATTTGGTATTCAATTTAATGGGACAACAATCTGGTGGACCGATCTTATTATCCATAAGCGGGAGGTTCAGTTTCGTATAACATGCACTACTAGAAATTACACATTTTGTGAGTAGTTTTCGTGACCAAATGCGTTTTGGTCACGGAAAAGTATACAATTTGTGACCTAATTTTTTTGAGTCACCAAATATGGACTCATTAGTGACCAAACTTTTTTTAGTCACCAATGACAGGCATTTTGAGTGACTAAATATTGTTTGGTCACGAAAGAATATACAAATAGTTTTGGGAACTAGTATGTGGTCACTAATAGTATACTTTCAGAGACTAGTTATTGTTGGTCACCAAAAATATGTTAAAAAGTGCGCCAATTTATTTGGCGGGAATTTTGAGCGAGGTTCAATACATTTAGTGACTACTTGTTTAGTCATAAAAATAATTCATGCTAGAATTACACTTTTGGTGATCATGTTTCGTGACCAACCACGTTTTGGTCACGAAAAATGAAATAATTGGTGACCAAATTGTATTTACTCACCAAGTACAGGATATTTAGTGATTATAAATTTTGTTGGTCATAGAAGATTTGGCTCATCAGAATGCAATAGGCATGATCCAATCACGCATTATATGAGATCCAATAATCTCTATTTTTGGTGACCTTAAATAAATCAGCGAGACGTGAAGTATTAACGGTTTAGATCGACCATTGTAAAAAATAGTCTTTATTGACTAGACATTTTTCGTGATCAGCTTAGTTCGTCACTATATGATAGCAATAGTCACTACAAGAAAATACACTTTTGGCGACTAAATTTAGCGACAAAACTAAATTTAGTCGCCAAAAACAGTGGTCGATTATACAGTTATATATACACATACATTTATATATACGTGTATACTATATATATGTACACATACATACATTATATATAGTAAATATATGAGTATATATAATATACATTATAGTATGTAATATATGAATATTGTATGTATACGGTACAATATATGTATACAATATATGTATACGGTATATGTATATATATGTATTTGTAGATATATTATATATAGTATACGATTATAAGATATATTCATATATATACTATTTGTATATACGAATATATATATATATATGTATACGTATTTGTAAGTTGATTTGATATAATAAATATTTTTATTTTCATTACTAAACATAAGTGTGTAAGTGGTCTAGTGGATAGGTGTTTGGTTATTATGGAAGAGGTGGTGAGTTCGAATCTTGGTAGTGACATATTGTTAGGGTATATATTATCATGATTCTGGTACAGTAAGTGCCACGTAGATGTAAGAGGTCCTATGTGGCAATGCATGTGAAATTTTTTGCTTATGTTAGCGCCACGTGGATGTTATAATTGGCGACTAAAACATTTAGTCGGCAAAAGTCAGAAGTTTCGGCGACTAAATACGGTTTGGTCACCAAAAGCATAGCTTTTGGCGACAAAACAGTTTAGTCGGCAAAAGTCAAACATGTAGTCGGGAATTGTGTTTTTTCTTGTGGCTAGTGATCACTGTTTGGTCACTAAACAAAATGTTTTTAGTGACTAAACGTTTTTCGTGATTAAATTAATTGGTCACTATAAGACACAAACAGTGACCACTTGTGGTCACTGGAAAAAACATTCAGTGACGACCAATTATAAGTGACAAATCGATTTGGTCACTGAAACGCACCTTCAGTCACCACGGTTTAGTCACTAAATGATATGCTTTTGTGACCAACAAATTAGTGGTCACAAATATCTTTTTGTGACTAGGGTTAGGTGACTAAAATACTTTTGGTCACGATTGACTTTTGGTGACTATATACGACCTTTTAGTGACCAAATTCTTAGTCACAAAATGTGTAATTTCTAGTAGTGATGGTTGCACACATCTGTTGGGAGTAGAAAAGGAAATTACTATTATTAAAATTCGTTTTAATTGATTGGGCCTTACATGAAGGTGTTTGGCGGCAGAAAAAGGAAAAAAATTTGGGTATTTTATAGGATAGATATTTAGTTGAGGGAAAAGGAGGATCATAATTAGTTATCTTTGGTCATTATGTGAGGCCCATAAAGAGTTTTTATGGGTGTGAAGACTTAAAGGAAACACGTGGCAATATGAGGAATATTTGTTCATTGTTTTCTCAAGTTGTTAAATGAAATGTGACACTTGACAGCTAGAGAATAATTTTAGGAAAAGAAGACGGGGATAATGTGCTAAATGAAAGTTTTTTTTTGTATAACCGAGGTATCTGGATGGCTTGGGGACCAAGCTGGTATGGCTTGGGGACCAAGCTGGTATCACCAATCTAATGCCGACTAATCATCGGGACCCTGAAGTTAACGACCAGGTAAACCTCCAGTGGCCCCAAAGTTTGCAGTTGTCAAGATTCGACCTCAGGACGTCTGGGTTTACAGCTCGCCCCAATCTCCACTTGGATAACCCCTTGGGGTTTAAATGAAAGTGATTTTTAACGGTTAGTGGGCATCCGGTTTGCTAAAAATACGATCTAATGCCGTGCTGAGGGAGGAGTCCAGCACTAAGAAAACACATTAAACATTTTTTCATCCAGCTATTCAACTGTCGTCAATTTCTTTAGTTTTATTAGTCTTAGTTAAATTATTTTGAGTATCATCCCTACTTATCGAGGCAGAAGAAACCTTTCATGATTTAGTTTGTTAGTTTTTCAGTTGTTTAATACAATTCAGTTATTTTAATTATTGTATTTTGCTTAGTTATTGTTTCTTGAAATTTGAAGTCCTCTTCATTGAGGCAAGATCTGAGTCAATCGAACTTCAGCTTCCCTTAGGCCATAGACAAGGCTTGAGGAGATTGGATTTGTGGTGCAACCCGACAATAAAATTTGCAGTTACATTAGCTCTTGGCACCACCTTGCATTTACTCACTTACGCGTGTCAACTTTCACGGTGTTTGCTCTTTTACCTCACACTTGTGTAATTTAAAAGGACCAACAACATCAATTCATAACAGGCAAGTAGGAGCGAAATCCCCAGAAACCGATGACTTCATGAGACCCTTGGTTGCCGGACTACCGCTGCGGCATGAGATTTAAGAACGTGATTACAAATACTACGCTGAATAACAAGAAAATTCACTAAAAAATGGGTCAAATAGTGGCAGAATTTCGGCCACCCATCAACCAGTTTCTGCAAGATGAATCTGGATTGGGCTGAGCCCAACGGGATACTTCTGAATCCTGGAGTTATGCGTGGAACAAAAAAAAATCACAAGAATAATCAGTTGGTCTAATGGAGCTTTTGGACCACCCTGTTCGGATAATTTTGGACCATGTGCTGCCTAGGCCATTGGTTGGGCTTGGGTCAGGGTTTCTGGACATTGCAATCGTCCGAAGTATCCCGTTGGGCTCAGCCCAATTCAGATTCATGTTTTGTTTCCTTCCAACGCATACCTCCTCCAATGGGCTAAGCTTGTGAAAGGGATTAGTCTGTCATGTACAGAGTTTCAACACTTGTCTCCGGAAATTAACCTATTCTAGTATGGTGATTAGCTTATCCCGCACTACTAGAAGTTTTTGTAAATTCATTGTCGGGATTTATCATAGTGAAAGTTGCTATGAGGAGATCCTTGTGCCAATAAAAATTGCTTTCAATGATTGGAAAATAATAAAAAAATAAATCATTGATTTATTTTTTCAACACTCCGGATAGGTAGAAGGATCTATGTTCATCCTCACATTCCTTTCAATCTACATTGGATTAGGCCTTTTCTATTAGGAGTCATCACCGGCATCTCTAGTTAAGCTGTCTACACATGGTTACCTGAGTTCAGTTTTATTCACCTTCCGCTGTAAGAGACCACCTTGAGGTCTCATTTCGATGATCGAAATAATCTGTTTTATTTTGATTAATTTATTTAGTTATCACGAAAAAATTTAATTCAATAGAATATTGGTAAGTGTTTAACTTAAAAATCTAGTTTTAAGCTTTAAAAACTAAAAGTTTTTAAGTAAAAAATTAAATTTTTAGACCAAGCACTTATTATTATTTAATTAAGCTGAAATTTTTTATGATAAGTAAATTAATTAATCAAAATAAAATAAACGGTTTAGATTATCAAGAGAGATCACGAATTGGCACCAAACGACAGATGGTAAACAAAAGACTCCAATTACCTTGGTTTTTTGGTACATTTATTTTTGTCAGCTCATTTTTTGAGTACATAACAAAAACCTATTTAATTATCTCATGCGATGCACGGACTCAACTAACATTCCCAACTGGCAACTGTCAAACATATTCGAAACAGTAGCTGTAGTTTAATTAAACTAATGTTGTTAAATTATTTTTTAAAAAAAACATAAAGCTGGAATAATGTACATTGAACAATAGATCATAATCATCGTAATTCTTGGGAAACTATTCGTCTATTCCTGTCACCCTGGCTTTTCAATATATACACATGCATAGTTTTTCCTGACAGAAATAATTTTATAAAAAATTAATTGAATCAAGTTCTACATGATAATATTTTGAGCTAATTTCTTACGGGTACCCTTAAAAAACATGATCTAAACATATTGATCGATTCAAATCATCTATATTTAATTAGGAAATGAGAGATTTTCACTTTAACAAAATAAAAAATCTCTTATTAGAAATTTGCTCTATATATACACACAACATTGCTTATATATATGAGCAATTAGCAAGGGTGGAGCCACTTGACCCCACCCATTTTTTTAATTTATTATTTATGTTAATTGTTTATAAATTAATTAATAAATTTGACCCCATTAAATTTATAATATTTTCTCAATTATTTTACATAAAGTATAAAAATTATCTAAAATATTTCTCCTATTATATAAAATTGTATAAAGTATTTCACCTAAATAAATAAAAACAAGTATTCTTACTGATTGAGTAAAATTATATACAGAACCTGATTAGACTCTAATATCAATCACTCCTCGAGGTCTAATGTGAAATCGATTGACCGAGCAAGCGCAATGTTGACCAGCAAGTTCTTATCCCCATCGACCAGGGCTCACTTGGAAATATGCCCTACATGACCCAAGTGACAAATGACTGACCGGAGGAAGCTCCGCGAAGAGTATAATTATAAGCTTAAAGTAAGGAGATGATTTGATCATCAACACCAATCAAGGAGGTGATTTGATGAGTATAATCACTAACGCCCCAATTTCTTGACAATTTTATTTAAATTATTTTTAATATTATTTTATTTATCAAAAATAATTATTAAAAAGATAAACTCATTTTTTGCAGCGGAAAGGAAAATAAGTTCATAGTCTAAAATAAAAAGACATAAATACTCTTCTGGGTTTATATTTATTTCAAATTAAAGGATAGAACTGATAAACTAAAGGTGAGGCAGCCAGATGGTGAACTCTTCTTCTACGGCTACTAGCTATTCCTCGTGCGGTGGAAACTCCATTTGCACAACTTCATCTGACATGAATGCCAGAGGCAGCGAAGTTGCTCCAGTGAGTAATAAAACTCAGTAGAAAACGTTACCCGAAAAATAAACCCGAAAGGATATCAAGCATGTATCATGTTATAGTACTGAAATAAGCTGAACAGTTAAGTAAACACAGGTTTATATCATATTTCTAAGAATTACACTGGGAAACTCCGTCTTCCACCCGACTATCTAATATAGGGCACTCAGTTGATATTGACAAGGTCTTACCTACTAAGGTGTACCTGACTAAAATACTGACCCGGCAAGGAAGGCACCTTCTACTGTCCATTCATGTCAATAACTACCTTGCTCTAGCTAGATCCGACCGATAACGTGGCTTCACTAGGTCAGATACCAATGAACCTTACCTGCTTCCTTAATCGATTAAAGAACGCCTACAACACTGACGGTCATTCTTTCGGGGTTCAGAATTATACTCACAGATGGCCCAAAAGTCACCTACAATTGAATGCACTCACCTCCTAGTTGGGGTCATTCTATAAATAATAAGGGACCTTCAACTGATTACACCTAACTCCTAGTTGAAATCCAAAACACAAACACAACAACGGGTCGACGCCTGACAACAATATTTATCACGCCGAGAAATCCAATTAACTTCTTTTCATTTACGTCACTATTTATCACTACACACTTTCACTATGTTATAATGTTCACCTAACATCCTCTGCTTCCGTGTTATGGGTGACATTCGAACCTGTTTCCCTAACGTAGATTCTAGGTTTTCTCCCATAGTTCTCCAATTACACAATTATGTTCTCAATGTTCTCAATTACACAGTCGTTCAACACTTCTACGATAATTTCGATAGCATAACAGTTATAACTACGACAATCTCCTCTAGTAGCACGATGGCCATACCCGGCATAATCGACCACTTCTAACATGACCAAATCTCGTAAGTCTAAACAACAATTCAAATCCACTAACAACATCAAGTTACATCATACATAGTCACGTAGGGTCAAGCATCATAAATCCAAGTTTACGCTTCTCACGAGATCCCTCAAAAATTCGCAGATACAAGTTAAGTGTTGTGTATGTCTATGTAGTATATACATGCTATCTGGACAGTATGTTAATACTGGACAGTGTCCAAAATGACCAGAATAGTATTATGTAATTCATATTTTTGGAAGGTCGCTCAAGCGACCAAGAGCTCGCTATTAGAGTTCAGATTCTGACAAAACTTTGACATTTCTTTGAAAACCAAACAGTGTTCTGAAAAATTAACAAGGTCGCTTGAGCGAGCTTTCTTTTTTCAGAACTTGCAACTTTCTAGTTTTTCTACACAGTTCGAATTAGAAATCCTAGATTATGCTTACTAAGACTGAAATAGAAATTAAACACATAAATGAAATCCTAGGGGTTGATAGGTAAAGAAATCTACCTCGATTTGAAGATACAACTACGGAATCAATCTAATTTGGTGAAAATCAAACAAAACCTCCACTAGAACTTCTTTTTTCAAGAACTTTAAGAACTATTTCTCAAATTCTTTCTCTTTTGAAACTTGACCTCGCAACACCCTCTAAGAAACTCACTAATACTCCGTGTTACGAAAATTTAGGTGAAAAGGTCTGAGAGTTCGCTAGTTTATATAGAACTTTAGGATTTAATAGCCCTAAATCCCTAATTCAATTTCCCTTATTCATTACGTTTGATTTCCCAAATCAATTCCTATCAATCCGTCCAAATCCCTCTTCAATCTGATTGTTGCATCTTAAAAATCCCAAGGAATATGATGTAAAAATTAACTCGTCTAATTAAAACTTAGATTTAAGACCATGAATGCGAAAAACTCAAAAAGATTCCTTTCACAGGTTGCTATAAACCACAGCTCGCTCAAGCGGCCTCATCTAATTTCGAATTTTGAATTTTTGTTTTAAAAATACTTTAAAGTCGTGAACTTAAATATTGAATATTAATTTTTAATTCTCTAGAATTCCTCGGTTATTACAAGCACTAATTAAGGAGATAATGTCTCCCGTTATTCAGAAACTAATTCACCCAATTGCTCAATCTCGTACCTTATAAACAAGTCATCTATCATCAATTAAAACGTACACACTCTCCTGTTCTCTATATACAAAATGTAATACCCCGACTTACTTGATCGTTGGAGGATCCATGACCAGAAACACCCATAGTCTTTTGGACTTATTTTGCAAGAACCCGCATGAAGCTCTCGGATCAGCCGTCGAATCCTTGCAGTAACCCTAGCTGAGCTCAAAAGTCAGCCATCTATTTTTCGACATCATCAATTTGGTGTCGTCTATGGGAACGATTCTTCTCACTTTGACAAATTCAACTGACTAACCAGAAGTGATGGCGATTGCCGAGTTAGATCTAATGAGTAGGCAAGAGGAGAAACATTGTTAGTCCCGCACATACGCTAATAAGATAAGTGTAATAATCCGAAGTTTTAAAAGTATAGAGAATAAAATTTAATCATTTTTTAAAACAATTTAGCCACTTGTAACCATTTATGAATTAATTTCCTACTGGACGGACGAGATCGTGTGTGATGCATAACGTAGTAAGACGAGATGCACATAAACAAATTTAATTTTTTTATCAATTAACTGACTTATGGCCTTTCAATTTTCCCGCAGCCGTTTGAGCTCTAAGAATTCTAAATCTTCATGGTGGATTAATGGGGCCTATTGATTTTCCTCTTCTTTAATGGAGTCTCCATCATTTGAGGCTTAAAATCACCATTGTCTTCCTTCCCATTTCACTTTTTACTCAACAAGAATAGAGCAATGTTAGAGAGAGAGGGTACTGCCAGTTGGGAGAGAGCCAATACCCTGTCGTTTCGTCGCTCGTTCGACACCGAAATCACCCAACGAGCTAGGAAACTACACCTTCAACCCTTAAATTATGTATTTTTGTTTGAATATATACCTTCAACCCTTTAATTTTGCAATTACAGTAAGAGTATTTTTTGTTTATTTGTTTCGTGAATTTGTTCGAAAAATATTTCTGAAATTTGTTTTAGGAAATTTGTCGAAGACCCTAAAAATAATTAAACCACCGAGACTTGCTTTTTCCGCAATTACAACTGAAGAAGAAATGAAAAATAATGAACACCAAAATTTTACGTGGAAAAATCTCTAAACTAATTGGAGCAAAAAACCACGGACAAATTGTAGAAAGATTTCACTATAGCAAAAGGATTATAAGAATTTGTTTCTAAAATAAGGAGAGCACAATTGACAATACCCTCTCTTAAATAGAAGAAAAATACACACTCTCTAATAAAAAGGAAAGACAATATTTAGGAGAAATCTCACTTTTTTTCTCTCTAAAACTCTCTCTTTCTCTATGGTCTTGAGCTCAAAAATGGGGGTCATAAATTGAAGTATATAGCCATGTATATATAGAGAAGAAAGGCGGTGATAAGAGGCGGTTTGGCAATGTGAATTCCAGAAAATATCCCGCCGTTTTGTTTGACCAATTCTAATGCTTAATGGAGAAGCAAATTTGCTTCTTATCTAATTCATTTCTTTGACCAACAAAATTACTTCTTATCTCTTTATCAAATTGATTTCTTTTGACCCACAAAAGTGGCTTTACCGCCACAATAATCACCAGCAATAGCGGTCAAGTAAGTTCATACCAAGAAGGAATTACCAAAGTCAAAACCATATGGTTTTGAAAAAAACAGTGGCGTGTGGTTTTTGTTAAAAAAAAAAAAAAAAGTAATTGTTTTCTTTTCTTTTGAAAAGAACCCTTTTGATTCTTATGGTTATTTATTTCCAAATAAAACAGTAGCAAATCATACGAAATCATACCGTCAGTCCTAAGATTTTGTATTTTTAGATTGATTTGCAAATCAAACTCTGCTAGTTTTGCTCTTCATGTAAACTCAGACTTTCAGATCTGTATTTTGGTAAAAATTTATGGAATTAGTTTTTGGCTACCGTTGTTATTGAATTTGGGTTAGTGCTGTTCTAATAACTAGCGGCGGAACGCAATGCGTGTGCAAGTCGATTATTAAAGCAAAAAAGAGGTAATTATCAAACAATGGAGTGTAATGATAAGGGTAGGTAATTACTAAAATATCTATTTACTTGTTTGTCCATGGTAGTTAAAGTGAGTAATTTGTTTTGAAACTTTTTTAAGAATAATAACGAAAATCACTTTTGTGACATGGTTTTAATTTTGTGTTCATGCCAAAAGCGATAGTCTCTTTCTATTAGTATAGATGAGCCAATGCTACAATCGTTGGCTGCATCTTTCGCTTGAAAGAAGAGTTTGCGCCGACGTAAGCGATTGTAGGTGGGAGGTTTGTTTCGAAATTTGGAACAATATATTGGTCCCTTATCTTCCACCAAAATTATTTGTTATTCTTATAGGAACTTTAATTGAATCTGGATGTGCACTAGAAAAAAAGAAAACATAAAAAGAATTTATATAACAATTATAGATGGTAAAAAGGAACACGAATTCATCTTTTTTTTGTTTTAAAGATGAAATCAAGCATGACATATAGTTGTCTTATGAGGAGGATCAGTGACGAAATTCCTTGATAAAACACAAATCCCACTCTCTTTTTTACTATATAAAACCACCTAGGTGATGTTTTCTCGTAAATAAATAAAGATAATAACTTTCTTTTGTTGTTATCTTAATGTCTTATATTCTACTCAAATTCAATTGCTCATTTTATCTAATCATCATAATTCCAATTTGATTTCTAATCACAGCAAGGTTGTGGGCCAAAAAAGGATGCACGCGATCGACCGGTCAAAAGGTTTAGCGGTCGACATGATCATGCTTTTTTCTGGAAGATTATTTATGTTGTCAAATTAGAACTTAACTATTTGCTAACCCTCACTCACACTCACACATGCATACACATGTTTATGTCCACGGGTCCCCATGGAATTTCATGCAAGCTGGTTTATCACTCAAGACCTTTTAATCAATAACCTGTTCGGATCCACTATTGATACTATGGTTACTATTGTATTTCGATACTTACGTTCTATTACGAATATTGTTGTGGTTGACATGTTGTTGGACTCCTGAATGAGATATTTGAAAGGTTGGAAACATTCGGATACAGCCATCATGCTGCCCCAAAATTTCGTATAATTAATTGAACTCTTAGGGAAAACATAGATTGAACTTTGGGGCACCTGTTCAAATGAACCTTGGATAAAACAACGGTGGGTGTCGAGTGTTCACTATAAATCGAATATGTAGAGACACATAGGTGTTCATAATGGAATTAAAATGATGTAAAAGTTGTTCTGAAGATCGTCGGGGCAAGTTTGATATTGTTACCAGGTGTCATCCCATCTTTGGTTTTGTCGATATATTGAAAGGACCCCAATTAGGAGTTGTTGAAAGCGGTTGATGGTGACTTATGGGACATCTGCAAGGACAACTCTGGACCTGGAGGGAGTGACGGCTAGTGTCTTGTGTGTTTTTTAGCCGATTCAAGAAAAGCGGCCAAAGTTTGTTAGTACCTGACCTGGTGGCACCATGTTCTGTCAGATTTAGCTAGAGTGATGTAGTTATTGACCTGCGCGGACAGTAGAAGTTTCCTTCCTTGCCGAGTTAGTATTCAAGTCAGGTACATAACCTCGGATTACAAGCTCTCAGTAGGTAAAGACCGGTCAATATCAACTAAGTACTCTAAGTTAGATTAGGTGGATACGACTCGGAGTTTCCAGATGGAATTTTTAGAAACATTAAAGAACGAAATCATAAGATACCTACTTGTTTACGTTTAGTTGTTTGGTTTTCTTCTTGTTATCATTGATCCTATTATATATCATGTTATACTTATTTGTAATTCTTTGGGTTTGATTTTTGAGTATTTTTCACTACTAAGTTTAATTATTCATTGAAACAATTTATCTACCCTTGATGTTTTATGTCAAATGGAGACAAGCAGATAAAGTTTTTGTCTGAGCAAGAGGAGCCGATTCTCACGAAAGAGGAATTCATTACATGGGTTCTATACTCTTAACTGCTCTGTTATTTAATTTATTTTAGAATGAACATTGTAAATCCATAAGGCTAGTTTTGTCAGTTTTAATTCCACACTATGAAAACTCAGCTATTATAATATGTGACGGTTATTAATAATGAAGACTTTTTTAAATTCTTATTTTATAAACTAAAATAAGTTTAAAAAATTTAATTAATGTTTCGAATAATCGAGGCATTATAATTTGGTATCAGAGTATGGGTTTGATCAGCCTGCGACCTAGGGAAGATTGGGAAGTTTACACTGCACTTTTGAGCGTTTTTGTTTGTACGATAGTTGAACTTTTTAGTTTAAGTTATTTAGTTTTGCTATGTTGCTGGTTATTATGCTCTATTATCTTTAAGTCTAAAGCAAAACTCCGCAGCTGCCTTTGTTTACTATCAAATATAGTCACTTTCACGGTGCTAAATCCTCTGGGTTATTAAATCTGCAAAATTTTGCTATTCGTAATGTCACTTTCAGATCTGTCATTCGCTCTTTAGAAGATTCTTCTTCAGATCCAATAGCTATATAAGTATTATTAGGGGTGAAAGAAAAACCAAAAAAACCGAACCGACTGAAAAAACCGACTATTCGGTTCGGTCTTGGTCGGTCCACAATGGGATTCGGTCGGTTTCGGTCCATGAAAGATTTTTCGAAATATATTCGGTTCGGTCTCGGTTTTCTGGAATTTTGACCGAACCGAACCGATAGTGGACCGAATGGTATTGTACTGAACCGACTTAGACCGAACCAACTTGGACCGAACCGAAATTTAGTGATGCGTTTGGCTTTTGTATTTTTTATTATGTGTTTTTTACTATTTTGGTGGAAAAATAGATTAATTTTTTTCTTAAAATATGCCCATGTGATATTTGATGAAAAAAATTTGAATGGAGGCCCATTTGGTAATACATTTTCTATATTAGTGGCGGATTTGGACCGAACGAGCTCAAAATTAATTTTTGACATTGCCAATTCGGGGCGGACCGAAATCCCCGAACTCCCTAAAATCCCCGAAATAATTTGACCCCGCCCCGAACCGAACCGAACCGAACCGAAAATAAATCGGTCGGAGTCGGTTTGGAAAAAATTTGGACCGAACCGAATCGGTCTATGAAAATATTGGACCGAACCGACCGACCCCGAACCGATTTCACCCCTAAGTATTATGCATTTGTTAGATGTCGGACCATGTGATTGATGATGTAATGTTACCTGTTGATGTGGAAGTAGAGCTAGGACCACGAGATAGACCCTATGGTGATTGTTGGGCCAAGATTTGAGCCACCCTCAGGTATAGTTTTTGTTGGTTGGACGGATTGAGCAACACTTGATTAGGAGCTTCCAGTGGCTCAAGGACCGACTCGACCGGAGGAGGAGGAGAATGAGGATATGGGCGAGGAGTTGGTACTCCCGCCATGATCACCATCGGTACCACGACATGCTATACAGAATCATGAATGGAGACCATAGAATCAGAACCCGATATACCAACCTGGGACTATGATGTATATGCGGATCACGTCATTGGTTCGTTGTAGTTTCAAGGTACTATCGGCTCCCTACTTGTTTGAGTCGATTTATATCTTTGATCACTTGATCAGGCGCTATCGAGTTGATGTGCCTGAGGGCTTCGACCAGTTTGTAGGGACAACTGTTCTGGCTCACTAGTGTCAGACGCAAAGGCCTTTCGATGAGGGGCGAATTGTGTCTCCGCATGGTGATGTAGACTTTACAGACTTTGAGGTCTGTACTGAGGTTTTCTTCTCCATCACGGAGATTATGACATGTAATCAGTGGAGTCAGCGAGGTAGGTACTGCAGGGTCAGGTGCTGATGCTATAGGAGAGAGAAGGTGATTTGGGAGGAAGAGTTACAGATGCGTGATAAGTATTCGGAGTTGTTTTGAGGTGGAGTGGATATATGAGAATAGGCTACAATAAGTACTTACGATGGTAAGACAATAGAGGTACGTAGGTAGAGGACAATCCATGTGTAGCTTTGTGTTCCGTTTGTCTCTCTTATCTACTGTATAGTTGTAACCACGTATTATATAATAAACGTTGTTTTAATTTTATTTCATATTAATGTGTTCTCTCTTCTCATATTCGGTAAATTGTTTAAGTTAAATTTATTCATCTTAAATTGAACTCAAAATTATACACAAGGACATCCCAAAATTATTTGAACGGTGCTAATGGCGATAATAGAAATAAAGGACAAGTTGTCAATGAGACACTCGAACAAAACGCCATCACCAGCAACCAACCACTGCCGAAAAATCCACCAGCTGGAATCTACCCAATGTGCTGTTGCTTCCTGTGGAATTGAAGCCACAACAGATAAGCAAAGTAATGGTTGGATATAGCCTCTGGAAATATATATCTACATACACGGGTTGGCGGCTACAGACAGTTCTAGGAAGAGGGTCTAAAAAGATTCCCATGCTTTGTATTAATATTTTATTTGGTCTAAATTAATGAGTATTAAATGTTTAGTGTCATTCTATTTTTTGAAAAATATTTATCAAGCAAGTATTAATGAGAAACTTCAAAACAAGCTATTGTTGATTCAACATTTTTTTGTTGAGATTGCGTTGGTGTTCCTCGGATTGAACATCATGTTTTTGTCTTATCAATTTTGTCCTAAAATTAAGTTTGGTAGTAAATGTCTGAGTCGTAATAATAATTTTTTTATATAAATTTCATATTCGAAACCACTCATATACTAATAACTTTTAGTTATGACTTCGTATGAGGTTTTGTATCGATTTAATTGAGCTCTTTCATAGTCGATAATGTTTGTAAATTAATTCAGATATTGTACAATATTAAGTAGAAAAAAAGAAAGAGAACAATGGTATCAGCCAAGCACTAGAAACATTTAAAAATCATTTCCTCGAGCTCATGAACTATCTGAGGATGCATTTAACTGACCCTTGGCCTTCTGGCAAACAGAACGGCTAGCTGTTGGGCAATACAAACAATTTGAGAGTGAACCATCAAGGAAATATCTCTTTTTGTGGTGCCATCCATATAGCCAAAAGTTACTTATAAAATAAGGTCACTAAGAAATGAAAACATGGGTATGATCAGGAAGTTTCCAGGCCACCTTCCGCGGCGCACACAGCCGTATGCCATTACGTTTTTCTTTTAAAATATACATCTCTCTCTCCCCTTATCCCTCCCTCTATATACACACATATATATGTACATATACATACACATACACACACACACATATATATATATATATATATATATATGTATATACATACATACCTACATACATACATATATACATATATCGAAATTGGTGGAAGTTAGAGTTAGTGGTAATACCAAGTGTCAAGCACCTCCTCTGCGAGGACTTTATGTAACGCCCCGGATTTCCGGAGACGTTAATTTAAAATAATTTATCAAAAGTCAACCACATTTCCATTACTTAGTCAAAATAAAGTTTGATTACAACATCCGAATTTAAAGAAATTACATTAAAGATTTAAAATTAAGAGCTCGAAATAAATCTAGGTGAACCACGGGGCTACGACATCCTCCTCGAAAGTACCGCCGTTGGTATCTGGATAAGCGGGCTCAGCAACGTCATCTTCGACACCTGGCATGAAAGGCCAGGGGCAGAGAAGTTGCACCAGATGAGCGATTAACGCTCAGCAAATAAAACTACCCTAAATCTCAAATCTATGCAATGGATCAACTGATGCATGATCATGAAGATAGTATGAGCACTCAATCAAATATTATGAACAGAATAAAATAATCAGAGTTGACATAATCAGATTAAATAATAAGCGGAGGCATTAAACAAGTAAGTACATTAAATGAATGAAATGTCGACAATATATCCTTAAGTCAAACCCTATGACTTGTTTCTAAATTTCTGACACGTGCAACCGACTTATATCCATAAGTGTCTGTCGTTGTTCACAAGTGTCCAAAATTTCTTTCAAAATACAAAGTTCGGGTTGACACAAGCATTGTCCGTCATCAAAATTTCATTTTTCAAAGTGGTGTTATGATGTTCCCGACCAATATGGTCCCGACCCCTACGCTGACCTCGTATCCGGCGCTAGTGTACCCAAACATCGGCTCCCGTATCCCATGCTCCCAACCGTTATGCTCCCAGCATTATGTCTCCCATATGTCGTGCCTTGACTCGGGAAATATCTAACTCCTCCCCTTCAACTATATTTTTATTTTTGAAAAGACACGACACGGCTTACGAACATAACCGGCTCACGACATAACTTGGCTAAATACATGAGACGTGACCGACTCGGCTCCAAGACACAGCCCGGTGGTAACAGACGTAGTTCGGCTAAAATCCATATCCCGGCTAAAGACATCCTAACACATCTCCCCCAAGGAGTAAGTCAAATCTCGAGTCACCAAACATAAGAGTTTATCAAATTCTCGATTTTCGTTACAAAGCTCGTGACTTTTATGACTCGTGTCAAAATCTCGAGTGTCATCTCCACTAACCTCAAACGTTTCTCATTGACTCTATATAAGTTTCGTTTCAACGACTAGACTCATGATAACATGATGATGTGTTGGAGATGCAAGATTAATCAAGCGAACAAGATAATACAAATAAGCAAGCTATGGCACATAAACGATAAGCGCATACTTTCATTTCGCAAGAAAACTTCTAACACGCTAATTTTTGAATAAGATGTCATCTCCTAATGATATAGGTTACCTAAAATTTCAAAATGATAATCTAAGCTTGATTATAGGTGTAGTGGTCGTAATGTAAGAATTTGGGCGAAATTCTAATTTTCTGAAAATTTTCACTGTCTGAAAATTTTTCTAAGTATAGAAAAAGTTGAATTTTTCAAGTTTCGAATTAGGGGATAAAAAGTCCCGGAAATGATTCCTTGATTTTTTCTAAGCACAATGGTATATTCATACGCCTCAAACGCATAAGTTTAGGGTGAGTTTCGGGCCAAAATATAGGAAGAAAACGGGTGATTTTTCTATTTTGTACTAAAATAGGGAGGGCGACATTTTGATTCGAATCGAATTTCAATTTTCTGTAAATGCCATTGTTTCCAAATGGGGGGTATTTCCTTATTTTCATTAAATAAAATTAAAGTAAAGAAATCTAGAATAATGTATTTACTTAAATTTATTTATAGAAAATAAGTATATTTTCATAACACATGTCATGCCTTAACAAAGCCTAAGTCAGAAACTAAGTGTCAAAATTCCATAACAGAGGCACCGGTGTAAGGTTTCAGAGGCACCGGTGTAATGTCTGTTTTCCAGTGTAATACTAAGATACAGAGAGTTAAAGGCACCGGTGTAACCAAAACTGAGGCACCGGTGTAAGGTCTATTCTGCAGTGTACTACTGAGATACAGAGTTGTCAAGGCACCGGTGTAAGGTTTCAGAGGCACCGGTGTAAGTATGAAACTACAAGACTGTAAAATACAGAGAACCAAGGCACCGGTGTAACAAAACTTTGACACCGGTGTAACCATGAAAACACAGAACAATGTAAACTACAGAAAACCAAGGCACCGGTGTATCAAAACTTTGACACCGGTGTCAACATCATCATATACGAAAATACACTACTGGGTTTTGTTTCTCCGAGCTCCGTGGAGCTCAACATCGATCAATGGCATAAATTAAAGGTTAGGATAGATTCATTCACCTTAGTATTGAAGAAACTAAGCTTGAATTTGAAGGTTTTAGCTTGGATTTGGATGATTGAAGTTCAAAACAAGTTCTCTCTCTTCTCTCTCCCTCTACTGTTATTTTCTTTCTTTCTTTCTTCTCACTTCTACACCACAGCCATGGCAACTCTCCCCACTCTCTGAACTCTCAAATTCGTAGCTAGCATTGTGAGGAGGATAGAGTACAAAAAGAGAGAGGTTGAGTGTAAAGGAGGGCTTTGCATGGAGCTCTATTGGAGGGGGAAAATTGCTGGCAGATTTTTGGTGGAGTGAAGAAATGGTATTGCTCAGTCATTATGAGATTTGGGAGGGAGATTTGTGATAAAACAAGGATACAAGGTGGTTTGGTTGGGAAAAAAAAATGGAAGTATACGTATGATTTTTGGGGAAGGGGGTGATGATTAAGGAAAATTATCAAGTGTAGATGGTTCTACAATTCAAAGAAGGAGATGGATCTTGGGTCAAGTCAAAAGAGTTTGGATCGTGGGCCGGGTTAAACCAAGTTGGGCTTGGGTTAGGATTTAGTCCAATGGGTTGAATCCAAATACACACATTCACAAACCCATGAATATAATGTATGGCTAAAATAAAAAAAAACGCGCAAACTAAATAAATCAATAAATAATTTCATACATCAAAATTTAATTTAATTTAATTTTTTTTTTATTACTTTATTTTCATTTTAAAAATTTAGGGTCTTTACACTTTAACTCGAGACATCTCATTTTAGAACTTTAATTTAATTTGTCGAGAAAATTTAAAAGATAAATAAATATTAATAATGTATTAAAAAGTTTATTTCAAGACAAATTTTTAATACGTTTTTTAATATTAAAATTTTTATTTCAAAGTGTTTATTAAAAACTTCAATAAGCAATTGAAAATGGAACTAATGACATCCCAAATTCTAATGATACAACAGACTCGGACAATACTTTTACAGTGAATGAGGTGGACTGTGTTAGATTAGACTTGGTGCCACGTGGATTAGATCAATTACGTGGCTTTTGTTTGTTTGTTTTATTGATCGAAGTGGGAGACGTACAGCTTGGAAGGGATTAGATTAGAGTTACACGTCTGACCAATTGGGTAGATACTTTCTGCCCTTTGGATGACGAGGTGGCTTTATCCACTTCCGAGTCAGATCCCGAAAGGCCAAGGGTCACGAATAGGAAAGTCAGCCAAGGGAAGTGGTAAAAATGGGAAAAACAAAATACAACATAGCACAAAGACCTCCCACGAGCATCGCAAGCGTTTGTTAACCACCTCCGAGGCTCCCATTTTATGCTTATTTTTCAAAGGACCCCCCAAACTATCATTGAAAATCATTTAACTCCCTTTAATTCTTTTTGAAAATCATTTAACTCCCTTTAATTCTTTTTGAATCATTTTAACCTCTTGAACTAATATAATGTGCCATTTAGACCCCTGCTTTATAGTGTGTCATTCTTCTCCCCCCAACCCAAATTATAATCTTTAATTATCTCTCTATGCCCCTCTATTTTTTATGCTAGGATATGAAGATAGATTCAATCTTCTATTATATAAAAGACTCTCACATATCTATAGCTAGTCCCAACATGACATAAGATCGCACCAAAATGTTTGAGGATGACAAGATGTTGTCACCCACCACCAGATTCCACGGATGCTTTGCTGTCGTTTCCAGCGAGGATTGTGTGTCTTTGTTCTCGGATTAGGTCCTAGAGAACATCCTTGACAATGTGTTGTTGTTCTTGACATCACGACGTGATTGCAACGCGGCGACTCTGGTGTACAAGTTGTGGTATTGTGCAGAGGCACTCACCAGATTCTAACACTTCGTTAGGAATTGCTATGCGGTATCGTTCTGCCACGCTATAGTGCGCGCAAAACTATGTAATTTTGTCCGTGTTTTTCTTAAAATTACATCATTTTGTTCTCAAGTATTTTAATAATAATTCGAGTGATAAGTAAAAAAGATATAATTTAAAGGACTTAACGAGCAAAACTACATCGTTTTGCCTATACTACATGCGCACTACAGAAAATTACACTATAGTTCCTGCAAATCCGAGGTGGGGAAAGGTTTCAACAAAGACATATGGCACTCCTTAAGTGGAGCATATAAATTGCTTCATAACAATAATGTTTCTTTGATTTCAAATTGGAAAACATTCTTTTAGGTTAGAAATCAAAAAATGAAATAAACAGAAAAATAAGAAACTAAATCTTCCAAGAACAAATCGCTTAAAATTAGGAACTTCACCTTACCAATTTATGCTCTGTTTTCAATAGGGATAACACTAACTGAATTTCTATTTCATTGCAAAAGGGAAGAGAAACAACTTGCACAACGAGTCAGTGACGATGAAGGACCATCTCAAATTAGACTACTAGGCATCGATCTCAATAAATCCAAAGTTCTCCGCAAATCCTTTCAATGGCTGAAATCGAATCTTTTGTTTCACTCGAAGGTGGACTCAATGATTCAAGCTTTTTGCAGAAATTCATGTTCCCAATCAATGCTTCTTCAGTTGTTGTAGGCCTTTTTTTATCTCAAAACTTCATCTCTTCACTACTTCAGTGCATAACCTAATATCCATTTCCCGTTATACTCGCAAATTCGAGATAGGTAGGCTAAAGTGCATTCCTTTGTTAATCCACATGACTCGCATTTCACGACCTCTACTCGACATCTATAAAATTTGATGAGAGAGGAATGAGATCGATAGAGGAAGTTTCTAGGTCTATACTACGAACAACCAACTAATAAATCTTAAAAATTAACCATAAAACTTGATTATATGGAATAAATAATTTAGTTTTTTCCCTCATTTCGTTACCTATTTTGCTATCAGCAATAAAAATCAATTTAAATTCTTCACTGAATACCTTTAAAAGTTAAACTATTCGCGCGAATAGTTTACATCATCAAAGGTAATCGGTGAAAAATTCGGAATGGTTTTCATTGCTGATAGCATTTTTGTTTTATTAACACTATTTTTAAAATTAATTTTGCTATTAGTAATGAAAATCAGCCTGATTTTTTCACCGAACATTTTTAAAATTTAAACTATTCCCGTGAATAGTTTAACTTCTAAAAGTGTTCGAGATGCTTTTAGGCTAATTTTAATTCTTCACGAATAGTTTAACTTTTAAAAATATTTGAGATGCTTTCAGGCTGATTTTAATTGCTGATAACAAAATTATTTTGAAATCACCAACTTTATTAATTCGGAGAATTAAAGAGATTCAAAAATAAATAATTTTCATTGACAGTTTATGCCTTTGTGGTGTCTCTTGAAAATTAAACCCCATTTTGACTGCAATCCAAACAGAAACCGTGTCACTTTTGGCGCGTGCGATACATATCCTGCAATACGCGTTATTAGACGAACAGAGCAAATCTTGGTTGGGTTGCTTCGTTGCAATTGCTCTCAACTCTCAAGTTGTCTATTTAAAACCAGGGACAGCCTTTCATTGAGGACCCTCAACCACTACCGCTCAGAATTCGACAACATCCATGTCTCCGACGAATTTTTCCGACGATATGAAACGAAATCTTCAGTTTACGGCGTACTTCGACCGAACGTCCGGCGAATTCCCCGAACCTGATGTCTATATTGTCACCTCCGGCGGGCTACGCATCCCGGCGCACCGGAGCATCCTGGTACTGCACCGAACATATTCTCTGATCTTTCTTCAGCTACGTTCAACTGGAAAATCGGTCGAAAATTTCAATGGAAATGCTTTTTTGGTTGCTACGTGTTTTCCTCCTAACAGTTCGGAGAATTTCAATGCGAATAACTCGAATTAGTTCGTCAAATTTTCCAATTCGAGTCATCATTTGATTCGAAAATCTAACTAATTCTCGCTTGTTTGTGTATGAATTATTAGGCTTCGGCGTCGCCGGTACTGGAAAGCATAATAGATCGGCCACGTAAACACCGCAGCTCGGAGAGAACAATTCCGATTCTCGGTGTTCCTTGCGACGCCGTTTCCGTGTTCATAGAGTTTCTCTACGCCCCCAAGTCAGTTCCTTCTTCTCACACAACAGTTTTATTATATTATTTTAACCATTAGTACACTTCCATCTGTCATTTGAACTGAATCGTACGCCGCCTCCTTGTTCTTGACCAGGACCAGGAAAATCCCTAATTTCACGATTTTCTGGAATTACGTATGCGCCTACGCAGATTCCTTTAGCTTAAATCCAACCATTTGATGTGACAATTACTCTTAGAAAAAACGCCTGAAATTTAAATATATGGCTCGTTAACCAGAAAATAAATTAGCCTAAATATAAAATATGAACTTCTTAACATCTGGAAAACGTGTTACAAAATATAAACTTCTTAAATATCATACAAAAATGATTCATCCTACTGGGTTCAACTTCCCTCTATTGATCATATTTATTTGGTCTTTAAAATTTCGTGGACTTTTATGCAAATAACACATAGTATCTTTTTTATACTTATCAAATAAAATTCAATAATCATGTGAAATGACGGTGGTTTTCATTTGTTACAGGTGCACAGGGGAAGAATTGGACAAATACGGAATCCATCTTCTTGCTCTGTCCCATGTGTTCTTGGTGCCTCAGCTGAAACAGAGATCCACAAAAGCATTGGGTGAACGGCTGACGATTGAGAACGTGGTCGACGTGCTTCAACTGGCCAGGCTCTGCGATGCACCTGATTTGTACCTCAAGTGCATGAAGCTGGTCTCAACTAACTTCAAATCCGTGGGGAAAACAGAGGGTTGGAAGTTCGTTCAGGATCACGACCCTTTGCTTGAACTTCAGATTCTGAAATTCATCGATGAAACCGAATTGGTACACACTCGCACCAAACTCGTATCTTTTTCCATTTTTGGAAAAAAAATCGAATCGAATTATTTAATATTTGTAAATGAAAACAGAGAAAGAAGAGAAGGACGAGGCATAGAGAGGAACAGAGCTTGTATTTGCAGCTAAACGAAGCAATGGAATGTTTGGAGCACATATGCACAGAAGGGTGTATTACTGTAGGGCCCTACGACATGGAGCCCACAAAAAACAGGGGCCCTTGTGGGAAGTTCGCCACGTGTCAGGGTTTACAGCTCTCGATTCGTCACTTTGCTATGTGTGAGAAGAGGATGAATGGAGGGTGCTGTCGGTGTAAGCGTATGTGGCAACTCCTCAGACTTCACTCCTCTCTCTGTGATCAACCAGATGTTTGCAGAGTCCCACTTTGCAGGTAATTTAGATGTTCAAAATTTCGATGTTAATATCTATGTACTAAGTATTTCGTTCGCCGTAAAATGAGCCCTATGGGCTTTGTAAAGCACGGGAATGGGGGCCTGTAGTGAGCCCTTTTACGTAGTGAGCCGATTCGATCATCCATTTTAACAACGGACGGTTTAAATTCAAATTAATATTTATTTATAAAAATACTTAATAAATACTGATTTGAATCTGAACCGTCCATTGCCGAAATGGACGACCGGATCAACTCACTACACGTATGTAGTGGGCCCCCCGTGTCCAACACGAGGGAATATAATAGAAGGATAAATTTACTATAGAGAAATAAATAAGTATGGTTTGTAACAAAGAGTATGGGAGATTTCAGAAAAATATCATCATTGATATTTATGATCTTGTTTTGTAGTACATTTATGTAAAAAGGAAACCTTCTTAATTAGCTGGCGTTTGGAGGTGTCGGCTTGGCTCTTTCCAATTCTGCAAGGTCACTTTTGTCTTCTTCTTTTTTTATGGTCGAAGGTCACTTTCGACTTTTAGCTTTCACCTTTAGCGATTCAATGATTGAGTACTAGAAAATTGAATCTCCAGTGTGGAAGGCTGGAAACGTTGTGTCAATAGAATGCTAGTAGTGGTTGTATTTCTCCTCCTCCAACGGTGGAGAATTGCCAGTGCCAGAAATATCTGGCTTGGCTGTAACACCACATATCAATTGGTCAAAAGTGATTGGAGTGAAGAGGATATGTAGTATAAAGCCAATTGAATGGAGGGCTTCTAGCAAAAAAAGTGACATTAAAAAGCTCCAAACTTCTTGATTTCGTGTGGTAATTCTAGATATTTTCATTAATTTACGCGCCTTTGAAGTAATTCATAAGAATTCATCTCATGATCTAGTAGAGTAATTAAAGCGAATTTCAATTTCTTAATCTCGATTAAAATGAGGTCCCTTTTTCTAGGTACCGCTTTGATCATGATCTCCATCTTTTAGTAGAGTTATGGTTATCTATTAGGGCGTTATATTCGTGATTTTACATCTCTGTTTATGCTAAGAAATCAGGGAAGAAACCATAATATTAATTTTCTTTAGTTGTGTGAAAGTGAAAATCTAGGTAATTAGGTCTCTATTACTATTTAATTTAAGAAATTGCTTAGGATACGTCAATTGTCCTAAGAACTTATGATACTCAATTATGTTGAATAGACAAATACTGTAATGGCGTCTTCAACTTCCAAAATTGTTTACCCAAAAGTGAAAATTGGAGGAAATAAAAACAGTTCCAAAATTGTTGTCTTTGTTACATTAATTGTCCTGTATTGGTGCAAAAAGGCCCAATTAATATGTCTCTCCTTTCCTATGCTTTAATTTTATTTAATGGTGGAATATTATTGCAGGAAATATCTAGCTATTCTAAGAATGGACTTACATTATTTCTGTGTTTATTTAACTAATTACAGGCAATTCAAAATGAAAGAGCAACAAGGGGTTAAAAAAGGTGGTGATGCAATTAGGTGGAGGCTGCTAGTGAGGAAGGTGGTATCAGCTAAAGCCATATCTTCCTTGTCTCTGCACAAGAGGAAGAGAGAGGAGGAAGCAAGAGAGAGATCAGATCACCGTGGAGTCATTAGAACCTTCAGACTATGAAAGCAGCAGCCACTCGTGATATTGCTACTGATAAAGATTTGCAAACGAGGAAGTCTATTCACACATATTTTGTGCGCGAAGTGGGTGACTAATAACAATTCAATACCCGTGGAGCTCTTACTATCTTATAGTCTCCACTTGCATCAAATGATTTTAGACACATCTACATCTAAATTTTTGTACAAAATTATATTTGCGCAGACTTTCGCGTTGCAAATATAAATAGTTGTATTTGTTTTAGGTCATTGATTAGTATTATGTCCATTGTAAATTAATGGGGGTGGGGTGTGGGGCCTTTTTATTGCATGGGTTTACATCCTTTTTTAAGAAGTTCTTAGTAGGACTAGCTAGAAAATAACCCCTAAAGGGTTTGGTCGATTTGTATTTCTTATACTAAAGGACTCTTTATGTACTGTTTCTCTGTTCATTTATTTTTATACATAATGTATTCCGATTAAGTGTCTAAATATTGCTATTTGTTTTGTTCTCAGTGAAGGTTTTTCAGATCACTATGAGGCTGTCTCAGTGACATGGTATTTCGCAATTTTACAAAAAACAAAATGAAAGTAGGACATAATAACACCACAAAATTTGATTTGATTGTTGTTCGTTGGAACAACAATCAAATCAAATTCTAAATAAATCATTCGTCTTGAAAAAAAATATGGAAAGTAAAATATTATGGCAACAAATTCTAAACAGTTTACTAAGGACAACTTATGAGCCTCTGAAGTAACTTTAAAAAGTGACTTTAAAATGGTCTTTGTGACTTCTAAAAAGTGACTTTAAAAAGCTCTTAGCTTTAGACAATGAAAACAACAGCTACTCATAAGGAATTGCAAATGAGAAAGTCTACACACACAAATTTTGTTCACATAACCGGACAACCATGATAGTTCGATACAAATGGAGTTTTTATTACTTTATAGGCTTCATTTGCATCGAATAATTCTAAACATATTTGTGTTTAAAAAAAATATATGCGCACATACTCTCTCATTGTGAATATAAACTATTGTATTTGTCTTTGCTCATGAGTTAATATAGTGTCCATTGTAAATCAATGTGGGCTTTGGAGAGTGGGTGTGAGGCCTTTTTACATTCATTTTTTAGGGGTTCTTAGTAGGCTAAGTAGAAAACTAACCCCTAAAGAAAAGGGTTTGGTTGATTTTTCTCTCTTATACTAAAGGATTTCTAATGTAGTGTTTCTTTCGAAGTTATTAATCTCGTCTCGTACCGACCGGTATGTTCCGTAGTGGTCTTGTAATGGTACCGAATCATTGGAGTACTATTTCAGCATGTTCCGACTAATGCCAGCCGATACCATACCATACCGGTCTGTATTTAAAAAAACTAAAAAATTAAATAATTTTTTTGAATAATTAGGTATAAATTGAGGTTAATTTTTTTTTTTTAATGTTTAGTACTTTGTTTTAAATTGTAATACTTTATTTTATATGTTTAATATGATTTTTTTTAAAATATACATAAATTTATTAATAAATTTAAAATAGTATGCCGACATACACCGGTGTCAATACATACTGTACCAGTAACAAAATCGGTATACTCACCGGTACGAGATTGATAATTTTGATTTTTTTGTTTATTTATTTTCATACATTACTAGTTCAATGTCCATTTGCAATTAAAAAGTTTAGGAACACAATCTTTATGCACTATTTGAAAATAAATATGCTCAAAACCGTTTCATGTATGCAGTGATGTGAATCTTGCGTGTGTTGAACGTTTCTAAATTTGTACATGAATGGTCGTGTCTCTAAATTTGTTTATTTGCAATTGTGTTATTTTAAAAGTCTAAAAGCTACAGTTGCAGCTTTTTTGTTCTACATTAAATTATTTCTGATCACTACGAGGCAACTTCAATGAATGGTAATCCATAATTTTTTTAAAAACAAAATAAAAAACAGGACATAACAAAAAGAACGATTATTATTGGTTGTTGTAATGCTTCGATTTCTTGAAACATTAATTAAATACTTTTATATAATTATATAATTATTTAATTTATGAAATTATGAAAGTGCCTTTATTTTATTAAACTGACAAAAAATTAAGTAAAATCAGAGTTTAAGTGCGAAAATGACATAAATACCCCTTAGAGTTTATACTTTATTCAAATAAAGTAAAGTAGAGCTTCTGCGAGTAAACTAGTCAAACACCACCATTGTTCTCCTCAACTGATCCCGGTTCTTCTAACTCGGGTGGGTTGTCGAACTATTCCGCGACATCTAGTATGAAATACCAGGGTCAGAAAAGTTGCACCAAATGAGTTGTGACACTCAGTAGGAAAAAGTCACCGAAAGACCAACCTACAGATATATATACACACACACACACCTCCACACCCACACACCAAGTCAAAGTTAATACATGAAACACGTCAAAGTGCGTAAAGTGAAGTCATGAAAGTTCATTATGCCATTGTTCTTTTATGTTTCTAAGAATACCCTTTTTCTCTGGAATTCCTTCTTACTCAACTATTTAGTATAGAGTACTCGATTGATATTGACAAGTCTTTACCACGGCAAGGCAGCTACTATCTACTCAAATCAATACCTATTTCGCTCTAACTAAACCTAACTGAATACGTGGCTTCGCCGAGTCAGGTACTAACAATCCTTAGTCACTTTCTGTTTACCAACTTAAGGTCATCCAAGACAATGCCGTCACTCCTTCGGGCCCTCGGAGCTGTCGATGTAGACGTATGCCGAAGTCACCTCAAACTAAATACACACATCTCCTAGTTGGGGTCCTTAACAAATGGGACAATACCCGGCGGGGCTCAAACTCAAATGGAACAACACTTGGCACGAGGTGTAACGCCCCGTAATTTTCACGGTACGTTAAAATTAAATAATAATCATTTACGCAGCGGAATAACATTTTAATTTAAAAGTAAAGGCCCAATTCTCAATAACTTTATTAATTGTCGGCAAAACAACCGACCCAAAATTTAGTTCACTAAATAGTTTCGAAACTAACAGTTCAAATTATAATTCTTCATTAAATAAAACCAACCGAAGGGACACCCTACGTTACACCATCAAACTGTTTTTGGTACAGCAATGGCTCTGGTATATTATTTTCATCAAATTCAGTCTTTTGGACTTCTGAGTCATGTTCCCCATCTACCTGTTCTTCAAAACCTGGCGTGAAATGTCAGGGGCCACGAAATAGCTCCAAATGAGTGATTAATACTCAGTAGAAAATATCTAACCTTACCCCTACTTACAAATAAACACACATGACAATATTTTCATACAGCATGCGAAGAATAATAAATAAATAGAGAATCTGCAATGTCATGCATAAATATGCGTATGCAATGTCGTGCATAAAACTTTTCGCATTGAGTATCATTTTATTATTATTATCTCCACCCCGGGGTCTCGCAATCCCCTTCATTGGTATCGCAGCATCGGAGTCTCGCAATCCTCCTTAGCCAAATTACAATCTCAGGGTTTCGCAATCCCCTTCATCGATATCACAAAACCGGGGTCTCGCAATCCCCCATAATCCACCACAACTCTAAATTGTTCTGATTATCACTTATTATCGCAATAATGAGATCATCTAACCCTGTCGTTCAATTAATCTTCCAATTTCCATGCATGCATGCACAATGCTCATCCGTCATGCTCAACATGCAATATAAAATTTCATCATGTGATTTCAATTGAACATGCAATAAGCATAAATTAAGATCACTAAAATCATGCAAGATCCTCAACATCGATCAAGTCTAGGTCACATACAACGCTCGTGGGTCCTAGCATACAAATCGGTCTCAACAATTAATAGTTCTTTACTTGATCAACTAAATTAAATTAACTCACGAAGCAGCACATATAATAACTATACAACATTCATATGATTAAGACCCAATCCTAATCTGACATCTAATATTTATTAAATTCTTAACTTGATTAATCCATGCAATCGAATACACATAATTATTTCAATAATTAATTATTAAACATTCGATTCCTATTCTCTACACAATCTTCTAACACAAATTAAATCTACTCATAAGTCACATATATATGTAGGGTTCGGTCCGAATTTCCTACCTCGATCCGATGAATAAAGTATTGCCAAAAACTCACGAACCAAATGCTGCACCGGAATCCGACTATCGCAACATTATATAAAAAAAATCAAAACCATACGTTAAATATAATTAATAAACAAAAAATGTATTATAAATAATGGGATAAGTAACTACTTCAAGTATAATATTTAATATATAAAAGAAATAATATATTGTTTCCATCCAATAATATTAAAATAAGTAAATACTTTAAACATAATATATATATATATATAACAAACAATTAGTATAATAATTATAAACTAACAAAAAAATATAAAAACAACCTAAACAGTGGGGGCTCACCCCACCACTGGTAGAGAAAAGAGAGAGGAGCAGGAGAGAGAGGAGAGGGAGAAACCGAGAGAGAGAGAGAGAGCAGAGAGAGAAGCCGAAAGAGAAGCTGAGAGAAAGAGGGTTACGTGAGAGAGAAAAGAGAGAAAGGAGGGAGAGAGAAGAGAGAGAGGAAGAAGAAAAAAACGCGTGTTCAACTCTAAAAAAAAATTACAAAACGTGAGATTTTGAGATACCTCACGAATCAATATGCGCGGAGGAATTTTGGACAAGAAAAAAATGAATAAAGGGTCGAATAGGGGCTGTATAAATAGACTACGAGATTGGTGCTCAAATAGGATATAAATCGAAATGGTATTATTTAAATTAGGCTATTACCGAAATATGAGAATATACCAAATCGAAATCATTTAAAAATTTATAGAAACTGTATATTCTATTACGATTCCTACCAAAAAATAAAATACCCTTCCCTATCTAAAGATTCAATGAACTTGGACGGTTCGAATACAAAATACCAATTAAATTTTAAAAAATAAAGGTTACTAATAAATAAATAAATAAATTAATTATTCCAAAAATATCAATAAAATAATTAAGTTCGATAAAAGTAATTATTTCTAATTTAGAAAAATACCGGGTCGTTACACGAGGACCAGAAACACATCACTAGGCACGACGGCCAACAAACTTGGCGCGACAACCACCAATTTCATTTATCCATTTAACGAACCTACTTGTTGATTATATGTTCCACTACTTTATAATGTTCATCTAACACCCTCCGCTGCCGTGTTACTGTAGCATTCGAACTAGTGTCCCTAACGTGGATTTTAGGTTTTTACATAAACACCAAATCATGTTATATCTCACCACTACATCTTTAACCACGTCAACTCTTACATGCTCAACAGTTGGCATGACAGCCCCAACATACTATCGGCACGACGACCATTTCAACACTTATCAACTTATCAATCTTAGTTAACACGACGGCTCAGTTCATATCCACTTTATTGCTACACATTTCATTCATCACAACTTTTAAATACTAACACATCTTAACATTTAAAGCACTCCTAACATGCGTCAATATACAAGTGTTTGGACAAAGTGTGGTCAAACGCGCACTCAAAGTTCTACAGGAACTCGTGATCATACAAAACATGTTTGTGGATGCTTGGGCTATGTGAACATACAAAACAGTGGAGATCGGGGTCTGATTTACTGCTTGGAAAGCCCGAATAATAATTTAAATTTTTTTCGGATTTCACTAGGTCATTCGAGTGGCCTATAGCTCGCTCGAGCACTTTGCCTAAAAGTCAAGTTTTGGATTCTGTTTTCAAAATCTCCAGAACCTATCAGAAATATAACAGGTTGCTCAAGCAACTTATGACTTGCTCAAGCGAGCCTTCTTTTCTAGCGGATTCTGGTTTTAGGGTTCCACGGGCGTCACCCGGAATTATCCATAACAAGTCGTGGTGCGAGTGGTGCAGGTGGGTGTACCAATTCCTCGCTCATATATAAATCCTCCTCCTCCTCATCCATAGGCACAAGAGCATACTCATGAGCAGCCATCTAACAAAAATAAATGATTATTATTATACTTACAATAATACAGCGCATAATATGATACACTCAAAAGGCTGTCAAAACCAATAACAATCGATTAAAACAAACGCTCAAAAAATGTAGTGCAACTACCTAATCTATCCTAGTTCGCAGGCACGGTTAAACCTATGGTTCTGATACTAAGTTGTAATGCTCCAATTTTTCAGAACATTAAATAATTTAATTAAAATCTTATTTTATTTAAAGACAAGATTTAAATAGAAATACCCCAAATTATTATTGAATTAACTTTAAACCAAGTTTTAGAGTGCATAAATAAAAATGACCAAATTACCCCTTGGGGTTTATATTTATTCCATAACTCAAAATATAAAAAAAAAATCAGAGCTAAAACTAAAGGTACAACATCCAAGCGAACAACTCCTCTCCATCGACACTCAGCACTTTATGTACGGGCTACTCCTCCGTTTGCTCAACTCCATTTGGTATGAAACACTAGAGGCAGAAAAGTTATACTGATGAGTAATGAAACTCAGTATATAAAGTTACACTACAAGAAAAAACACTAATTGTGACACCCTTTTGGACAGCTTGTCACTAAATATAACCAACGGTGACAAGGAACTACACACCTGTCACCAAAAGTGTTGGGATTTTGGCGCCAAAGAGAGGTAATTTACGGCGACAACAATTTGGCTTTGGTGACAAAGTTTGTGTCACCGAATATTATAATTATGGGTGACAAGGCTATGTGTGTCACCAAAGAGTTCAAATTTTGGCATCGGAGGAAAAAAGAAAAAGGGCGGAAATTTAATTTTTAGTCACTGAAAGATTTTGGAGTGTCACTAAAAAATTCATAAATCACTACTACAATAAGGGCAAAAGATTATGCATAAAAAATTAAAAAGATCTCAGTTTTATAAAAAGCGTGATGAATTATTTTAGAAAGTCTTTTCAATCACATCTTTCTAAAACAACCGTGATAATAGTACTATTTTATCTCGGTATGTGATAAAAATGTGATTGTACTTAATATGTTTTAATCTCGGTTTTCATGTGTAGACGAGATTAAAAACATAAAAAACCAATTTATAAAAATTTAGGAGCCAAACAAGGCCCTTGTTTTCAATCCATCTCAGTTTAAAAAAAATTATTATTAATTTTAATTACGGTTTATTTATAAACGTGATAAAAAAGTAAAAAAAAATCCAAATTTAATCACAAAATCTCCTAACTAGAGCCTCGTAACTAGGGTGGAAGTATAAAACGACATAATTTACGTAGAAATAAATTTCCCTCCCTTTTCCAAACAAAGCCCTAAAATATTTTCTCTCCTAATGAAATCATCCACTACTACAATAACGGTAAAAGATCACGCATAAATTTTTTAAAAGATCTCGGTTATATAAAAAACGTGATGATTTATTTTAGAAAAGTTTTTTAATCACATATTTCCAAACAAATCGTGATAATAGTACTCTTTTATCTCGGTATGTGATAAAAATGTGATTGTATTTGATATATTTTAATCTCGATTTTCATGTGTAGGCGAGATTAAAAATATAAAAAATCTATTTAGAATAATTTAAAAGCCAAATGTGGAGTCTGGAATCCACTCTAGACTTCTCGGGTTGTTGAATCGGATCTTCTCAGATGATCTGCAAAACACTCAACACTAAATTAGTGCACACCGGGGGGGTTGGATCTCCGGTGGGCACTCCGACGATCAAGTTAGCTCTCTGGAAGAACGAAAGCAACTTTGAAAGTATAATTCTAGCGCGAGTGTGCATGTACCTGTAGTAGGAGTGCCGCTGGGGTA
Source organism: Arctostaphylos glauca (assembly GCA_019985065.2). Classification (NCBI taxonomy): domain Eukaryota; kingdom Viridiplantae; phylum Streptophyta; class Magnoliopsida; order Ericales; family Ericaceae; genus Arctostaphylos; species Arctostaphylos glauca. The sequence goes on from JAHSPW020000003.1 coordinate 7,980,476, forward strand.
TTTATAGAGCAGGAGTCCAACCGTTTGCCAGAGTGCTCGGCCCAGTATGTAGGACGTGGTCCGAAGACTGCGGGGATGTTGCCACGTGTCCCACGCCCGAGCGGGTCGGAAGGGTGTGCCTGCACGTCCCTTAGATGGCGGAGAATGTGTGTTCGTGTCCCTTAGAAAGTGGAGAACGTGCGTTCGTGTTCTGAACCGAACCACACGGCTTTTTTAGACGTGCTGGACAAGAAACTGCCAAAAGGGATCCTGTGGCCGAGTGATGAATGCCGAGCACTGAGAAGCCGAAGATCGGCGCGGAGCCTGATACCACAGCTCGGGAAGCCCGAGCTTAAGACTTGTTCCGCAGGGCCGAGCCCAAACACCAGCCGACAAGCTGTTCGGCGCAATACTGGGGTTTCATAGCAGGTTGGTTCGGGCTGGGCCGAGCTCCAGAGTACTATTCGGATGATCATGGGCCGGGGGGCCCACTAATGACTATTCCGGCCTACTACAATAGCCCCTCAATCCCTTCACATCAAAGCTGGACGTGAGAGGGGTTGACCCTCCATAGACTGGATCCCAGAGTTCGGTCACTAATATCGAGGCACGACAGCCGTCAATTTCTGGAATCATGACACGTGCCGTGTCATCCGACGGTCAGAAGGCGGAACGTCTTGTCTTCCTGCGCATGACGCTTCGATTTCCGAACTTGACCCTTCGTAGGCCTGAACCTACTGTCCGGTCATTAATGCTGGGACGTGACAGCCGTCAGCCCCACTGATCGTGACACGCGTCACTTCATCCGACGGCCGGAGACGAAACGTCTCGTCTTCCCGCCTTGCCGCTTCGCCTTCCGTACTACCCTATAAATAGGGACTTGCCAGGAGAGAGAAAACTTTTACCATCTCTCAAGTCTTCTCGTCAGAGCCTCTGAAGCTTTTCTTTCAAGAACTTCGATTTTGCCTTTCGTATTATCTCCTTCAACAGATCAAGAAGGTATGATTCGTTCAACCCTTTTCATTTCTTCACATCGAACGTCGCATGTTGATTCATTTCAAGTTTTTCCCGCATTTCGAGTAGTTTAGAGTAGGTTTCACTTTCTTTCTGTAGATTTGAGCCTCTGTGGTAGAGGCCGAGGTCTTCGAAAGAGGCCAAGGCATGAAAGAGAGGCCGAGGCCTGAAAGAGAGGCCGAGGCCTTTATTAGGAACCATAGAACACGGGTGAGGCCGAGGGGCTAACGCTCGGCCGAACCCCAATTAGACTTAATTGAGTAGCAACTTTTTGACACCCGTGCACTATTTGATAGGATGTCCGACATCGAAGCGGATTCAGCACGAGCTTCGGTTCCCGACGCCGGGGAGCCCAGCCCAAGAGGTTCGTCTGGTATGCCGAGTGGAGAAGGACAACATCAAACAGCGAGGAACCGTTATACTCGGTTTTTTGACGACCCTGAGAGTTTAGCCGACTTCCGCGAAACCTATGGTATTCCGAGGGACGTACACATTAGGTTAGTTGAGCCGGACGAGGGTCATGTCTCGAATGAGTACCAAGTCGTCCTCCCTCTGATGGCCATTGTCGAGGGAGGTGTTAGGTTTCCCTTTCACCCTTTTCTTCGGCGAGTGCTGAACCTCCTTCGCCTAACTCCCTCCCAAGTAACCATAAACTTCTACCGGATAGTAATGGGGGCGGTAGAGTTAAAAGAGAGGTATGGTCTAGGGTTCGAAGTCGAGGATCTGTTCGGCTTGTACTTTGTCAGTGAGAACAGGGTTTCCAAGAGGAAATTCCTCGGGAGCCGAGCCGGACAGAAAAAGCTCATTAGAGGGCTTCCGGACTCTGACAAGTACGCAAACGACTTCGTCTGCGTCAGTGGTGAGTTCGAGTACACACTCGGTGAACTCAGATACAACCCAATCCCTAGGGTGCCCGGATACGCAGGTATTTATACACGTGCAAGTTCTTCGTTTTTGTATGTCTTTTCTCTGTTTTGCTTCTAACAGTGTTGTCTCTTTTTGTAGGGAAAGAGGTGGTTTTGAGGCTGAAGAACCAAGCATCGCGAGCTAGGATCGACCGAGCACTCGCCATCCGTAGACGACATCGTCACTGTACGGATCTCCTCGGCTACGTGGATTCATATAAGTCCAAGTTGAAGGCTCGGGGGGATTCTAGCAGTAGCAGCGAGTCCGAAGCAGCAGATAGGGGATCGTGCGAGCCGGAGAACTCCAACCATTCCCGTACCAGCCCACCACTCGGCAGCATCCGAGAGCCGAGGGTTGAGAGCACGCCCGAGACTATAGTTGCCATTTCCTCAGGTACTGCAACTTCCGATTCTTCCTCGGGTTATAGCCCCTGTCCGAGTGTGAGTGACGAATAGCTGAGAGCCTTATTTGCAGAGATCGACCGAGCGGAGGCAGAGCGATCAGACTCAGAGCCAATGCCGCGCAAGGAAAAGGAGCCCGCAACCTTAAAGCTGGCAGTCGACTCATCTAAAGGACCGAGCAAAGAATCTGCGGACCAGGCCAAACGGAAGGGTACAGAGGGACCCGTGCAACAAAAGAAGAAGCAGAAGAACGTCGACCCTCGGCCAGCCGAGACGGGTACCCAACAGAGCCGGCCTCTGCGTCCCTCGCCGCAGGCCATTGCTCATGATGCTGCTGCTGCCGGAGCCGAGGATGCAATGGGTGCTCAACCATTCCGCCCTCAAATGACGCTGGCCGACCGACCACTGACCGTTGAGGACTCGGTGGACACCACCCGGCACGCCGCCTTCGCTCTGGCCGAGGGTACACTGCTGCCGAAGGATGCTGCTAATCTGCCGATGAACGTCGAGGCAGCATTCTCCGAGCTAGCAAAGTACACCGTGAAGGTATTTTCATTCAGTAGCTCTTACTTCATTTGTTTTCTTTCATGTTCTGATTGTTTTGTGCTTGTGATGCAGTCCTGCCAGCATCTGGTTGCTGTGAAGGCCGGGCTTCTAAGGCACGCCAACCAGACTCGGTCTCTCCGGGCTCTTCACCAAAAAGAGCAAACGGAGAAGATCCAAATGACCGAGAGGTTCAATGCTGCTCGAGCTGCTGTTGCCGAAGCCGAGGCCAAGAATACAGCATTGATGAAGGCCCTGGAGGGGAAGGATGCCGAGATGTCCAAGAGGGTGGACGAGGCGGACTCCAAGGGGTATGACGAAGGCTACGCCGAGGCTGAGGGAAAATACCAGAAGGAGATGGAGAGGATCAACGCAGAGCTCGGCGATCTTCTCCAGAATACATTCAGAGACGGCTGGTTGTCAGCACTCAGGGAGGCCCGTGTGCCTGAGGGGTCTTCATTGTACCAGGAGATCCCAAAGTACAACGATGATGCCGGTCCGGCCGAATCTACTGCCTAGAGCCTAGCTGAGCCTCAATCCCCAGCCGAGCAGTCGGCCTTCGCAGCCGCAGGAGCAACCGAAGACAGGGCTTCGGACCCTGATGTTAGGGTAGTCGATCCACCGGCTCCTGAGTGAGCTCGGGCTTTGTAACAGTTGTCTTTTTCTTTTTCTTTTTTTTTTTTAATGCAACTCCGCACTCTTAACACTTGTTGGTTTTATGGGAATGTTTACCAAGTTTTTTGGTGTTCACCAACTCATTTTGGTTGTTTACGCATTTGTATGTGGATGCATCGATCGTCGGCCCATGCCGACTTATTTAACTTATGTAGAAGCCCCAATGCTAGGCGTAATTTCAAATACCATAGTTCGGTCTGTCGATCATATATCATGCTTGTGAAATTAAACAACGATAAGGCCGAAGGCCGCACTCGGAGATTTCCGAGGATTAGAAGGCAAAAGCCATAAAAAATGAAGGCAACCGTACATAGGCTGGTTGCAGTAGTCCAGCCCATAGACCATACATCATACTTATGAAATTTGAACCATAATGAAGGCCGAAGGCCGCACTCGGAGATTTCCGAGGATTAGAAGGCAAAAGCCATAAAAAATGAAGGCAACCGTACATAGGCTGGTTGCAGTAGTCCGGCCCATAGACCATACATCATACTTATGAAATTTGAACCATAATGAAGGCCGAAGGCCGCACTCGGAGATTTCCGAGGACTAGAAGGCAAAAGCCATTGAAACGGAGACAACCATTCATAGGCTGGTTGTAACGTCAAGTAGATAGAATTGTAAGAACAATTGAAGGCCGTTGGCCGTACATTGAGTCTTCATTAACAAACTGTCGAACATCTTTCAAGGAAATAAGATTTAAACTGAATTGAAGGCCAAAGGCCGTACAAAAATGAACAATAAAAATGATATAACTGGGAGGCCGCAGGCCGTGCTTGCAAGTAGGCTGAAGGTAAGCTAGTGATAATATCTCCTTAAGTTGTGAGCATTCCATGGACGGGGAATAGGAGTTCCATCCAAGTCTTCCAACTTATAGGAGCCGACCCCGACAATTTTGATCACTCGGTAGGGTCCTTCCCAATTAGGACCGAGCTTATTGGTTCGCTTAGCCCCGACTACCTTTCGGAGGACGAGGTCATCCGGTTTAAATGACCTAGGACGCACCCTTGCGTTATAACCCTGGGATATTGTCTGCTGATAGGCGGCAATCCGAATCCGAGCAGCTTCCCTTTGTTCTTCGGCCTCATCCAGCACGGCTGTTAAGGCTTTGTCGTTATTCTCCGAGTTGAACTCCTGAGTCCGCATCGTTGGGAGGCCAGCCTCAAGCGGGATGACGGCCTCCGTGCCAAAAGCCAACGAGAATGGTGTTCGTCCTGTAGATCGGCGTGGTGTAGTTCGGTAGGCCCAAAGGACACTGTACAGTTCCTCGGCCCATCTTCCCTTGGCCGTCAGCAGCCGTTTCTTAATACCGCCGAGCAAGATTTTATTTGAGGCTTCGGCTTGACCGTTGCATTGAGGATATGAAGGTGTTGAATTAAAGAACCGTATTCGGTGCTCGGCACAAAAGTCGGTAAATACGTCCCCCACAAACTGCGTACCATTATCAGAAATAAAAGCATAAGGAATGCCGAACCGCGTAATGATGTTCCTCCAGACAAACCTTTTGACATCCTTGTCCTCAATTCTGACCAGGGGTTCGGCCTCAATCCATTTAGTGAAGTAGTCGGTAGCCGTAATCAGAAATTTAAAGCCACCGGGTGCCACAGGAAATTTGCCAACTATGTCTAGCCCCCACTGTGCGAACGGCCATGGGCTGGACAAGGGGTTGAGTTGTTCGGCTGGCTGATGTATGAGTGGAGAGAACCTCTAGCATTGGTCACAACTTTTGACCATGAGGTCGGCCTCTTTTTTCATGTTAGGCCACCAGTATCCTTGGGTTAGAGCTCGGTGCACAAGTGATCGTCCTCCTGAATGGTATCCGCAGCTGCCGGAGTGCAGTTCCTGGAGTATAGCACTAGTTTGGTTCGGGTGCACACACAACAGATAAGGTGCCGAGTACGCCCTCCGGTATAGTTTGCCTCCAGGTCCTAGCCAGAACTGGGCGGCTTTGTGGATGATCTTGTGTGCTTCCCTCCGGTCTTCAGGTAAAATTTCATCCCGGAGGTAGGATATGATGGGGTCCATCCAACTGGGAATATGAGCAATGCAATTGACCGACTCGCTGACAGCGGGTTTTTCAATGCTCGGTCGTGGGAGGACATCGACGGAGACAGTCCTCTGCCCCCCAGCGTCTATTGCTGATGCGAGTCCGGCTAAAGCATCGGCATGGGCGTTGTGTTCACGGGCGATCTGATCCAATGAAAAACTTGCGAACCGTTGGCTGACTTGCTGAACGGCGGTGAGGTAGCGGGACATGCGGTCGTCACGGGCTTCGTATTCACCGGACAATTGGTGAACGACCAACTGCGAGTCACTGTAAGCCTTGATTCGCTCTGCACCGAGATCGCCTGCGAACCGGAGGCCGGCTAATACGGCTTCGTACTCGGCCTCATTGTTCGAGGCAAGGAATTCTAGGCGGATGGCCATCTCATGGAGAACTCCTTCTGGTGAGATCAGGACGACCCCGGCTCCTGAACCATGGGTGTTAGAAGAGCCATCTACAAACATCCTCCAGAAATCGCCGTGTAGAAGTTGCCAGGGTGGCGACTCAGTAGACTTACTGTTCGGCATAGTTAGTTCGGTGCCAGGGGTGAATTCGGCAATGAAATCTGCCAGCACCTGTCCTTTGATCGCCGTCCTCGGCTGGTAGTGGATGTCAAAGTTGGCCAACTCCACGGCCCACTTCGAGATTCGGTTAGACAGATCAGCCTTACGGAACAGGCTTTTTAGGGGCTGTGATGTTAAAACCGTGATGAGGTGCGCCTGAAAATAGGGCGCGAGTTTTCGGGAGGCGGAGACTAGCGCCAGAGCTAGTTTCTCTAGAGGTAGGTACCTAGTTTCTGCACTGACCAGAGTCTTGCTGGTGTAGTAAATCGGAAGATGAGTTCGGTCCTCTTCCCGGACAAGGACAGAACTGACCGCATGTGGAGATACGGCCAGATATATGAACAAAGGCTCGTTATCCTTTGGTGTTGAGAGTAAAGGAGCCGAAGATATGTAGGCCTTCAAATGAAGGAGTGCTTGGTCACATTCCGGAGTCCATTCAAAACTCCTTCGGCTGCACTTCTTGAGTAAAGCAAAGAATGGGCGGCACTTGTCCGAAGACCGACTGATGAACCTGTTGAGGGCGGCAGCCATCCCTGTTAACTTTTGAACGCCTTTAATGGTGGATGGTGCTGCTAGGTTGTTGATCGCGCTAATTTGGTTTGGGTCAGCCTCAATGCCCCTTCTGGTGACTAGGTAACCCAAAAATTTCCCGGACCCGACTCCAAAAGCGCATTTGTCGGCGTTCAAACGGAGCCTGTGCTCCTTTAGTATGTCAAATACCTCCTGGAGGTGCTGGAGGTGCTCGGCCTCGAACTTGCTCTTGACCACCATATCGTCAATGTAGGCCTCCATCGTGTCACCAATCTGTTTTCCGAACATTTTGGTGACCATCCGTTGGTATGTGGCCCCCACATTCTTGAGACCGAAAGGCATGACCCTATAGCAATACAATCCGCGGGGACTGATGAAGGCGGTTTTCTCCATGTCGGGGCCGTGCATCGCAATCTGATGGTATCCTCGGTAGGCGTCCATGAAGCTGAACCTAGCATGCCCAGATGTAGCGTCGACGAGGCGGTCGATCCTTGGTACCGGGAAGCAATCCTTGGGGCAAGCATCGTTCAGGTTCGTATAGTCGACGCAGACGCGCCACTTGCCATTTTTCTTCTTTACAACGACGGTGTTCGCCAGCCAGGTAGGGTACTGCACTTCCTTGATTGCCCCCGCTTCTAGCAGTCGGTCGACCTCCTCGATGACTGCATCAGTATGGATCGTGGCCGAGCGTCGTGGTTTTTGAATGATGGGTCGGCGAGATCTGTCCACGTTGAGATGGTGACAGATAAAATCTGGATCGATGCCCGGCATCTCATACGGAGTCCAGGCAAACACATCGATGTTCTTCTTAAGGAAGCAGGTCATAGCTTCCCGTTCGGCTGGTGATAAGGTTGATCCCAACAGAAAAGTTCTGTCGGTATTGATGTCGTCGGCCGGTACTGTGATCAGATCCTCAACCGCTTTTTCGGCAGCTGGTGTGCCGACGTCGTCCAGGAGTGGAGCGTCCGGCGCTTCCACCCATTGGACCTGTTCGGGGCAGACCTTGCTCTTGATCGCCGCCACATAGCATTTTTTGGCGGCTAATTGATCACCTAGCACCTCTTCGGGTCCCCACATCCCATTGAAGCGAAGGACCTGATGATAAGTTGAGGCTACGGCCCCAAACTTGTGTAGCCAAACGCGACCGACGATGGCGTTGTAAGGGCTCGGCACATCTACTACTACGAACTCAACCTCCACAGTCCTTGTGCCCGTGCGGATGGGAAGCTTAACCTTGCCGAGGGGCCAAACGGGAGCCGAGTTGAACCCTACCAGAGGTACCTCGGTCGGTGTGAGGTCTGTGTCCCGTAAGTGTAGCGCCTTGAAGAGGGAATAGTACATGACCTCGGCCGAACTCCCTTGGTCGACCAGTATTCGCCGAACCAATGAATTGCCGAGGGTGAGAGAGACGACCAAGGCGTCATTGTGTGGTACCTAGAGGCGTTGCAGATCTTGATCAGAGAAGGAGAGGTCGCCTCCAGATTGGCTGTCAAGATGTGGGCGTTTACTTCCCGCACTAACGGACATGATCTGTTTCCCGCACGCCGCACGTCGGATCTCGGCCCGAAGGCTCTCCTCGGCGGCCGCATCCACCATTCCATGGATGACGTCGATCACCCGAACTTCCCCGCTGTTCTCCTTCTCGGGTTCTGACTGGGGCCCGGCCTGAGTTTTTTCCTCGTTGACGAACTCCTTGAGGTGCCCCTGCGATACCAATCGTTCGAGGAAATCCTTCCATGCTCGGCAGCGTGTAGTCAAGTGACCCTTCTCCCTGTGGTAAGAGCAGCGGTATGGAGAGTCCGGCGTTTTTCGCTGTTCTCCCAACGGCCGCTTCGGCCATTCAAAGTACGGCTCATGCTGTATCTTTTTGAGGATCTCGTACGTTGGTACTTTGAAGACCGTCTTCACCGCAGTAAACTCGAACTGCCGAGGTCCCTTATTTTTCCCAGAGGATACCACGTTCACACTCCGGCGCGAGCCGTGTGGTGTATTTTTGTTCCCATCCCCCTGACGGGGATGGTTTTGTTCGGCCTGACGCCGCTCGCTGCGCGCCTCCTCCAATCGGCAATGGTTGTCGATCCGGGCCATGAGATCATCCATGTCCGTAGGATTGGATAACATGAGGTCCTCGAACAACCTGCTTCGGTGGTCCAGTCCGAGTTTGAACGAAGTCACAGCAATAGCAGGGTCGCAGCCCTGAATTTCGTTGAAGAGCTCCCAATACCTAGCAGCGTACTGCCTGAGGGACTCATTTGCGGACTTCCGCAGTGCAAGGAGAGAGTCGACGCCCTTCTTCTGCCTGCTACTGGTGACGAACCGAGCCAGGAAGGCGAGGGATAGGTCCTTGAATGATGGGATGGACTCCTTCGGCAGCTTATCAAACCAGAGGAGCCCTAGCTCTCCCAAGCTGGAGGGGAACAACTTGCACATTAAGGCGTCGTCCATGCTGTAGAGAGACATCATCTGCCGAAAGTGCACCAGGTGTAGGTAGGCATCTGTCTTAGGATCGTACTTGCTGAACTTTGGGGAATTGAAGCCACGCGGCGGACGCACTCCATCTATCTCTCTGGTAAAGGGAGAAGAGATGAGCTGGTCGTGGATGATGTCGCATTGCGAACGCGCTGGCCGAGGACCCTGCTCGGCCCTTCCCCCTCTTCTAGCCACCAGTTGTGGTCTGAGGTCCTGCCCACCGTGATACCGAGGGGAACGCCCTCGATAGTTCTGACGTCTAGATGGGGATTGATCCCTTCGGCCGCCATACCTCCGATCCATTTGAATCTCATGGGTCGGGGTATCGTCCGAAGGTGTTGTCGGAGGAGAGTACGACTGGGTGCTACTAACTGGTTGAGCTCCCAACCTTCTGTGAACCGAGACCCTCCGAGCTCCTCGTTCGGAATCCGAACAGTTTGCAGATGGTGCGGTTCGGGTTCGGCCCTGGCCCCGTGTTTCGTTGATCGCGTCGACCTCGGTTTCGGCTCCCAGCCGTTCGAGGGCCGGACGCTTATTCCTTTCTCTTCGCTCCGGAGAGCGTGTCCTGCGGCGCCTTCGTCGCCGAGCCTGCGATGTTTCGCCATTCTGTTTAGGTTTGATGGCAACCTTGAGTTGCGCAATCTCTTCTCTGACCAGGTGAAGTAGCTGGTCTCGTTCTGCCAGTCGAGCCTCCAGGCGCTCGACATACGCTCTATCTCTCAGGTCAGCAGGGGGAGGGGGTGGAATGGCTGGTAGGACTGAAGGTTCTGTTCCGGTGACTACCATTGTTGATTCTGGTGAAGCTTTAAGGTGAGGATTTGAGGATGAGAAGTCAGAAGGATCTGCCACTGTGGTCGCCAAATTGTGGAGTCTGGAATCCACTCTAGACTTCTCGGGTTGTTGAATCGGATCTTCTCAGATGATCTGCAAAACACTCAACACTAAATTAGTGCACACCGGGGGGGTTGGATCTCCGGTGGGCACTCCGACGATCAAGTTAGCTCTCTGGAAGAACGAAAGCAACTTTGAAAGTATAATTCTAGCGCGAGTGTGCATGTACCTGTAGTAGGAGTGCCGCTGGGGTATTTATAGAGCAGGAGTCCAACCGTTTGCCAGAGTGCTCGGCCCAGTATGTAGGACGTGGTCCGAAGACTGCGGGGATGTTGCCACGTGTCCCACGCCCGAGCGGGTCGGAAGGGTGTGCCTGCACGTCCCTTAGATGGCGGAGAATGTGTGTTCGTGTCCCTTAGAAATCGGAGAACGTGCGTTCGTGTTCTGAACCGAACCACACGGCTTTTTTAGACGTGCTGGACAAGAAAATGCCAAAAGGGATCCTGTGGCCGAGTGATGAATGCCGAGCACTGAGAAGCCGAAGATCGGCGCGGAGCCTGATACCACAGCTCGGGAAGCCCGAGCTTAAGACTTGTTCGGCAGGGCCGAGCCCAAACACCAGCCGACAAGCTGTTCGGCGCAATACTGGGGTTTCATAGCAGGTTGGTTCGGGCTGGGCCGAGCTCCAGAGTACTATTCGGATGATCATGGGCCGGGGGGCCCACTAATGACTATTCCGGCCTACTACACCAAACAAGACCCTTGTTTTTAATTCATCTCAATTTTAATGTGCATTGTGATAAAAAGTTTAACCAAAAAAATTCCCCAATAATTATATTTCGTGCCTTTCTCTTCTCTCTATTCCACTGATCTGCTTGGCCTCCCTCTCTAACCGATCGAGAACTACATCGAAGAATCAAAGATCTGCTCAAAGAACTACAGCCTCCCTCTCTAACTGATCGAGAATTGCATCGAAGAATCGAAGATCTGCGCAAAGAACTGCAGAATCGATCGAAGGACTACAAAATCGAAGAACTGTAGAACCGAAGAACTGCGCCCTAATTTCCCTTTCCCTGTACGTATCTCGCGCCCTTTCCTTTTCTCTCAATCGAATCCATTCTCCGATTGCAGTCTAACTACTATATTTTTTTTGTTCGAAACAAACTTTTGTTGATCTTGCAATACATTACATAGATTAAAAGGACTTAGGTATAGGGGAAACCAAAGAATCCACCAACCCCAAGACAGGGAGCCTAAGTTGGTAAGGTACCAACCCAGGATCCAACGGAAAGAAGAAACAACCAGGCATGTCTGCCAGGTGTTTGCAAAAATGCCTCAGCTAGGACCACCTGTACTTAGTTCAACTGCCACCCACCATCATAAATGGCTCATCCACCTCCAATCTGGTAAAGAATTTCAGACTAATTCGCCCAAAACGATGAAGACCCAAGGTGAGAATCCTTTAAACCTTCGATAGTCTGATTCCTTCTAAGCATCTCTTGAAATCATCAATTGAATACTCCAATTTACTATACTTCCCTTTAATCCACATCGCCATTCTGGTTTTCGCTAAATCTACAATATGCTCCGCTAGGTATAAGTAAAGAGGTTGACCCAATAACACCTTCAATCAAGTTCTTTTATGCTTAGCTTGGAATGCTTGATTTTTGATAGTAGGAACTGCTCGATGGTGAAATATTTTATTGTAAACTTAATGCACGGGTACGTTTTGTTGTTAATAGGAAAAATGCAGAATTTGAGCAAGTCAATTCCTAGAACGTTATTTGATATATGGAACAATCCTAATTTAGTGGGCCATTCCTTGAACAAGGGAAATTTTGGTTGCCATATGCCTACACGAGTAATGGCCAGAAACATATATGCTTAAATTGAGACTTCATAAATATACATCGATGTGATAAAGGCTTCTTGACAGATGTGATTTTGTCCTAATGGACTACTAGAGTTCCTTTTATCAAGCCCAGGGATAATTAAGCATGACTTGTCACTAGGTCTTTTAATAGCTCATTGGCTATTATCTTAGTTGAATGTCCTGAAGCATATGTTTATCGTTTTGTTTTGTATGTTTTTCTTGCTCATGTCGTCCTACCAAGGTTTCTCTCTCTCTTTTTTTTTTGGTTCTCGAGCGTTTCTTTTCAGTTTTGGCCCGTTTACTCATTGTATTATTTGGTCTTTGATTAAAAATGATACTTAGGTGGTGTATTTTTCATTCTACTTGCTGAGATGGCAAAGGATATTGTTGGCTGACGAGCTCCATTCAATTCAAATAGTTTTCTTTTGCTTGGTTAGATCATTTATTTACTCCTTTTAATCCAATACTTTATTAGTCTGTTTTTAGCATAGTGGATCCAATTGATTTTCTCTTTGTGGGATTGATCCTCTTTACGTAGTTAGTTCATGCATTCGCTCAATTGTACTTCAAATTCTTTGGTGCATTTATGCAAGAATGATAGATGCAAAAACTGTTGAATACTTTATTCTTTTTGTCATTCATATATATGGTATTTTCCGTTTCTGCTTTTATGCATACGTGTACGTAGCATTGTGCGAAGTTACAAGAAAGATTAATCACTTTTGTTGGGAGTCTAAATGCTGACCACTATCCCACAAACTGATGGTAAGGTGCCACACCCAAGGAAGTGAATTTCTTGTATTCAACTCCCCTTGACTCCTTGGGCCACCTGTACAACATAACTGAATACTCATATGGAACTTTGGTTTTTCTGGGTTTATATATGTTTGTGGTGGGGATTTTCCAGCATAGGGTTCCTCGCTGAAAAAATATGGCAGAGTTCCTCACTGAGTTCCTTGATGTTTTTGCTTGAAGTTTTTTAATGACAGTATGGCAGAGTTCCTCGTTGAAAAAATACATAGTACCCATTCATATATAAAGTGCTCTGTCTTTACTGTTACGGCTCAACCACAGGGGAGCATCAGGATGACAACTGCCATTTAGATAAGAGATCTATTTGGCCCAAATGCTGGCTGACACATGGTTGTCCCTTCTTTGCATTCCTAAATGATGGCAGACCAAACGATGTGGAGTATTTCTTCCTAAATGTGTTGAGACTGAATTAGAGAGGTGAAACTATAAAAAATATAGGACTTTGATGTTAATTGCTGCAAATTGTTATGTTTGCTAAAAAAAAAAGTAGACCAAACTGCTGGAGATGATAGCATCTCTGATTCTTGCATGATTAAAATAATGTCAATGTTTGGTCCCATGATTCTTTTCTTCAAGAATTGACTTGAGAACTTGAGAGTGTTGCCAAATTAAACACAAGCTTCTTCAATACTTTCAATCAAACACAAAGGCTTTGGTTTTTTGCTTATAAATATGGATTTGCTTGATACTTCTTCAATCATAGTGAATCTTTAGTTTCATTTCATATTGTCTTTGTCACATATGCTTATGGATAAATACATATCATCAATTTTATTTACTAAATACCTATTATCATTTTTTTTAACTACAGGTCTGAGAGTTGAAGGGTTGTGAACTCATTGGTCATCATGTTGGCGCAAACTCTAATTCTTAGTAAGTAACTTCCACTTTATTAACACTCAATCTTATGTTTCTACCTTAGATGAAGGGTTTTTTTTAAAATACTTTTTATAGTTATCTAAAGTCACCATATTACTTGTTATCTTTGAAGACTTTAGGATGAGTATCATCGAAGTCACTTAAAATCACCATACTAATTGTATTTTATTTTATTTTTTTTACGATTTTGTACAGGTAAGTACGAGATGGAGTTACATTTTAGCAGTTAACCAGATGAAGTTGAAGATTTTTTGGTAGTTAATTGGAACACTTGTTTTGAATTCTTTTTGTCATTAGAAACATATAATACTTATGGATGTTTGTAGTTTAGCTAATGCTATTAGTTAGTTTGAAGTTTTTATTATTGGAGAGTGAATGTTTTAAAGTTGGATGATAAATGTTGACTTAATAGATATTTGATTTGAATGATATTTTGTTTCTTTGCTTAATAAGATTTTGCTAAGGTTGAATCATAACGTATAAATATTGAAAACTTTGTAAGCAGGTAAAAATAATATTTTGGGTGACACAATTATGTTGAGTGTGGTGTCACCTGTAGTCCTATTTTTTCGTGACAACAAATATTTGTCACCTTTGTTCGCCCACTATAAAATGTTATTAGTGACATACATTTGGTTGTCATGGTATATATATTCGGTGACAACTTTTGTCATAGAAAATCTATCTTTAGTGACATCACATTGTATTCATGTTGCATTCAGTGACATCATGTGTCACGAAAGATTTCTCTTCGGTGACATTATATTAATGTCACGGTTGAAATTTACATTCAGCGACATCATTTGTCACGGAAAATATATTTTCAGTGACACCGTATTCCTGTCACAGTTGACATTATTCCGTGACAGTTACGTCATTTTGTCACCCTTGACTTTTAGTGTCATGTATACAATGACACCTCTTGTTTTGTCACGAAGGTGTCACCAATAATAATAGGTGACAAAAATTAGATATTGGGTGACATTTTTTCATGTCACCAAATATGTTTTTTCTTGTAGTGTTACCCGAATGACCAAACCACAGGTGATACAACACAATACACACGCGCGCACGCTAAACAGTTGAGGTATTAAGTATGGAATAAAGCATAACAGTAAACAACAAGCGAGGAACTCTAACACCTTGGTAAGTTTTATTAAGTCCTTTAGTGTCTCTAGGTACACCGTGAAGTATATCATATCCTCTCCTAGACACTAGCATAGAGCTTTTAGTTGACATTGATCATTTCTTGCCTACTCGGGGACTATAATTTCAATCATAATCTAACAAGAAAAGCCTTTTACCGTTTTATCAAGTCAATACCTACCTCACCTTATCTAGATACTGCAAACATGACGTCACTAGATCCAGTCTCTACGTACTTTAGTCACTTGTCCTAATAAACTTAAAGAAACACATATATAACTCTAGCCGTCATTTCCTCAGGGTCCGTAGCTGCCATTGCATACGTCCCCGAAGTCACCATCTATTGTCTCCAACTCCTCCTTTAGGGACCCTTAAATCAAATCACAATAGATATCTCGTATCTCAATAACACATGCCACACCAGGTTAATCATTTTTCTTTAAACTTCTCACACACATTTCAACTTGTTCTCTATTTTATAACGCACACCCAATACCCTCTGCTGCCTTATATAGGCGTCGTTCGATCTAGTATCCCTAACGCTCTTCTAAGTTTTCCCCTCAAACCCCAATTATGCATATGTCATGCTCATTTAACTAAAACCGATAAACTCAACTAACATCACAATGGTTTTACAATCATCCACCTATAAATCTCGGGCAACACAACTGCTGAACCTAGAACAACCACAACATAATCATTATCCTAAGACCGATGTGACTCATAAACACCATGTACTTCATGTTTCAAAGTTCAATCGTTCCAACCGTCATAAGTACACAAAATCTTATACAACCTTAAAGCGTGATCATGATTATTCTTCATAGATAACAAAAACGATCTAACATATTCACGTGGATACATGTACGATGTGTGAGTCACTAAATAGTACTAATAATCCATAAAACAGAGTCTGAAACATCATATCATGATCAAAAAATAACACCAACCAAACTGTCAAGATTGCCTGTTTTCCACCAGGCCACTATAGCGAGCTAGCAAAACTCAGCCACTGAAAAATTTGGAACTCAGGAAGAATTCGACAAAATTCAAGAGGTCGCTCGATCAGCTTGGAGCTCGCTTGAGCAAGCCTTCATTTTCCCTAGATTTTGGGTTAGGTTTTCCTCACTTTTCGGGTTCGTAAAATTGAAATCAAACACTAACAAATCATATAGGTTCGGGAATCAGGGACAAAGATAGCAACATCCACTCCCGATCTATCTCGTTGCCATCCCTAGAGCTAACTGGGCCCGTAACACAATATTAATGATCTTGTTTGCTAGTACATTATATGTAAAGCCATAAAGAGTAACCAACTTAGCTGGCGTTTGGAGGTGTCGGCTTGTTTCTTTCCAATTTTGCAAGGTCACTTTCGTCTTCTTTTTTTATGATCGAAAATCACCTTTGACTTTAAAATTTAAACTTTAAACTTTAGTGATTCTGTGATTGAGTACTAGAAAATTGAATCTCTAGTGTGGAAAGTTGGAAAGGCTGTGTAAATTAATAGTAGTTGTATTTCTCCTCCTCTCACGGTGGAGAATTGCCAGTGCAGAAATATCTGGCTTGACTGTAGCACCAATTATCAATTGGTCAAAAGTGATTGGAGTGAAGCGGACATGTAGTATAAAGCCAATTGAATGGAGGGCTTCTAGAAAAAAAGTGACATTAAAAACCTCCAAACTTCTTGATTTTGTATAGTAATTTTACATATTTTGATTAATTTATGCGCCTTTGAAGTGATTCATAAGAATTAATCTCATGGTCTGGTAACCAGATAGTAATTAAAGCGAATCCCAATTTTTTAATCTCAACTAAAGTGAAGTCCATTTTTTATGTATCACTTTGATTATGATCTCCATCTTTTAGAAGAATTAGGACTATCTATTAGGGCGTTATATTTGTGAATTTTACATCTATATTTATGCTAGAAAATCAAGGAAGAAGCCATAATATTTTCTTTAGTTCTGAAATACGGACTTACAATATTTTGTGTTTGCATTTTTAAATAATTACAGGAAATTCAAAATGAAAGAGCAACAACAGAACAAAAAAGTGATGATGCAATTAGGTGGAGGCTGCTAGTGAGGAAGGTGGTATCAGCTAAAGCCATATCTTCCTTGTCTCTGCCCAAAGAGGAAGAGAGAGGAGGAAGCAAGAGAGAGATCAGATCACTATGGAGTAATTAAAAGCTTGAGACTATGAAAACAGCAGCTACTCATGATATTGCTACTCATAAGGAATTGTAAATGAGGAAGTCTACACACACAAGTTTTGTTCACAGAACCAGACAGTACCCATGATAGTTCGATACACATGGAGCTTTTATTGTTTTATAGGCTTCATTACATCGAATAATTTCGAATACATTTGCGTCCGAAAAAAATATGTGTGCAAATACTCTGTCATTGTGAATACAAACTACTGTATTTGTCTTAGCTCATGAATTAATATAGTGTCAATTGTAAATTAATGTGGGTTTTGGAGGGTGTGTGTGGGGCCTTTTTACATCCATTTTTAGGGATTCTTAGTAGGCTAGGTAGAAAACAACCCCTAAACATAGGGGTTTGGTTGATATTTATCTCTCATACTAAAGGATTCTAATGTAGTGTTTCTTTGTTTATTTATTTTCATACATTACCGCTTCAGTGTCCATATGCAGTTAAAAAGTTTAGGAACACAATCTTTATGCACAGATTTAAAAATAAATGTGCTAAAATAGTTTGATGTATGTAGTAATGTGAACATCGTGTGTATTGAATGGTTCTGAATTTATACATAAATGATTTGAAAAATATATAAAAATATTTCTAGTTCCATGAGGGTCTTTTTTTATTATAAATTTAAATGTGTATTCAAATATCGCTAGAAAGTAAAATACGGTGACAAAAAATTTTAGACAGTTCATTAAAGACAATTATTATTGAAAAAGATAACTTTATTGTTTTTGGTATTTTTAGCATTGTTTTACTCGGATTTCTTTCAGTTTTGATTCATATTTTTATGCTTTTCAAATAATGCTCATTGTCTTTAAAAAAAAAAAAAAAAAAAAACAATGTAGTCCAAGAGGAAAATAAGCGAATTTAGATATTTTAGTCTTGGCAACGGAAGGTTCAAATTGAAACATACTATTCATGCGAATAAATATTAAATTAAATCTGAATCGCCCATTACAGAAATGAACGGCCGGATGGCCTCACTACACCCATGTAGTGAGTCACCTCACTACAAGGCCCTCGCCTCCGACCATAAGAGTGAGGCGAGATGACTAGTGCCATCTCCATTCTTAAAAATAACAATTTTTTTAATGCCTATTGTTTTGTTTGTTTAGGAGGAGTCATTCAATAGTTCTAAAATACTGTCAGAGTGTTTCGAGTCTCCTTTTTATCACACATTTATGTGAAGCTTATACTCACATTCATTGTTCTTTAGAAGAGAACAAATCAAATTAATGAACGTAGAAACTCCTAGTAAGTCATATCTGTGTTGAATACCTGGGGACATGCCCACGTGGCAAGTCCTTAGATTTTTATATATTTTGAAAGGCATCCGGCGTTGACACAACAGGACACTCATGGGTATACGACGTCCCTCGCGTATCCTCCCTAAAAACATGTCAAAAATTTAACGAACACGCCACGGGGTGCGTACCATACCTATTTGCATCTCTCTGTGTCCATGCTTCTCCGACACAGATCCAACGACCTCTTAGGAGTGTCTGTGTTTCATAGCATACCACATACATGATTTTTTAAACCAAATCAAAAGGCGAATCAATGAGGATATAAACTCCTAGTAGGTCGTTGTATCCGTATCGGATATGCAATGGCACGTGAGGAACACGCCAGGACACGCCCACGTGGTGTGTCTATTAGATTTTTATATTTTTTGATGGGAACACAACGGCGACACAAAGGAACACTCATGGGAACACAACAGCGACACCCGTCGTGTCTCTCGCGCGTCCCGCTTGTAGAACATATAAAGTTTGAAAGCAGTATCAAGAATCAAATCAGAATCAGCAGTTGCTGTAGAATTAATTCCTCCATTAGTGTGAAATGAAATGATATTTTGTGTAATCACAGTCAACAGGTGCTTGAAACCAAAGAGAATGAAACGCAAATAATTTTTGCCCGACAACAATCCTATTTATGGCTGATTGCATGTTCGGTGTGAAAATGTGGAAAAAGTGACCTTGTTTCGCGACTTGGCTAAAAAAGAGTTCCTTAAATAATAACTCAAAGGATGAGTTCTAAGTAAGAGTTCTTCATAAATTAGTCTTTTCATGATCACGCATTTGCACTTTCTAAAGATTTCTTTGCAAAGAATCACAATTTTCTTTTACCATAGCCTCTATTTTAATACTTGACAGTGAACAAATCAATAAAAATCAATCATTTCTCTAACGGAAGGGAAGCCTTCACCATACGTCTACAGAGGGTTTTACTTTTCAAAGACCAAAAACTGGTACACGAAACCAACATTTGAAGACATTGAATGTCCACCCAAAAAAGAAATAAAGTTTCTTTTATTTGGTTACCGTTGAAAAATAAAACGTAATTGCCTTATTTCTTAGCAAAAAATTAGACTGTTTCTCATAAATTGACCAAACGACCCTCTTTTACTCAATTGCGTAAATAGTAGAACAAAACTAAAAGATAAAAATTTAAAAACAGAAGAGGAAAGATCTTACCTCTTCGAATTGCCATATGAAGATTGAGAACGTTTCTAATGATCATCACAATTGAAAGTCAGAACTAAGTACCAAACTACATGGAGAAAAAATCAAATTTAGAGTCAAAACACATCACAAAATAGAATACCACAGAAAAACTGAAAATCAAAAGGAATTTTTTTCAACATATCCGAGGAGAAACAGGAGAAAAGGGAGTTGGAGGGAAGTAGAGGCATTAGGAAAGACTTAAGATCTGGTGGCAAGAGGAATACTGAGAGGAAATTAACACAATCCTAGCCTTTTATCCCCTTAGCATGACAGGATTGTTCAATGAGTGTGTTGCTTATTGCATTGAAATCACCATGTTGATTTCACAAAACGAACCATATGAGAAACCAATAATACTCCTATTTTGGACTATTGTAGTTTTTGCGATCATGCATAGCTCTGGTGCCAAAATTGTACCCATGTAGAACAGATTAAAATTTGTAAATGGTAGTTCAATTGACTTCAAATTTCCACAATCAATAACTAATTCTCTAGTCATTCTAAATATGGGTTAAGAAGGCGCCTTCATCATTTCCATTATGAAACAAATGCAAAACATGCATTAAATCCAATATGTGTGCATCAAACAATTAGTCTTGTATGTGAACTATCATCGCATTTTTATCACTAAATAAAATGTAATTAAGGTACCAATCACATTATCTACTACTTTCACATCAAAAAGGTAACTTCTCCATTTACCTGGCCATGGAATCCCATCTTGCATTGTCCAGCACTCGTCTGGAACTTTATGTGCCGTGGAGACCAGTCCATTTAGTTAAAAAAAAAAAAAAGCAAAACCCGTCATTACATTTGACAAATAAAGTCCAAAATTTCAGTTAAATTTCTATTCTTTGTAGTTCTGACTTTCAATCGTGAAGGCAAAAAATAATTCCTGGAGGAGAGTGAACTGTAGTAATGACTGGTTCGTTTTGACTGGTTTGGGAGTGTCCCTTGCTTACCAATGTCCGTTTTTACGTCTTCCAATTCAAAAATCAGTCATTACATATAGTCTGGCTTGTTTTAACTTTTTTTTTTTTGTTTCTATCTTAACCAGTCTCTTACATTCCCATTTTCGTTACCTTCAAGCAATGCTCGCCACCAAAATCCCCACCCTCGTTCTTCCAAATCAGATTCTCCGCCGGAGTAATACTTACACAACCCTTCAATTTTTCCAAACAACCCGCCAAAACCCTAAACGCTTCAAAATGGTAACGTCTATGCACAGTTTGAAAACCCAAACTGAAACCAGAATGGTAACGTGTATGCACTAACAGGAAAAAATGAAATCATCGAAATGGTGTTTTGAAATTGAAATCAAAACAGTTTGCTGAAAAAAAATGAAATCAACACTGAGGAGAAATCGCACCATTTTGTCGAAATTCTTGAAATCACTGAAATCACACCAAGCCCTTCGTTTGCTGAGACATAGTGAGGAGAAATTATGTGGAAATTTGACAGCTTCAGAGAACCTGGGCCTTGGAAGACAACAGGGTGTGAGATGGGCTTTGGAAGACAAAAGGGTATGTGATCTTATGGTTTTGAAAATTATGTGAGATCTAGCCAAATCACTTTTCGTTTGTATATTTGAAACCCAAATAAATATGTGGTGGAGGCGGTGGTCAGACATAGTGAGAGAAAGAGAGGGGGGGGAGGGGATGGGGATGGGACTGAACATTGATCTTCCACTCACAATTGGATTTGATGTTTTTAGGGGGGAAACTTAGAGGAGACAAATGATCCTGGCCTTTGGAGCAAATCTCCTATTCAATCTTAGCCATTAAATTCTGTAAAAAGTTAGTATGTGAGGACATAATTCAAAAAAACAGCTCTGTTTTGTTATATAGATGACATTTCTCTCTCCTCATTGACTTCATCTGTCCATCTCATGAAGCAGAAGAGATCCCGCCCTTCCACCATATCCACCTCAAGACTTCCTAGATCCTCTCTCCCTCTTCCTCCTCCTCCCCCCAACACACACACACTTCTTTAAATTGATTTTTTTTCATTTACATATATCTTTTTAATCTCATGTGTGTGTGTGTGTACTGGAATTTTAGGGTTTATTTCAACTGGGAAGCTAAGGAATGGTTGACGAGAATAGAGAGAATGCAAAGTGTGGTGGGGTGGTCTTAAAGGGGAACGGTGATGCACTGAGTGGGTTGGGAATTGAAAATAAAAATAGGGCTACTGATGCATTGAATGGGTTTACAATTGAAATTGAAAATGGGATTGTTTAGTAAATGTGTTAGCAAAGTGAAGTGGGAAATGGCCCAATTGAAATTCGAAATAAGGCTGTTGATGGATTCTTAGCAATGAATGGGTTTGCAATAAAAGTGCAAAATGGGGATGTCGATGCAGCGACTGGGTTTGCGATTGATGCGGGGAATGCGGGTGTTAATGCCATAAATGAATTTGCAATTGAAGTGCAAAATGAGGCTATCAATTCAACGACTGGGTTTATAATTGAACTTGAAAGTTCGACTGTTATAGACACACACACCCAGTGATTGCAATGGATAGTGAATACAATCACTAGGAATTTCACACTCTCATGGCACCATAGCATCGAATTGAAAAGTAAACTTGATCCAAAGAAGGAAGGTTGGAGAACATGGAAGAAACCTGGAGAAGATTCGTGAACAGGGAAATTCAATTTAGATTCGATGACGGCCGCCGACATTCTTTAATTGCTATAGCACACCATGGTTGCTTATCAAACATGGGAACTAAAGCAAGACTGAAGTTGCAAAATGTGTGAAGTTGAGCAATAACATAGAAAAAATAGAGAGAGAATTATAGTTAGAGAAATTCTGTAATTTCACTTTGAGTTGAATCAAAACGTGTTTGAGTTTGTTTTGTGGAAGCATCCATTTAAAACCAATTGGCAATGAATGAAGTGGCCTCTCATGTATATAAGGTTACCCATATTTTAATATCTTAGCGATGTGAGATTGATTCCTTCACACGCCCCCTCACGTGCAGCCCGTATTTAGGTCTGTCACGTGCGCCTCTTTTTGGGTCGTCTTCGTGCAACCTTTCTACTTGGGTCTGTCATCGTAGGCTTTGTTCGGCCGTTGGGCCTTTTGGGCTCTGATACCATGTGGAAGCATCCATTTAAAACCAATAGGCAATGAATGAAGTGGCCTCTCATGTATATAAGGTTACCCATATTTTAATATCTTAGCGATGTGGGATTGATTCCTTCACAGTTTTTCTCTCTAAGTTTCAAACATCGCAAGTGACTGAGTCTCTTTCCACCAACACTAACAATGTAATTAGATATCTCCCTCTCATGGATATATATACACATGCACCCAGTGATTGCCACAACGAAAACCAGCATATATATACATATATATATGTATATATATATGACATTCTTTTTTTCGACAACGCTGAGGTGCTACTGCCCTCTGCAAATGAGAAGTTTGTGCACAAGCGAAAATGGAATGGGTGAGTGTGGAATTGTGTGGTTTTAATTGAACAAAGAGCTACGTGTAAAAATAATGACAAATAATAGAGATATAGAGAAATAAATAGAGAGAAGATCAGCAATAGATAAGGTCTGCACGAGAGGGATGGGAAAGTTCATTGATGTGCATAAAGAGGAAGATGAAAGATAAATTTACCGTTTAGACCTTCTAAATGAGTCACCATTACTTTTTTTCATTAGAAAAACAAACTGCCATTATTAATTGGACGTAAGTGGAGCAAAAATTTAAATTCAAGATCAAAATCGAGTCATTTCAAATGGTAGGGACCAAAGTGAGATTAAGTAAAATTATAGGGACTACTGGAGTAATATGTTCTATACTATGAAATCAAATCGCATGATCATCATGAAAGCATGATTTAGTTTGACTTATATATGCGGACTTATGAATTTAGAACGTTGTGGGTGCCCAAATCTGAAAATTAATGAAAACTATGAATGTTGGATATTGTTGTGAATATATTTTCCGTGAGAATATCTCTAGTTATTTTGAGTGTGATACGAGTTGAGCCAAATTTTTTATTAAATTAGAGGTGTGATGTACTCAAGTTATTTATTACCCAAATTGTGCATTTAGCCGTGTCATGCATTTAGTAAAATTATGCTGGTGTCTTGTTATATATGAACTTAGCATGCTTGTTATTCAATCTAATGGTGTCAAGTATTTTAGACATACTCTTTGTTATTGGCATGATAAGGGAGCATATAACAGTTAGGCTGAACATATTGATTAGGAACATGATGAATGAGATCACGGTGGTTGGGGAGTATAGCGGTTGAAAAGCACTTTTAGCAAAGAGATAATGATCATTATCTAATAAGAACACCTTATTGATATTAAATAATGGAATGTGATATGATATGGTCATACTTCAATTGGTTGAATTGATAAATCTGATAGTACCTAAAATATTGTGATATCACTAATTATATGAGATTTGATATTTTGACACTTTATTCTAGCATTTACGTGTTACCGTTTTTAGATTTACTATTCAGTCTTAATTATACATCATGACGTTTCAAACATTAAAAATGAAATCTAAATGGTAGGATTTTCTTATTGAGTGTGAAAACTCATAGTGCATATTGTTTTGGCCCTATTATTTTATGCCAGGTGTAGAGGAAGATGGAGGCGTTTAGCCTTGGTTCACCTAGTTAGTCTTAGAGTTGCTTTGACTTCCTTTGAAAAGTCATTTTGATATATTTTGTCGGCAAGATTTAGTTCCGAACTTATGTATTTTCTTAAAAAGCATATCTGTACAAAAATTTATGTTTTGAATAGAAGATCTGAAGTCTTATTTACTTTATGAAACAATAATGTTTTATTATTACTTTATTTTTTATTAACAGTTCTGAAAAGTCGAATTGTTACATGATATACAATTTGATGTGTTAGTAAACTTGTCCTTCAGAAAAATATCACCATTTGAAAAATATCATCTTTTGATATTTATGATCTTGTTTTTTTTTTTTTTGGTACTTAATTATGATCTTGTTTGCTAGTACATTTATGTAAAGGGAAACCAACTTGGCTGGTATTTGGAGGTGTCGGCTTGGTTCTTTCCAATTTCGTAAGGTCACTTTTGTCCTCTCCTTTTTTTATGCGATCAAATGTCACTTTTGTCCTTTTCCTTTAATTTTTAGTGGTTGAGTACTAGAAAATTGGACCTCAAGTGTGGGATTTGGGAAAACTCTGTGTCAATATGGTAATAGTAATTGTACTTCTCCTCTTCCAACGGTGGAGGATTGCCAGTGCCTAAAATATCTAGCTTGGTCGTAACCCCACGCTCATTAATGCGTCAAAAGTGTTTGGAATGGAGAGGACATGATGTATAAAGCCAATTGAATGGAGGGCTTCTACCAAAAAAGTGATGTTATAAAACTCCAATCTAATTGATCATTTTTTTTTTTTTTGGTAATTTTAGCAATTTTGATTAATTTACATGCACTTTAAGAAATTTATAAAATTTAATCTCATGATCCAATCACGACAGAGTAATTAAAACGAATCTCAATTTCTTGTTCTCAACTAAAACGAGCTCCCTTTTTCTAAGTATTACTCTGACCGCGATCTCCATCTTTTAAAAAAAATTATGGCTATCTATTTGGCATAAGAAATCGGAAAAGAAGCCATAGTATTTTCTTTAGTTGTGAGAAGTTTCTTGTGGAAATCTAGGTAATTAGGTGTCTATTACTATTTGAAGTGCATTCAATTCGATCCATCCCTTTAATTGTCCTAAGAACACAAAACACATATTGGGAAAGAACTTGTGGGGGTTGATAGTAGGCTAGCTAGAATATAAACCCCTAAAGAAAAGGGTTTGGTCGATTTGTATCGCTTATAAAGGACTCCTAATGTAGTGTTTGTTTGTTCGAATTTCTTCATTTGTCTTAACTCAATTACTTTTGAACATTAAAAAGGAAATCTAAATAGTAGGATTTTTTTATTGAGTGTGAAAACTCATGATGTATATTGCTTTGTCCCTGTTATTTTATGCCAAGTATAGAGGAAAACGGAGTTGTTTAGCCTTGGTTCACCTAATTAGTCTTAGAGTTACTTTGATTTTCTTTGAAAAGTCATTTTGATGTATTTTGTTGGTAAGGTTTAGTTCCAAACTTATGTATTTTGTTAAAGAGCATATCTGTACAAAAATTTCTGTTTTCAATAGAAGATTTGAAGTCATATTTACTTTATGAAACAATAATATTTTTTTATTTTTTTATTAACGATTTCGAAAAATCGAGGTGTTACATGATATACAATTTGATGTGTTAATGGACTTATTCTTAAAAAAAATATCAGCTTTTGATATTTATGATCTTGTTTGCTAGTACATTTATGTAAAGGGAAACCAACTTGGCTGGCATTTGGAGGTGTCGGCATGGTTCTTTCCAATTTCGTAATGTCACTTTTGTCCTCTCCATTTTTTATGTGATCAAATGTCACTTTTGTCCTTTTCCTTTAATTTTTAGTGGTTGAGTACTAGACTAGAAAATTGAACCTCAAGTGTGGGATTTGGGAAAACTCTGTGTCAATAGTAATTGTACTTCTCCTCTTCGGACGGTGGAGGATTGCCGGTGCCTAAAATATCTAGCTTGGTCGTAACCCCACTCATTAATGCGTCCAAAGTAATTATACTTCTCCTCTCAAAAAAAGTGATGTTATAAAACTCCAAACTAATTGATCATTTTTTTTGATAATTTTAGAAATTTTGATTAATTTACATGCACTTTAAGAAATTCATAAAATTTAATCTCATGATCCAGTCACGAGAGAGTAATTAAAACGAATCTTAATTTCTTATTCTCAACTAAAGCGAGCTCCCCTTTTCTAAGTATCACTCTGACCTCGATCTCCATCTTTTAAAAAAGTTATGGCTATCTATTTGGGCGTTATATTCGTGGATTTTCAAATCTCTATTTATGCTAGGAAATTGAGAAAGAAGCCATAAATATTTTCTGACGAGGGTAAAATGTAATTGAGAAAATACATTTAGACCCCCCGAGGAAGTTTGAAGTTCGGCCGAGACCGAATAACACATCCAGAGGCACATGCCAATCACGTGACATAATGGCCGACACGAGGAGTGCCGACCATACGAAAATCTGGGTAATAGAACCATGCATTGGGCAATGCCGACCTGAGAAAGGCGGATCCATGACTTGCCGAACTGACAAGGTCGGTCCGGATTACGGGCAGCCCGAGAAAGGCGACCAGTAACCGTTTTTCCGAAAAGGATATGACAGAATCAATCAGTTATGGACGTGAAATCCACGGCCAATCAGAGGACACTTCGCTCCAAAAGGGCCCTAACAGAATTGGGGCCCAAGAAAGCCCTAAGAGAATTAGGGCATAAGGTGAAGTCTATAAATACAGCTCCAGATGAAGAAAAAGAGGTACGCCTAATAACCTAGAGTTTCGCCTGCTGATAGAGAATATTAGCTTGCGTTATTCATTTCCCTGTGCGATTTTGCCTGACTTAATCATCGGAGTGTCCTCCTGCCACAGCGGCAGAGGGCTCTTTGACAGATTATTCTTTTGCAGATCACAGGTCCACATATTGAGAAGAGCATTGTTTCGGCTGGATAGTGGATTCTTAGCTTTCTGTCCTGATTATCAAAATCAACCCCCTTACAATTGGCGCCGTCTGTGGGAAAGTTAAAGATTCATGGCTGAAACATCCAGAAAAGATCAGGGGAGGGAACGTGATAGCAAAGAAAGATCAAGATCCCCCCCTCCAATTCCACACAAATCCAGGGGTCCTAGGAGAGAGATTCCTAGGGTTCCTCCCCCAAAGATAGTAGGGGAACAGCCTGGAGAACAGGTGCTGCATCCTACCGTTCCGTTGTCTGCCAACACATCGGGAGCTCCCGCGCTACCCACGCCATTGCCTCTGGAGCAACGTCCAGATCGTCCGCGAGAAGCGGAACGGTCAAGAAACAGGGACAGATCCCTAACTCAATCCCGGAATGAGGGAGGGAGAGAATCCCGAACTCATGAAGGGTCTCGCCGATACGAAGAATACAATAATGCTGATCGGATCCGAAAGAGCGATCGAGAAATAGAAGACATGAGGCGTTACATACGACGCATGGAGAAGGAAAACTGAACTCTCCGCAAGCATAAAGATTCAGTCCGCCAGTCGGTATCTGGGCGTGACGAGCGCTCCGAGACTGGGCCGTCTCGGCAAGGTAGCCGACACGAATCAAGTCAGAGGCCCCGAGGAGGGGAAAATAAAGTTGGGGCACCGTCGAATTTGGGCGGATTACCTCCAGCACAGCCACCTCCCGACATGAGGGAATGGTTGAATCAGCGGGCAACGTCGGCCCCGGATGTCCAGCAGGGACTCCCGTATCAAGCTCAACCACCGGTGGTGTCAGTGACAAATATGAGGGCATGGTTGAATCAACAGTTGGGATTCAACCGCCCAGAGGATGATGAGAATCACAAGGAGCTACAACAGCTGGCAGTGTCACCACTGTCAGTACAGATAGAGACGGAGGACTTACCCAGAAAGTTTGTCCTTCCAAAGTTCACGATTTATAATGGACGAACAGATCCGATGACTCACATCAAAGGATTCGTGAACTCCATGATGATTTACGTGGGCCACGACAGCCTTTACTGCAAGGTATTTTCCTTGAGTCTGGGCGAGATAGCCCTGAATTGGTTTCAGGCCCTACCGCCGAGATCAATTACGTGCTGGAGGCAACTGGCAGATCAGTTCCTCAAGAGATTTGTGGCTAACCGAGCACAAAATAAATACGTGAACACGCTTCTGGCCTTGAGAAAAGGACCAGAAGAGGATCTTAGACAGTACGCCAGCAAGTACTGGGCAGTCTATAATGAGATCGGGGACTGCACGGAGGCCTATGCCGTAGAATCTTTCAGGCTGGGTCTGTCATACCGAGATCGGCTAAGAGAGTCTCTGACCATTGATCCCCCAAGTACCATTGCCGACCTGATGAGCAGGGTCGAGAAATATGCAAAGTTTGAGGACGAGATCCGCCGAGACAAAGATTGGCCAACAGGGAAGGCACACAGGGGTGCGGTAATAATGCCTGAGGCCAAGAGGTCCAGAACTGAGGTGGCCGAGGTGTCACAAGTAACAAGAGAGCGAAAACCACCTGGACCTCAGGCGTATAGAGCGCTACGCACGGTTTTCAACACGCCAATCTTCAAGCTGATCCATCCATTGAAGAATGAGCCATTCTGGAAATGGCCTGCCGGGTCGGGAGAACCGGTGAAGCGTGATCCGAGCAAAGACTGGTGTAGCTATCACCGCAACAATGGCCATATGACAGAAAAGTGCAAGGCACTTAAACGATTCCTAGAGGAATTAGTTGAAGCCGGGCACCTTCGACGTTTTGTGGCCGAACAGAGGCAACAAGCGGTTCAGCCAGAGCCGATGGAGGCCGAATCCTCTGAGGAAGAGCCGATGATAACTGGGACCGTGCATGTCATACACGCGGCAACTCCGGTTCCAGATAGAAAGGAAATGCCAAGGACTTGGGATGTTTCCAACCTCAAGAAGTTTTATCAGTAATTTCTTCGTTTCAATACTTATGTTTATTTCAGTAAATAAAAGTTTCAGCTTCAATGTTCAAATAGACGTTCAGAAAAGCTGTTAATGATGTCACCACATGCCAAGATCAGAATGAAGTTCAACACTTGAGAAAAGTTTGAACTCCCGAACATATTTGAGAAAAATATGTGTTTAAGCCTAGGTATAGGTTAAACAGCCGAACAGACTTGAAAAAAGTTTGAGAATGTTCAACACTTGAGAAAAGTTAGAACACCCGAACATATTTGAGAAAAATATGTGTTTAAACCTAAGTATAGGTTAAACGGCTGAACAAACTTGAGAAAAGTTTGAGAAGATTCAATACTTGAGAAAAGTTTGAATTACCGAACATACTTGAGAAAAGTCCATGTTCTAAAAGAAATACTTATATTTGCATCAAGACAAGAACTGCCGACAAAAGGTTCGAATTGTATTCATTCATATGTGAATTACAAAGGCAAAAGAGCAGGAATGAATACTAAAAAGACTTGCTATTACTACATGGAGAAACGACAAGAAAACAAAAAGAAAAGCATAAGACATCCTTCAGACAATGTCAACAGGGTCCTCCTGGACTCGGCCCTCTTCTACAACAAGGTCCCCGACACCAGCGTCTTCAGGGTCATCGACTGTAAGATCAGTGACGCCGCCTTCAGGGTCGGTGACGCCGCCTTCAGGGAGCTCGGCTTCAGGCTTAAGCGCCTCTTCCTCGGCCAGGTCTGAGGAGTGGGGAATCTCCTTGAACAGGGGCGAGTCGGCGGCAACGTTGCAAGCCCTCTGTGCAGCTTTCCATCCGGTCGCCAGGAACTCCTCCTGCAGCTCAGGAATCTGATTACTGAGGAAGTCCTCAGCAGCTTCATTCATGCCGAGCTGACGGGCCTTATTTTTCGCCTCAGCCATTTCCTCAGCGTGCTTAATCTTCAGCGCAGTCAGCTCGGCCGTAAGCTCGACAGTCTTTTTCTTCTCCTCGGTCAGGAGATGGTCGAAGGACTCAGCCCTCTTGGCTATCTCATAGGCCTTCTTTTTGTAGCCGTCGGCCTCATCTCGAGCGGTGGAGAATTTCAGCTTGAATTCTATCACGTCGACTTCGGCAACATTCAGCTTTGCCGCCTGATCTTGGCTCTGCCCAATACAGAGCATGGTCTTCTGGATCGCCTACATCATCAATAGAAGAGTTAGAACAAACACAGTAAAATTTACAAAGGATATTACCGAAATGAGAGACTTACAAAAATATTGTGTGCGATCGCTGTCCGAAGCATGGCATGATCTTCGGAGTCGGCATAGGGCTCGATGTCCCTCGGCAGCATCAGGGCCTCGACAAGAGCCGTGGCAGTTCCCAGGTCTCCGGCCGTGTCGGCAGCCGTGATAGGGGTTACACCATCTATCAGCAATGGAGGAGCCCAGGTCTCGGCCTTCTTGGAGACCTTTGATTTGCCCTTCGCCTTGGAGGGACCAACCTCGTGTGACTTCACCAGCCTCCGTCTTTTGGAGTCGGCATGGGCAGCTTCGGCATCAGTAGGGGTGAGACTCGGCAGGTTCTCACCCTCTTCTGGCTTCCTTTTAGCCAGAACGACCCCAGAAGGCTTCTTCGCCTCGGTTGGAGTCGGCTTTTTCTTAGCATCGGCAACGGCCTTAGCTTTCTGCCTCATCAGCTCCTTCAAGTTCGGCATGTTGGGGTTTCGAGACATGATTTCGGCGTCTATCTCCTCCTCGTCCTCAGTGTTCCAGGTAATCCGAGGTGGGGACTGCATCCGGTCGGTAGAGGATGAAAATGAGGAGCTGGAGGATTCGGCCACAGCAGCAACTGTTACTCGGCCCGGCTCCCTGAGATACGGCAGGGGTATACCTTCGGGAACTGCGACCAAGGATGTCTCCGCTACCGCCTCGGCTATGTACTTTTTGTCTTTAATATAACCCTTGTAAGACGGGTTATACCGCAGCAGTACTTCGGCAGATCTTGGTTCGGTTTGTCCTTCAACGCCCTTGTAGCGCAGGACTTTCTTCAAGTCTTCAGGATGTGTAGCTTGCAATTGCCGACCACGGTTTGTGTTAACGGCTGCACAGGAACAGACAAACATTATTAGAAGCTTTAGATCGGCAAAACTACAGAAATCAAAAACTAAGGGAAAAGGAACTGACGGGGTTGCCCGAAATTGCGTGGGACTGGTATCCTCGTGTGCTCGGGTTCATCAGGAGAAAACTCCCAATTTTTCGAGACGATCAGAAAGTCATCGTCGTTTCCTCTATTCGAATCAACGAGATGCGTCACTATCTTCTCTCGGCCTCTACGGGATTTAAGATACCATCTATCATCCTTATTATATACCATGTCGTAGTTGTAGTTTATGTCCCAGAGACCTAAGTTCGTATTGCACAGTTCGTTCAAACGAACTGTGCCCATGATAATACGGTATGTATTTATGGAGATCTGCATAGGGTTCAGCCTATACCAGGATAAAACCCTACGGAGTAAAGGGTGAAAGGGGAACCTAACCCCACCCTCGATGATAGCCATAAGGGGGATGTGGATGGAGTCCTCATCCCGAATTTCAGGATGAGTCTCAGGCTTATTGATTTCTACTACTACATCATCGGGAATGTTGTAACGCCTACGAAACTCTGCTATCCGCGCCGGAGAGGCGAAGTGCTTGCGAAAAATTCTCATATTCAGAGGATGAATAGGGAAGAAGCACGAACAGTTCAGAAAAAGAGACGAGTTCTACAGGGGATAACTTACAGAAGATGGAGGAAGCACAGTAGCAAGAAAAGAAAAATGAAGAAGAGAAGGGTTCAATTTATAAGGGACTGTGCGGAAGAATCTGGTACGTCGCATGTTATAAAACCCCAACTGTCAGATCCATTACTCCTGGACCAATCAATGAATCACAGGTGAGATATTGAAGCGACACATCAAAGCACGCGCGGAAAAAGCGCGTCTCTCATGAGAGGTGCACGCAACGGTCACATCGCATTTATGGAAGGACAGAGCACGCCTCAGAATGGACTAGATACGGATGAAAGTCCCCTGAGGTCGATACAGAGCCCATCATGAATACGCTTTATAGCCTCGGCTACTCCGCCAGGTCGGTTCGAAGTAGCCGAAGCTAGGGGGCAAAGGGAAACCCAGTACATACAAGATCAGAATAAAGTTCAACAATTGAGAAAAGTTTGAACCCCAGAACATATTTGAGAAAAATATGTGTTTAAGCCTAAGTATAGGTTAAACAGCCGAACAGACTTGAGAAAAGTTTGAGAATGTTCAACACTTGCGAAAAGTTTGAACACCCGAACATATTTGAGAAAAATATGTGTTTAAGTCTAAGTATAGGTTAAACAGCCGAACAGACTTGAGAAAAGTTTGAGCAGATTCAATACTTGAGAAAAGTTTGTATTATCGAACATACTTGAGAAAAGTATGTGTTTAAGCCTAACTACAGGTTAAACAGCCGAAATGACTTGAGAAAAGTCAGAGAAAGTTCAATACTTGAGAAAAGTTTGGACTCCAGAACATGCTTGAGAAAAGTATGTGTTTAAGCCTAACTACAGGTTAAACAGCCGACATGACTTGAGAAAAGTCAGAGCAAGTTCAACACTTGAGAAAAGTTTGAGATGATTCATTACTTGAGAAAAGTATGATTTGAGCAAAATTCAGTACTTGGGAAAAGTTTGAGATGATTCATTACTTGAGAAAAGTATGAAGTCTGAACCGAATGGGAAAGATCCATTACTTGCAGCACATAAGTCAAAAGAAATAGTTCCATTTCATTTTAGAGTTGGGTTACATAAAAGTTGCAAAAGAAATTCAAATACAAAGAAAGGATTCCTAAGGCGCGACATCGGCAGCTTAAACTACTACTACATCATCAGCTAACTGTTGCTCGGCATCAGGGACGGCAGTATCGGCAGTTTTGCCAGCCTCTTCGGCTTCAGTAGCATCGGCAGTCTGGCCTGCCTCTCCTCCTTCAGCAGCAGGAGCAATCTTGCCTGCTTCCTCGGCTTCAATCTCCCCATCCTCTAGTTCGGCAACAGTTGGAACTTTAGAGAATAAGGGAGAATCCTTCAGCACTTGAGCAGCTTCCAGAGCGGCCTTCCAAGCCATTCCGATGAAATCGGCCTAGATCTTCGGCATCTGGTTCTCTATGAAGTCCGCAGCAGCAACCGACATGCCTCTTGAGTAGGATTCCTCCTGGAGGCGCTTCAGCTCGGCCTCATGCTGAGCTTTGAGCCCGACCATCTGCTCCTCTAGCTCGGCAGACTTCCTGCTTTCAGTCCCGAGCTGATAATGAGCAGTATCAGCCCTCATCTCGGCGTCCCGAGCCCTCTTCTTGTACGAGGCCAGGTTCTCCTGGGCTTTCAGAAATCTGTCGTTGGACGCCTTCAGCTCCAACTCGATAGTGCTGTATCGAGTTTCCAAATCCTGGCAATGGCTCAGGCACATCAGGGTTTTCTGCGCAGCCTGCAACAAGATCGGGAAGTACGAAATTAGAAACAGAGTTGCAAGTAAAATAACAGAAAAATAGCCGAGACAGAATACTTACGAAGACTTCGTGAGCCATCACAGATCGCAGCAAAGTCGGGTGGTCGGTGCCTTTGTAGGGCTCGACATCTTTTGGTAACATCAGCATACCCGTGAGGGTTTGCGTGACATCAAGATCGGCCGCCGAGTCGGCGACGGTGATGGGGTCAGTCCCATTCACCAGTAAGGAAGGGCGCCATGGGGCAGCCCTCTCAACAGCCTTGGCCTTATCGGCCGTCTTGCTCTTCTTCGGCAAGGTTATTGCAGCGGGGTCCTCCTAAGCAGGGTCCCTTGGCCTCCGCCTCGGGATGAGGGGAACATCTGCCTCAGTTGAAGCCTCTTCAGACGCTGAGGTCGGCTCCCTCCTCTGCGAGATCGGGCCGGCGTCAGACTGTTCCTTCTTCTTCTGCCGCATCAGTTCGCGGAGATTCGGGATGTTGGGGTCTCGGGCCATTGGATCTAAACTCTGATCGATCTCCTGGTCGTCTTCTGAATTCCAGTTGCAAGGCGACTGGGGAGAACGATGTTCGGCACCGGTCGAGGTAGACGAGATCGGGATACCCTCGATGGCAGCTACGGTCACCGGATTCGGCTGCTGAGCTTCGGAAATTGGCACTGCCTTAGACAAGTACCCTGGAAGGTCTGCACCAACGACGCTGGCGTCGGGAATTGAATTTTTAATGTACCCCCTGTAGCTCGCAGCGTACCTCAGAAGCACTTCGGGGGATCGGGCCCAGCTTCGGCCAAAAGACCCCGTGTATCGGACGACCCTTCTGACGTCGTCGAGATTGATCAACCGTTTGTTTCGGTTCTTATTGGCGTTTGTAGCTGCAAAAAAGAATGAAAAAAAAATGCATTCAGCAACAAAATATGTTCGGCATCAGAAAGAAAAAGACATAGAAATGAAAGACAAGGTCGGGGCACTAACGGGCGACTCCAAACCGGATTGGGATGTGGAACTTGGGGCGTTCAGGCTCATCTCGGCCGATTTCCCAGTTGCCAGTGACAATGAGGAAGTCATCGTCATTGCCACGGTTGGAGTCCGTCAGGTAGGTGACGATCCGCTCGATATGTGGTCTGTTCTTCAGGTAATAGGCATCAGAGCCTTTTCTGACCATATCGTAACAAAATCGGATCTCCCGAAGTCCTATATCGGTATTGTTCAACCTATTTAGTTCTACTATACAGTGGATTATCCTATAAGTGTTAATGGAAATCTGCATCGGATGAAGCCGGTACCAACAAAGCACTTCACGAAGAAGGCGATTGATTGGAAACCGAACTCCACCCTCAACAACCGCCATCAGTGGGATGTGGAGGGTGTCGGGATCGTTCCCATCACGGGGAGTGTGCGGCTCGTTGATTTCGACGGCAACATCGTGAGGGATGTTGTACCGTCGTCGGAATTCTGCCATTTTTTTCGGTGTGTCAACTAAGTTCCTAAAGATCCCCATCACAGACAGGAGAAGGGGACGAAAAATCAAGAAAAAGAGGGAAGAACTAGGGCTCTGGTTGAAAATGACTTACAAAAACGGACGAATTCTCTCTCTGGTATGACGACAGTGGAAGATTGCAGAAGAAAGAGCCAAAGGTGAAGAATGGGTGAATATTTATAGGGAGGGAAGCCATAAAGCCGAACGGATAAAACCCTAGGCCTCCCCAATGAAGACGCCCCACGTACGGGGCACGCGCAGGAGACACGTGGTCCCAAAGCCATAAAGCCTGCTGCACGTCCCATCAGACTTCAATGCGACGCTGCAAATTCACGAATGACGGTTCGGAAACCGTCCGATCAAGAATAAGAAAGGACGCCATGAGTGCACTGTATAGCCTCGACTATTTCGCCAAGTCGGTTCAAAGCAGCCGAAGCTAGGGGGCAATTGACGAGAGTAAAATGTAATTGAGAAAATACATTTAGACCCCCCGAGTAAGTTTGAAGTTCGGCCGAGACCGAATAACACATCCAGAGGCACATGCCGATCACGTGACATAATGGCCGACACGAGGAGTGCCGACCATACGAAAATCTGGGTAATAGAACCATGCATTGGGCAATGCTGACCTGAGAAAGGCGGATCCATGACTTGCTGAACCGACAAGGTCGGTCCGGATTACGGGCAGCCCGAGAAAGGCGACCAGTAACCGTTTTTCCGAAAAGGATATGACAGAATCAATCAGTTATGGACGTGAAATCCACGGCCAATCAGAGGACACTTCGCTCCAAAAGGGCCCTAACAGAATTGGGGCCCAAGAGAGCCCTAACAGAATTGGGGCCCAAGAAAGCCCTAAGAGAATTAGGGCATAAGGTGAAATCTATAAATACAGCTCCAGATGAAGAAAAAGAGGTACGCCTAATAACCTAGAGTTTCGCCTGCTGATAGAGAATATTAGCTTGCGTTATTCATTTCCCTGTGCGATTTTGCCTGACTTAATCATCGGAGTGTCCTCCTGCCACAGCGGCAGAGGGTTCTTTGACAGATTATTCTTTTGCAGATCACAGGTCCACATATTGAGAAGAGCATTGTTTCGGCTGGATAGTGGATTCTTAGCTTTCCGTCCTGATTATCAAAATCAACCCCCTTACATTTTCTTTAATTTTGAGAAGTAATTTCTTATGGAAATATTGGTAATTAGCTCTCTATTACTATTTAAAGTGTGTTTAATCCGATCCATCCCTTTAATTGGTCAGGATACATTAATTGTCCTAAGAACACAAAACACATACTGGGAAAGAACTTATGTGGGTTGATAGTAGGCTAGTTAGAAAATAACCCCTAATGAAAAGGGTTTGGTCAATTTGTATGGCTTTTACTGAAGGACTCCTAATGTAGTGTTTGGGAAATGGGGAGGTTATTGAGTATTGCGCACAGTAGCAATGCTCAGCAACGCGTACTGCGCCCCAAAACGACATCGTTTTGGCGCTTCAAACATTGACCAAAAATTATTCGGTCAATTTTTACTATTCGGGCAGTGTTGTGGAAACCAAAACGACATCGTTTTGACGCGCAGGTAATGTTTGTTTGTTTGAATTTCTTTATTTGTCTTAACTCAATTACTTTTAAGCACGTTTTTTATTTGTTATTTTGACCTTAAATTTTAGTAGATTATTGATTCATCTCGATGACAATAATCTATAAAGAGTACAAAATTACGTTCAAAATTTTCAACACTCTTTAAGGATGATGAATAAGCACAAAAAGATTATATTTTTCGATTATCAATTCATTTTATTTATAATTTTTTTGAATTGAAACTTCAAGTTGAAATGAACTAATAATTCATAAAAAGTTTAAGAAAGGTAAAAAATTACCCAAAAAAATCACTTAAGGACAAAAAATGATTAAATACTCGAGTTAGGCCAAATCAAGAGCATTTTGTCTTATTCAAATTTTTTCTTAACAAGACAAATGAACAAACACACAAAATAACAATAAACTATACAAAAAATTATATAATATTAAGTAACACTCATTGTCTTTAAAGGGAAAAAAACAATGTAATCCAGAGGTGTTTGAAAACGTGCGTGCATGCACCTGCTTAAAGGTTCAACTTTACAGTTATTCAGAATCTTGACTGGAAAACTCTTTGATGCATATAAATTGGGTATGTAGAGAGTAGGCCTATATAAACAAAGAGGGACCATGAAATTCATGCACCTATTCAAAACTTTTGGAATTCCTTATTATTCATCATTCAACATGCACTAGGGCCTGCCTGTGACTAAAGAAAAACATGCTATAGGGCTTCACAATTAATTAAATATACTTTTTCTTTTTCTAAATCTTTGTCAAGTTGTATCTTTGCAAAGATATTTTGATATGTATTCAAATTAGTGAATGTCACATAGGTATAATGCATAACTTGATGTGTTAATAGCATTGCTCTTACTTTAGAGATCTCGGCTCGTTAAATAGTCTTGTAAATAATCAAATTAATTGAGTATTTAATCTAATGAGTGAATCACATTTGTGTTCATTAACTCCCAAGTAATGGTTATCAAAATACACTTTCAGTACTATTAGATCAAGTTATTGGGTTATCGATCTTCGATCAACTTGAAAATTTACAAGATTGTTCTAAGTATTGAGTTATACCAGTAAACAGTACAAACTAATCTTTTTTTTTGGATCGAAATGAGATAAATTTAGAGGGCATAGCATAAAGATAACATTCAAAGTGATAAACTTGAATCCTTAAAAGCAGTAATGAAGAATTATATGTAACGACTCGCTCCCGTCTTGTAAAATATTATTTGTTTTGATCATTTACATATTATGGACTTTGTAGTAGGTCACTCATATATCCCCAGATCGCTCAAAGACGAGCACGTTTAATTATGAAGTTTTCATTTAGTTTTGGTGCTCTCACAATTTTAAAAGATATTGTACAAAATAGAGTCATGATTTATTATAAATACTACAAAATTTACATTCACCAAACGATATGAAACCCATAACCATTTATCCGTATAGCCACCGAGACTTTTTCTCCCGAGCGCTCAATTTTACAGCTAGCACCATAGCCAAAAAATCTCATATTGAATTGTAACCTTAACTTGATAAATCTAATACAGTATTCGATATATAATCAACATTGTATCAATAGACAAATCGATCTTTGAACTGATCCGGTATTTAGAACTATGGTGTCATATTTAGCATGAGCAAAGGACGGACATAATGGTTTCCAAGATTTGAGAGTGGCGGCAGCTGGTGGGGTGCTGCACTAGACGCCTCAGTGGATGATAATTAATGCTGCAATGATAAGAAAGCAACCCCCACTACACTACCAACCATCTTTTTGTGTTTGATGGGCCAACTTAATTCATCCATTCGGAAAAATATAAATAAATAAGTAAATTGACAGGGTAAAAACATTTAATATATTATTCATAGTCTTCGTGCAGTGCTGAGTACAATGATTATGTGCGGTTGTCTCCCAAGGATTGAGATTTTTAAAAGTTTCAAATTATTAATTTAGTTGTTGGCCGGGGTTATTGAAACCTACTTTTTATAATTATTGCCTATAAAATATTAATATTTTTTGTATGTATGTTTTAAGGTAGATCAAGCATTTTTGAAAATTCCGAAACTTGTTTAAATCCTGATAAGCGGAAATATACATATCAAAAAAAAATTGACATGTTATAAGGTTAATCTTATTTAAAAATCAAATTAAAATATACATATCCTATGACTAAGGAGAAAAAATACAGCATGAACACCTAATTAATATTAAAAAATCGACACTCAATAATTAAAAAATATTAATTAGTCATCACATAACCAACAATCATTAATAAAAAAGGGAGCCCCTACATCACACTTTTTTTTTGGCAAGCACCACAACGACAAAAAAATTAGTGCGCGATCATGGGACACCGCCATATGGTGCTCCAATGCCCTCCATTACTGTATATTCAATTATGTGAGGGCCAACCTAAATATGAGCAGTCACATGAATGTATAGTGATTGGAGGTGTTAAAATATCATGTGGTGTCCTAATACTAGTAAATAATTACTCGTGATATAGTAATTAAACTAGAAAAATTAAAAATATTTATTTGGAGTTTTGGAAATTAGGAGTGGCACCATCTTACATGCATCCGCCCTTGATGGGGGGCCATTAGAAATTAGGAGGTCAAAACTGATAATATTATACAAGGTGGTAGTGAGTAATTACAAATGGTTTGGTGCTTGCACCAATCAGAAATGCAGGACAAATCTCGACTCCACACACGAGACATGTTATTCCTATGTGAAGGAAATTGTGACACCCCATCCAGATTAGGAGTCCAAAAGGGAGTTTTGGTCAATATTTGGATGGGTGGTCAAAAGTAACGCGTTGGTTTCTTGATGCAAAAATTTGGTGTTATGTAAAATAGATCATGATATCTTTTGTCTCATTAGAAGTCTTATTCCGGATTATTTTTGGGCCACCTTTGATCTCCCCAAAAATTATCCGAGAGTGCAAGAGAGTTGTTTTGTCAATTTTACCCCTTCTTATCCCCTTCTCCCTCAATTTTGGAAGAAAAAAAGTGATCAACACCGCTCATTCGAACCCCTTTTGGTCGCGTTTTTAAATGTTGTTATAAAAAAATACTAAAAATTTATCATTTACTTAAAAAATTATTTCGGGATAAACCGTGTGCTCGAAATATTTTGATAAAGAATTGTTGAATTATGGTAACGTATTTGTTAATTTATATTTTATTATTTTTTTTGTTGATTGATAAAATAAAATTAAAAATCTCATAAATTATTCAAAAATATTCACATTCATCACATGTCCTAATGGACCCAACTTTTAAGAAAAAAGTGACAAACACCGCTCATTCGAATCCCTTTCGGTTGTGCTTTTTAAATTTTATTCTCGAAAAAATACTAAAAATTTACTGTTTACTTAAAAAATTATTTTGGGAATAATCGTGAGCTCGAAATATTTTGATAAAAGATTGTTGAATTCTGCTAAGATATTTGTTGATTTATATTTTGTTGTTATTTTTCTTCTTTTTTTTGTTAATTGATATAACAAAGGTAAAAATCTCTTAAATTATTCAAAAATATTCACATTCATCGTATGTCCTAATAAATCCAACTTTTGAGGAAAAATAGTGACTGACACCGTTCATTCGAACACCTTTCGGTTGTGATTTTCGAATTTTAATCTTTAAAAAATACAAAAAATTTATTATTTACTTAAAAAATTATTTTAAAATTAACCGTTAGCTCAGAATATTTCAATTAAGAATTGTTGAATTATAATAAAATATTTATTGATTTATATTTTGTTATTATTATATTTTCAATTGATTGATATTTTCGTTTACCATTCATTTTTTTAAATAACATTTTTTATTAAATATAATACATTAATGATTTTCTTAATTAATTAATATTTCAAATTATCTAATATTAATTACATATATTGAGTTTTGCATTTATGTACTTTATTCAATACATAATCAAGTTTAATACCGAATAAGGGCAAAATAGTCATTTGATAGTTTTTTTCCCTTATCATCCTCATTTCATAAACCATCCAAACCAAGTCAAAATATATTCCCTGTTTAATTCCTAATTCAAACCATCTACTTTTTAATACTGTATAAATATCACATTAATGTAGGTCATTCCTCCAAAAATAATACCCCCTCTTATTTTATTCATTTTATAACTTATTTCCTAAAAATAATACTCTATCCACTCGGCCCTTAGTTTAACCATTTGAATGTACGTTGACTAGGCCAAACCGAAACTAAACTACTTGTCTCGAGTAATTATAATCAAATGCATGAAGTCGTTAATTTTCTTTGACGATCTCTGTTAAATGTATCGTATGACGCAATATTCAATAAACTTAAATGATTTTGAACCGCTAACTCTAAGTCAATTATTATATGAGAAAGTTTATCGTAAGAAAAAAATCCTCTTTAATTAGGAGACCGAGTTGATCGTAACTTGCTGATTTTGATGTAGAAAATAGATGAGGTTTGTTTGGTTAACGTCAAATGGAGGACTTATCTCCTTCCTTATCATCAACTAATGGACTGAATATCAGATTCTTCATTTATCTCATTTCTTACCATCAAGCTTATATAAAAAAAAAAAAAATGCAAGCCTACGCGGGCGCGTATATATATATATATAAAATAAAAAAAGTTACTCCATGAAACGTTGGGCTTCCAAAAAGAGTAATCTAATATGGTCTAGACATCAGAGAGGTGTTGATCAATATCACATCGATGTGTTTAATTTTCTTGCAGGTCATCGTGCCGAGATGAAACAAATAGAGGCGTTATCACCAACTCTCTCAAATATGAGATATGTATGCTAAAGTGCATTCCCCTATTAATCCACGTGACTCGCATTCACCAACTCTACTAGGCATCTATACGTTTCGATGAGAGAGGAACGTAATTGATAGAGGAAGTTTCTAGATTTGTGTAAGAGTAATGCTAGGTAAACAGATGTTAGGGACATATCCGAATAATAGATGTATCCAGAATGTTAGATACACGTGTAACCCTCAATAATTCATGGGCCTCACTTGTATTTAACGGTTCTGGACACATCTGTGTTCGGTCTGTGTTCCTAACTTTTGTGTATAAAAACTCTCTTAACAACCAAATAATAGATGTTAAAAACAAAACGTAAAACCTATTTATATGAAGGGGACAATTTAGTCTTTTTACTCATTCCGTTAACACAGGTTTTGGAGCCACAAATTCTATTAGTTCAGCGGTCAAAGTGATTCAAAATTTTTTTTTTTAAGGGATTAAATGAATTTCAGTGACAGTTATGAAAATTAAGCAATACGAACAGGAACCCTATCAATTTTGGCGCGTGGCATGCATATCCTGAAATTCGCGTTATTACACGAATAGATAATCTTGATTGGCTTGCTTCTTTGCAAATTGTTCTGACTCAAACTCTCAAGTTGTCTATAAAACGAGGGACCGCCTTCCATTGAGAACCCTCAACCACTACCGCTCAGAATTCGACAACATCCATGTCTCCGACGAATTTTTCCGACGAAGTGAAAGGAAATCTTCAGTTTACGGCGTACTTCCCCGAACCTGACGTCTATATTGTCACCTCCGGCGGGTTACGCATCCCGGCGAACCGTAGCATCCTGGTACTGCACCGGACATATTCTCTAATCTTTCGCTGCTCATTCTCGTCATTTTGATGCTAGCTACATTCAATTGGAAAGTTGGACGTAAATTTCAATGGAAATGCTTGTCTGGTTGCTACTTCTTTTCCTCTTTAACAGTTCGGACAATTTCAATGCGAATATTTCGATTAGGTCGGAGAATTTTCCAATTCGAGTATTCATTGATTCGAAAATCTAACTAATTTTCGCTTTTTGCGTGTTCTAAATTGTTAGGCTTCGGCGTCGCCGGTACTGGAAAGCATAATAGATCGGCCACGTAAACACCGGAGCTCGGAGAGAACAATTCCGATTCTCGGCGTTCCTTGCGACGCCGTTTCCGTGTTCATACGGTTTCTCTATGCCCCCAAGTCAGTTACTTCTTCTCACACAACAGTTTTATTATATTATTTTTATCATTAGTACAGTTCCATCTGTCATTTTAACTGAATCCGAAAGCCACTCCTTGTTCTTGACCTGGAAAATCCCCTAATTTCACGATTTTCTGGAACTCCGTATGCCAATTGCCTACCCAGAGATTCCTTCGGCTTGAATCCACCCATTAGATGTGACAATTACTCTCAGCAAAAACATGTGTGACAAATTAAGCCCATTCCAGATGGTCCATTTAATAAGAAAATAATAAGTAACGTTACGAGTAAGACTTTCTCTACAATTTAGATTAGAAAGTGTGTTGGTATTTAGAAGTATATTTTTATTAGTATGTGCAGAACTTCTTAAATATCATATAAAAATGATTCAGCTTACTGGGTTCAAATTCCCTATATTGATCATATTTATTTGGTCTTCAAAATTTTCTGGGTGTTTATGCAAATAGCACATAGTATCATGTGAAATGACGGTGGTGTTCATTTGTTACAGG
This sequence comes from Arctostaphylos glauca, assembly GCA_019985065.2. Taxonomy (NCBI): domain Eukaryota; kingdom Viridiplantae; phylum Streptophyta; class Magnoliopsida; order Ericales; family Ericaceae; genus Arctostaphylos; species Arctostaphylos glauca. Next base: position 8,023,482 of record JAHSPW020000003.1, read on the forward strand.
TGCACCGGGGAAGAGTTGGACAAATATGGAATCCATCTTCTTGCTCTGTCCCATGTGTTCTTGGTGCCTCAGCTGAAACAGAGATCCACAAAAGCATTGGGTGAACGGCTGACGATTGAGAACGTGGTCGACGTGCTTCAACTGGCCAGGCTCTGCGATGCACCTGATCTGTACCTCAAGTGCATGAAACTGGTCTCAACTAACTTCAAATCCGTGGAAAAAACAGAGGGTTGGAAGTTCGTTCAGGGTCACGACCCTTTGCTTGAACTTCAGATTCTACAGTTCATCGATGAAACCGAATTGGTAAATACCCGCACGAAACTCCTATATTTTTCTTTTTTTACTTTGGGGAAAAATCGAATTGAATTTTGGAACTTTTGTAAATGAAAACAGAGAAAGAAGAGAAGGAAGAGGCATAGAGAGGAACAGAGCCTGTATTTGCAGTTAAACGAAGCAATGGAGTGTTTGGAGCACATATGCACAGAAGGGTGCACGACTGTAGGGCCCTACGATCTGGAGCCCACAAAGAACACGGGCCCTTGTGAAAAGTTCTCCACGTGTCAGGGTTTACAGCTCTCGATTCGTCACTTTGCTACGTGTGAGAAGAGGATGAATGGAGGGTGCTGTCGGTGTAAGCGTATGTGGCAACTCCTCAGACTTCACTCCTCTCTCTGTGATCAACCAGATATTTGCCGAGTCCCACTTTGCAGGTAATTCAGATGTTCATGTTATGCATCCTTGTTTAAACCTTCTTTCCCGCTGCTGAATCTTGGTCTCAGAATTTGAGGACAGTAAAGTAAAATATTTAGCCCAACAAAGAAAAAAATGTTATCAAAATGTATAAAATTAAAATAATATAATTTTGAGAACAAAATAAATAAAATTAAATTATTTTACCCTCACTATAAGTGAAATACAAAAAATATACTATAACTCTCTAAAATCCGCCAACAGGATCCGCAGCACCTTCAAATACGAAACACACGGTACTAATAAATAATCTTGTTTGATAGTACATTTAATGTAAAGGGAAACCAACTTAGCTGGCGTTTGGAGGTGCCGGCTTGGTTTTTTCGAATTTCGTAAGGTTGCTTTTGTCCTCTTATTTGTGATCGAAGGTCACTTTTGTCCTTTTACTTTAAGGTTTAGTGGTTGATGAGTACTAGAAAATTGAAGGTGAATGACAATATCAATACTAGTTGTACTTCTCCTCCTCCAACGGCGGAGAATTGCCTGTGCCAGAAATATCAATGCGTCAAAAGTGATTGGAGTGAAGAGGACATGTGGTATAAAGCCAATTGAATGGAGGGCTTCTAGAAAAAAGTGACGTTAAAAACCTCAAAACTTCTTGATCTTTTTTTGGTAATTTTAGATATTTTGATTAATTTACGCACATTTAAGTAATTTATAAGAATAAAACTCATGATCCAGAGATAGCTTTAAAGAGTAATGAAAGCAAATTTCAATTTCTGTATCATCTCAATTAAAATGAGCTCCCATTTTCTAGGTACCACTTTGACACATCTGAAATCAGATCAGGGAAGAAAACCATGATTTTTAATTTAGTTGTCAAAAGGTTCTTGTGGAAATCTATGTAATTAGGTCTCTGTTCCTATTTGAAGTGTGTATTAAATTTGATCCATCCCTTTTATAATTATCCTCTATTGGTGCAAAAAGGTCCAATTAATGTCTCTCCTTTCCTATGCTTTAATCTTATTTAATGGTGGAATATTATTGCAGGAAAGCATCTAGTTATTCTAAGAATGGACTTACATTATTTTTGTGTTTGCGTGTTTAATTAATTACAGGCAATTCAAAATGAAAGAGCAACAACAGACCAAAAAGGGTGGTGATGCAATTAGGTGGAGGTTGCTAGTGAGGAAGGTGGTATCAGCTAAAGCTATATCTTCCTTGTCTCTGTCAAAGAGGAAGAGAGAGGAGGAAGCAAGAGAGAGATCAGATCACCATGGAGTCATTAAAACCTTCAGACTATGAAAACATCAGCTACTCATAATATTGCTACGGATAAAGATCGCACACACGAGGAAGTCTTGCACACAGATTTTGTGCGGAAAAGAGGTTACTGGTAACAGCTCGATTCACATGGAACTCTTATTATCTTATAAGTGTCATTTGCATCAAACGATTCCAGACACATCTGTGTTTAAATATTTGTACAAACTTATGTTTGCACTGTTGCACGGACTCTCTCATGATAGCAAGTATAAATCATTGTTTTTGTCCAAGGCCGCAATTTGTATTGTGTCCATTGTAAATTAATGGAGTTACACTCATCTTTGAGGGGTTTTTAGTAGGCTAGCTAGACAATAATCCCTACAGAAAAGGGTTTGGTCGATTTGTATCTCTTATACATACTAAAGGACTCCTTATGTAGTGTTTCTTTGTTTATTTACTTTCATACATAATGTATTCCGATTAAATGTTGCAGTTTTGTTTATTCTCCGTGAAGATTTTTCAGATCACAAAAAGACAATTTCAGTGATATATGGTAATCCGCAACTTTATGAAAAACAAAATGAAATATAGGACACAATAAAAGCACAAAATCTGGTTTGATTAATGTTAACTAAAACGAAGTAGTTATTGCATGGTCTAACGTATTTGTAATTTTGAAAATTAAAAAAAAAATCTATAAATTTTCTTTGTATCTAAAATTGCCATAACAACTTTGCAAATGTTAAAAGGGTGAACAATTGGAATTTTTTTTTCTTTTTGACTGCTGGAGCGAAGGTATTTGATTGAATAAATCAGTAAATATATCCTAATATTTTCTAGTTCCATAAGGGTCTTTTTAATAATTAAAGTTGTACCCTTTTGTCTTGTTATTTATTTAGTATTTTTAATCAAATTTATTAGATTAGTCATTAGTATTAACAAAAAGAAACTATAAAGTAAATTATTATGACAAAAAATTTTAAACAGTTGACTAAAGAAATTCTTTTTAAAAAATTAATTTCATTGTATTTAGTGTCATTAGGGTTGTCTTATTCAATTTTTTTTTCAATTTTGATTTATATGTTTGTGGGTTACGAATTTCTCTTATAGAGATAAATAAGTAAACACAAATAATAATAATAATAATAATAATAATAAACAACTAAGTCCAAGAGGAAAATAAGCAAATTTAAACATTTTGGTCTCCAGAGGTCCCCAGTGCACCTTGAAAACGTGCGTGCGTGCGTGCATGCACCTTTGATTCAGGTGAAAGGTTCAACTTAACAATTATTCAGAATCTTGACTTGGAAAATTATTTGATGCATACGACAAAGAAATATGGGGTGTAGAGAGTAGAAGTAAACACAAAGAGGGACCATGAAATGCACCTACTCAAAACCTTAACCTTTTGGGATTCCTAATTCAGTCAACATGCTTTGGGGCATGCCTGTCACTAAAGAACAAACATTGCTATAGGGCTTCACAATTAAAGATACTTCTTCTTTTTCTAAGGATGAATTTGACCTAACTTTATTATTTTTTTATTTTTATGTGAAATATTTTTGTAATTTTTTATCTTTCGTCATTTTTTTGTGAATTATCGGTTCGTCTCGTCGAGAAATTTCAGAAAGGTTATAAATAATGAACCAAATATAAAAACAATTCAAAAAAGACAAAAATAATAAAAAAATGTTCTTTTTGTGTGCTTATCCATCGTTTTTACTTACTTTTTTAGTTTTCGAACATAATTTTATATTTTTTAGTTTTGTCTTATCGAGACAGACTAATAATTCACAAAAAATTGAGATCAAAATAATAAATACGAAAAAAATTTGAATTGAGACAAAATGTGCTTAATCTCACACAATCCCATGTTTAATTTTTCAAAACTGAATCAGGATAAATAATTCTGGAATTTTTATAATACCTTTATGTGGGGTATTATTTTATCCTAGGGGTATTTAATCCTGTACGTACCCCCCCCCCCCTCTCTCTTCCCCCCACGCTGCCACCCCGGCCCACCACACCACTGCTACATACGTATATCTACATAATTTCAGCAAAATATTTCTATTCAAAATCCTAAACATTTAAGTGGGATATTCTGAAAATAATTCAGTCCGAATCAAACATAAGATTAGGTTTAACTGGTATTATAATAGTACTAGGACAAATAATCCCAAGACTATTAGTGCAGGGCTAATAATCCCGTCAATTTTAATAAAAAAAATCAAACGAGATGGATAAAGATTGTTTACTTTGTAGATCTCGACGAGTTAAATAATCTTGCAAATAATCAAATTAATTGGGCATGTAATCTAATGAGCGAATCGCATTTGTCTTTCATTAAACCCAAGTATGGTTATGAAAATACACTTTTAAAATACACTTGCATAAAGCATGCTGCGAGTGCGCATAAAGATAAGATGCAAAATGATAACTTGAATCCTTAAAAAGCACTAATGAATAATTATAAGAATTGGGTTATTATTTTAATTTGTTTATTCCAGTAATATTTAACAATGCTAAAGTTTTATTTTGATTTTTATTCATCGCAATCGTTGAATCACTTGAATTGTTTCATTATAATTTAATAAGAAGATATTATCAAATAAATTCTGGTGGGGTAATAAATTACTGCCACTTTCTGTGAAATTTTTAATTTCAAAAATGACAAAACTACAGTATTTAGCTTAAGAAATAATCATGATTACTTTTTAAAACATATCACATCGAATAATAATCTTAACTTGAAAAATTAACATCCTATAAAAGGTGGTGGGGTGCAGTAGAGGCCTAAAGGGATGATAATTAATGTTGGAAGGATAAGAAAGCAACCCCCACTACACTACCAATTGCTATAAATTGTCTTCGATGGGCCAAGAAGATAATAAATTGACGGTGTAAAAACATTTGATATATTATTCATAGTCTTCTTGCAGTGCTCATGAGTACAAGGATTATGTGCGTTTGTCTCTTAAGGATTGAGATTTTTAAAAGTTCTTAACAAATACGGTTATTGAAACCTACTTTCTATAATTATTGCGATATTCTGTCTCACGTCAAAAGTCTACATAGGTGATTTGGGTATATAATTAGTCTTGTAAACTACTACGAATAACTTGGACTTAACCATTTTGGGCCATGTGGTTGGGTTCCAACACGTTATTGGGCTAGTGGTATACATGAAGTGTTACAAGTGGTATCAGAGCAATTGTCGAGTGTAGGATCGAGATTTTGTTTCGTCACTAGGGAACTGACCCGGGATTAGGCCATGGTGATTCTAGTGTCCAATCCCTTGCAAGGTTTTAAAAGTAGAAAGATTGTAACATCTCGTCCCACATCGAAAGTCTACATAGGTGATTCTGAGTATATAATGAGTCATATAAACTACTTCGAATAACTTGAATTTAAGCATTTTGAGTCATGTGGTTAATTTAGCTCTAACAAATTATTAAGTCAGTGGTATACATAGGACGTTATAATTATTATCTTGAAAATATCAAATGTTTGTTTTTGTGTGCGTGTGTGTGTACGTTTTAAGGTAGATCAAACATTTTTGACAATTCCGCAACTTGTTTTTGTATTATTGATATCTTGGAAAATATGTCATTATTTGGAAAACATGGAAATGGTTTCCAAATATCTTCAAGTCACCTAATAAATATTCTCTAGGATAATCAGATAGTCTAGTTGGCCACCTTTCTACGCTCGAGATTTAGTGGTCAAATATTGTCCAAGTATTTCAGAAGAATTTATTTGTGGTTCTCATTACGTACGTATTGAAATTTGTTTTTCGTTTCTCTCTTATATGGTTTTTAATTTCTTGAGTGTAGGTGTAACACTCTAATTAGGTTATAGTATCAGTTGTGAAGTTAGACGGTTCAGAAAGAATCATGGTGAATGTCTAAATGGAAGGTCAATGCCTCATATCATTTCGTAAATATAAAAGTTCAAAGTTATATATAATAGATCATGACCGTACTTTTGTATAAGTCAATAATGCAGAGATAAGTGACTTACTGGGGAGCCCATTAAAAACTAGGAGGTAAAAACGGACAATATTGTACAAAGCGAAAGTGGGTTGTTACAAATGGTTCAGAGCAGACACCAACAAAAAATATAGGACAAGTCTCGACCTCATACACGAGACGTGTATTCCTATGTGAAGAAGATTGTGACACCACAACTATACTGTGGCCAGCTGCATGTGAGGTTGGGTGTCCGGAAGAGAGTCTTGGTGGATGTCTGAATAAGTGGTCAAAAGTAACATATTGCTTGGTGAATGCAAAAAATTGGTGTTATATATAATAGATCATGATTTTACTTTATACAAGACTTAAAAGACGTTGGGATGCTAACTCGATGGAACTTCGCAATTAACAATACTTGTCTAGTAACAATGCAGGAATGAGTGACTTATTGACAAGTCTATGAGATTTGATTGGCCAAAATACATAATATTTGTAACGTCTCATGTAAACCACTGCCTTAATAACTTGTTAGATTCCAACTACGTGTTTCAAAATGTTTAAGCCCCAAGTTATTAATAGTAGTTTACATAACTCATTATATACCAACGATCACCTATGTAAACTTTTGATGTGGAACGAGATGTCACAATATTATACATGTGGGGAACAGATCGCATTAGGATGGATTAGTTGTTCTCAACATAATCCATTACTTTAACTCTTTGAATGTACTTTGATGGCCAAACAGAAACTGAACTCATTATGTCTCAAATAATTATGTTATGTTCGTTTTGACTTGTTTGAGAGATTTTTTCCCAAATAAGTTTCTGGAACAAGTTTCTTAAACATTTTTACTTTTTTCCCAGACAACTTTATCTCTCTATAAAAAGTGTCTCTGAAATACTTTTTTCCCAGACAAGTTTCTGAGACACTTATACCAAACGACGTCTCAGAGTTTTATTTCTAAAAATTGTTTCAGAAACACTCAAAACGAATTAGAATCAAACGCATGAACCCATTAATTTTCTTCGATGGTCTCTGTTAATGATATCGTTTTCCACAGTATTAAAAAAAATTAAATGATTTTGAACCGCTAACTCTAAAGTCAATTATGATATCTGAGAAAGTTTATCGTAAGAAAAAAATCGTCTTTCATTAGGGGACCCAGTTGATCGTAACTTGCTGATTTTGATGTAGAAATAGATGAGATTTGTTTGGTTAACGTCAAATAGAGGACTTATCTCCTTCCTTATCATCAACTAATGGACCCAATATCAGATTATCCACTTATCTCATTCCTTATCATCAAGCTTATCTCTCAAAAATTAAAAATGCAAGCCTACGCATGTGGGCCCTAACTGGGCCTTCTGTGAACAAGTTATGGCCCATGCATATTTTTATTATTTGGTATCTACAAGAAATTTTAGAAAAATATAAAATTATGTTTGAAAAATTAAAACAAATTAGAAAAGACGAAAAATAAGTCTTTTGACTTATTTTTCATCTTTAGTAAACTTTTTGTAACTTTTATTTATGATTTTAAACTTTTTAGATTACTTTTGTCATCAATATAAATCAATAAATTCCAAAAAAATCTTGTCATAATTATTGGAAAATGAGTAAAAAAAATAGGACTGGTTGGTAAGTTTCCCTTTCAATGAAAGTTTTGAATTGTGCATCCGCCAGTTTCTTTTATTGGGAGGATAGCTATCGTGTACGAGCGTTTAGCTCGAACGTGTGTGCGTACATATATATATATATATATATATATATATATATGGGGGAGGCTCAAGGGACCAACACTTTTTTAGACCAATATTAGACCAACGCCTAAACTCTTCGTTCTCGATTAAATTTTGATAATCCGAACCGTTCAATGTGTTTAAAACACGTTTTTAAGGGTACCCGCGAGAAATCAGCTCAAAATATTACCGGAAAGGACTTGATCCAAACAGTGGTTCAAAATGCTGACAGGAACTGTTTTATGAACCAATGTTTGGATCAAATCCTTTCCGGTAATATTTTGAGCTGATTTCTCGCGGGTACCCTTAAAAACATGTTTTAAACACATCGAACAGTTCGGATTATCAAAATTTAATCGAGAACGAAGAGTTTAGACGTTGGTCTAATATTGGTCTACAAAAGTGTTGGTTCATATAGTCTTTCTCTCTCTCTCTCTCTCTCTCTCTCTATATATATATATATATATATATATATATATATATATATAACACATTTAAAAAATAGTATAATTATGCATAATTGCAACACACCCTATATAGGTTGGATTTTATAACTTTTAAGTGTTTGCATCAACTTGCACGTATTTTTTGTTTATTTTTGAATATGTCAATCTTACTGTACAATAACGAGAGACTCAATTAAAGTCGAGATAAAAAATTATATAAATTCTTTCTATAATAGTTAATAGTAGTTGAGAAATTTCAAATCTAAAAAAAAAAAAAATTTTAAGTTTCAGATCTTGACACAGAAGGCCAACTAGTCGGTTCAAAAGGTTGGGGACCGTTTTGACTTGTTTTTGGATGGTAATAGTTAAATGTGGACTGAGGACTTGAGATAAAAGCTATAAGGCTTTGGGCCAAGGCGATGTGGGCACAGATGGTACGGGAAATGCGGATCGGGGGTCTGTGCGCAATGCACGGCAATATCTTCAATTTCGGAAAATGCGTGTTTAAATTGCTAGCAGAAATATCATTCAAATATATGTGTGTGTGTGTGGGGACATATACGTAAATCTATGGGTTAAGTAATTGAGCTAAGAGCAGCCCACCTTGCCCCTCGGAACATTTTATTTCAACTCCTGAGCATATTTGATATGGTTATGAGAGGATTACATCATAATTAACCCACATTAAAAGGAAAAAACACAAAAGAAAATCAAGTTGTGCAACTTAAAACAGAGAATTGTAATAGCTTAAATAAGATTATTCAGAGGGTTATATGATCAGAGCTCATCCTTGTGGGAGGCTGGAGCTTTAGGGTTTTTAGAAGATGATTTGATAGGATATGAAGCCTCCATTGCTATACCACACTGTCCCTCTTTTGCAGAAATTTCTCTTTCCAGCCTAAAGTATCTTTTCTCTCCCCATTCTGCCCCCCATGAGTTCTTCACAATTCAGTAATTTGTCCCATCAACTGTTGCTCCATACCCCACTAATCCCACTCCATGGTCCAGCTCTGTCCCACAATCTCCAGTCATTACCCCCTGAAACACATATGCATGAATATATAAATATACATGTACGTACCCACAAAGCTTAGGAATTGTTCTATTTCTTTGACTCTCTAGTTTCTGTTTTCATTTTAAGGAAAAAGGCAAACTTACCTCTGAATAGAACTGGAAATCAGAACCCTCAGCATCAATAGCAACGGAAATAGGTTGATTCGCAACGGCTTTCAGCAGGGCATCTTCGTTATTAGCTGGCACATTCTCATGCCCATCAATTGACACTGCCGGGGATTTTGCCTGAAAAAAACACAAACAAAACATTCAAATGGCCGGTACTTTGCAACGGAAGTAGGAGGAGATCGATATCACTACGAGAATAAAACACAGTCTCCGACTACACGTTTGGTTGTCAAAGGTATGAAATTCAGTTGTCAAAAGTCTTTGCCGACTACAAACTTTTGTGGCCGTTCTGGTCGATGAATTTGAGTCGGAAAAACTTTCGCAACTTTTTCGTGAATGCCACAACGATCTATTTGGAAGGGCAGTTTTCTTGATGTATTTCTACTGAGAAAGTTTTTTTTTTTTTCTATTCTCTAATATTGAATGAGTTTGAGGCCTCAAACACCTTTTTTGAAGACTTCCACCCACCCCCAACCACACCCCCCCGGCCGGGGCAAGGGTGGAGGCTTTGATTTGGTGGAAGCTCCTCCGAGATCTCCGGTAAACTCGGGTGACCTTTGGAAAGTAATGACCTTTGTTGACAAGTAGCTCTTGTTCTTCATGTTTTCCTTTTGGTTCTTTTCAGTTGTTCTTCTACTGAGTGTGTGTGTAAATATGATGGAGAAGATTTGAATTGGTAGTCTTCTCATGGTATCAGAGCCATCTGACGAAAGTCTTCACGATCTGTTCCTCAAATCTTAAGTTCAAGCTACAAAGGTCTTCAATGGCAGAGACTGAGTATCTTCCTCCATCTCTTTCATTTTTGATAGCTAATTTTCAGTCCTTTATCACAATAAAGTTAGATTCATCCAATTTTTTCACCTGGAAAACTCAAATTGAGAATGCTTTATTGGCTAATAATCTCTTCCAGTACGTTAATGGTGCACTACCTGCTCCTGACATACACATTGTTGATGAATCTGGTACTAAAATTTCGAATCCTGAGTATATCAAATGGAGTACAGTTGATAAGATGCTAATGTCCTGCATAATAGCTACTCTAACTCCTTCCATTTTGCCACACGTCGTTGGATCTCAATTTGCACATCATGTATGGTGTAAATTAGAAGAGAAGTTCAGTACTCTCTCAAGATCTCATATACATAATCTCAAAAGAAAACTTTTTAATCTGAAAAAGAACACCACAATGGAATTGTATTTGGACTCAATTAAAGATATAATTCAGAAGCTAGCTGCTTCTGGTGTCAGGATAGAGGATGAAGATCTTGTATTCCACAGATTTCCATCTCACTAAAGTTTTGCATGCTCCCCTTATTTCCCACAATTTGCTTTCAGTTCATAAGTTTGCTTTGGACAATAATTGTAGGCATTTGACTCTTGTGGGTATGTCATTCAGGACAATCTCACCTCTCAGATTCTGCATCAAGGACCTTGTCTCAAGGGACTATACCCCATTCTTCCTTCATCTAAGTCAGAACAAGCCCTTTCCTGTACTGTTTCTGCTGCAACCTGGCATACTAGGCTTGGACATCCAAATAATAGACTTCTGCAAGTCTTAGCTGCTCAATACAATCTTGGTTTGTCAAAACAAATTTATCTTTTGATTGTTACTCATGTAAAATTGCTAAGAGTCACAAACTTCCTTTTTCTGCTTCTTCTTCTTATACCACTGCACCTTTTCAGCTGGTGCACATGGATGTTTGGGGTCCAGCACCTGTTTCTTCTTTTAGTGGATATAGATTTTATCTTCTTCTTGTAGATGATTTCTCTAGATATTGTTGGCTTTTCCCTTTAAAAGCTAAATCTGATGTTGCTTCTCATATACAAGCTTTCAAGGTGTATGTTACTAATCAATTTTCCACTGCTATTAAAGTTGTAAGGTCTGACAATGGTGGTGAATTTCTGAATTCTCTTATGATGCAATTTTTCTCATCCTTTGGTATTGTACATGAAACTACGTGTCCCTATACCCCTGAACAAAATGGAATTGTAGAGAGAAAACATGGTCATCTTATTGAAACAGCCATAGCCTTACTTCATCAATCTCATTTACCTATTATGTTTTGGCTGGAAGCTATTGTTACTGCCCTATATCTCATTAATAGGCTCCCACATTCTTCCTTGCACTTCAAAGTTCCGTTTCATGTTCTGTACCAAACTGCCCCAGATTACTCTTTACTCAAACCTTTTGGGTGTACTTGTTTCCCATGGTTGCGGCCTTACAGCTCTAATAAATTATCTCCCAGATCCACTCCTTGTATTCTTCTTGGTTATTGCTCTACCACCAAAGGGTATAGGTGCTTTGATCCACTCACTAACAAAATTTATGTGTCTCGACATGTCAGGTTTATTGAAACTGAATTCCCTTATAAACATCTCAAATCTCAGTCTCCTACCAATGTCTCTACTAGTTCTTCTAATGCTCCCTCTTTTGTTCCTCATTTCTCAGTCCCTCCTGTCTATTTATCTACTTCTACCATTCCTTTACCTACTTCTGATTCTCCTAACCACATGCCTTCTACTTCTACTTCTCCACCTTCCTCACATAATCCTATTTCTTATGTCCCTCATGATCCATCCACTTCTTCTGTTTCTCATAGTTCATCTCATTCTTCTGTTCCTCATGGTCCATCCCCTTCTTCTGTTGCAGCTCCATCCTCTACTTCTAACCATCCTATGACAACTCGGTCTAAGAATGGTATCTTTGTTCCTCGTGTCCCTCTCTCACTTATCTCTCTTTCTACTGCTAGTCCTACTTCTGAACCTCGTACCTTCAAGGATGCTATGAGATTTTCTGAGTGGCAGACTGCTATGGCTGATGAGTACACTGCCTTGTTAAAACAACACACTTGGTCTCTTGTGCCTTTACCTCCAGGAGCTTCCCCTGTAGGCTGTAAGTGGATATATAAAATTAAACGTCATCCGGATGGAAGTGTTGCTCGTTATAAGGCCAGATTAGTTGCCCAAGGTTTTCAACAACAAGAAGGTGTGGATTATAATGAGACCTTTAGTCCTGTGGTCAAACAAGCTACTGTGCGCGTCATTCTTTCCCTTGCTGTTCATCATGACTGGCCCATTAAACAACTTGATGTTTCTAATGCCTTCCTTCATGGTCGGCTCAGGGAAATTGTGTATCTTCACCAACCTCCAGGTTATATTGATCCAGCCAAACCAACCCATGTTTGTCAATTGCATAAAGCCCTTTATGGTTTAAAGCAAGCCCCCAGGGCCTGGTATGATATGTTATCTCAAAGCTTGGTGGTTAAAGGATTTGTTAACAGTGCTGCTGATTCTTCCTTGTTCATTTATACTTAAGGTCCAGATGTGATTTATCTGTTAGTCTATGTTGACGATATTCTTCTTACTGGGAATAGTCTTTCTCTGATACAGCACGTTATTGATCAACTCAGTTGTGATTTTGCTCTTAAAGACTTGGGCCGTCTTCATTATTTCTTGGGGTTGGAAGTTCATTATCAGTCCTCTGGACTTATCTTGTCTCAAGGAAAATATGCCATGGATCTTCTTATTAAGGCTGGTATGCAGGATTGCAAACCATGTGGTTCTCCAGCTATTCTTAAACCTGTGGTGGATACTTCTGATCCTTTATTTGATGATCCTGAATTATATCGTAGCCTGGTTGGTTCCCTTCAGTATTTAACCCTTACTAGGCCTGATCTCTCCTTTGCGGTTAATTCAGTCTGTCAGCACATGCAGTCACCTACTGTTGGTCACTATAATACTGTCAAACGTATCCTGCGTTATGTACGTGGGACTATGCATTGTGGTCTTCAATTTCAGAAGGGTTCTTTTGATATTGTGGCCTTTTCCGATGCTGATTGGGCTGGTAATTACTATGATCGTAAGTCCACAGGTGGCTTTTGTGTGTTTATGGGATCCAATTTAATCTCTTGGTCTTCTAAGAAACAACCCACAGTTGCTCGTTCATCAACTGAGGCTGAATATAAATCTTTGGCCAACCTTGCTACTGAGGTGCTCTGGTTACTGCAATTGTTCAAAGATCTTCACATCTCATCTGGTCTTGGTGTTCCAACACTCTGGTGTGACAATATTTCTGCTATTTCCCTAGCATCTAATCCGGTTTTTCATGCCCGGACAAAACATGTTGAGGTTGATTACCACTTTATTCGTGAGAAAGTGCTGAATGGCCAAGTCTCCATTCAGTTTGTGCCTTCCCATGCTCAGCTTGCTGATGTTTCTACTAAGTCCTTACCTATTCATCAGTTTGATGCTTTTCGTTCCAAACTGAAGTTGGCGAATCTCCCATCCTCAGTTTGCGGGGGGATGTTCAATGATACAGCACGTGTAGCACCTGATTAGTGGCAGCACATGCAGCACCTTCTTAGTGGAAGGTGTCTGTTAGAAGAGTGTATCAGTTAGTTAGTTTGTTACACGTTAGCTTCTATTTTGTTTCACGTGTATTTCTGTTTTGCCAGCTGTATTCCAGCTGTTATTAGGCTCCTGCCCTTTTGTATAAGGCGGTTGAGTAAGGCGGTTTAGTGGATGTTTCTGTATAAAACCAGAATGTAGAGTTCATTCATGGTTATGCTGATATGAAATGAAATAGAGAGCCAAGTAGCTCTTGTTCTTCATGTTTTCCTTTTGGTTCTTTTCAGTTGTTCTTCTACTGAGTGTGTGTGTAAATATGATGGAGAAGATTTGAATTGGTAGTCTTCTCAGTTTTTGGATCGTAATTCTTAAATGTGGACTAAGGACTTGAGATCAAAGCTATAAGGGGCACAAATGTTATGGGAAATGCGGATTGGGGGCTATGCGCAATGCATAGCAAAATCTTCAATTTCGGAAAATGAGTGTTTAAATTGCTAGCAGAAATATCATTCAAATATATGTGTGTGTGTGTGGACATATATGTAAATCTATGGTTAAGTAATTGAGCTAAGAGCAGCCCACCTTGCCCCTCGAAAAATTTTATTTCAATTCCTGAGCGTATTTGATATGGTTATGAGAGGATTACATCATCATTAACCCACATTAAAAGGAAAAAACAAAAAAGAAAAACAAGTTGTGCAACTTAAAACAGAGAATTGTAGTAGCTTAAATAAGAATATTATTCAGAGGGTTATATGATCAGAGCTCATCCTTGTGGGAGGCTGGAGCTTTAGGGTTCTTTGAAGATGATTTGATAGGATATGAAGCCTCCATTGCTATACCACACTGTCCCTCTTTTGCAGAAATTCCTCTTTCTAGCCTAAAGTATCCTTTCTCTCCCCATTCTGCCCCCCATGAGTTCTTCACAATCCAGTATTTTGTCCCATCAACTGTTGCTCCATACCCCACTAATCCCACTCCATGGTCCAGCTCTGTCCCACAATCTCCAGTCATTACCCCCTGAAACACATATGCATGAATATATAAATATACATGTACGTACCCACGAAGCTTAGGAATTGTCCTATTTCTTTGACTCTAGTTTCTGTTTTCATTTTAAGGAAAAAGGCAAACTTACCTCTGAATAGAACTGGAAATCAGAACCCCCAGCATCAATAGCAACAGAAATAGGTTGATTCGCAACAGCTTTCAGCAGGGCATCTTCGTTATTAGCTGGCACATTCTCATGCCCATCAATTGACACTGCCGGGGATTTTGCCTGAAAAAAACACAAACAAAATATTCAAATGGCCGGTACTTTGCAACGGAAGTAGGAGGAGATCGATATCACTACAAGAAAAAAACACATTCTCCGACTACACGTTTGGTTGTCAAAGGTATGAAATTCAGTTGTCAAAAGTCTTTGCTGACTACAAACTTTTGTGGCCGTTCTAGTCAATGAATTTGAGTTGGAAAAAACTTTTGCGACTTTTTCGTTCATGCCATGACGATCTATATGAAAGGGCAGTTTTTTTGATGTATTTCTTCTGAGAAAGGTTTTTTTTCTCTATTCTCTAATACTGAATGAGTTTGAGGCCTCAGACACTTTTTTTGAAGACTTTGCCCCACCCCCCAACACAAACAAACCCCCCAGGGCAAGGGTGGAGGCTTTGATTTGGTGGAAGCTCCTCCGAGATCTCCGGTAAACTCGGGTGACCTTTGGAAAGTAATGACCTTTGTTGACAAATTATTTTGGTCGCCGAAAGTAATGACATTTGCCGACTAATCAGTCTACGCAGCTCCCGCCTAGGAGAGAAGACGGGGGCAAAATCGATGAAACTCAAGTTTTTAACCGATTGAGGATCAACTTCGAATCCAATACAAAGACTTCTAGGTTAAGAATATACAGTTTTTCATAGTTTGGGATCAGAAAATGTGTATGCATATATAGAGATAGAGACTACGTACCTTGGAAGCATCACAAGATCCATCTGCAGCATTGTAAGGGTAATTCTCTTCAGTTGTGAGGCCTCCCCTCTGCTTAACGAACTCGAAAGCTAACTCCATTAGGCCACCATTACAACCTTGATTTTGTTTGGTGTCACAGTCGACCAGTTCTTGCTCGGATAATGAAACTAACTTATTTGTTCTGATTTGGTTTATACCTTCAACCCCCACAACCGTCGAAAATGCCCAGCAACTACCTACAAGAATTGAAAGATGCGAAAATCGGATATTAACCAGCTAAACCATATCAAAATGAGCAATTATGAGTTTTCTTTTCTCTCTTCTGCCTTTTCCATGCATGTGAAGGGCCAGGCAGATCAAATTTGTAGTTTTATCATTCTATTTCGGAATAGAACATTAATTGGAAGTTTCCTGACAAATTTTTCATCGCTGAAAGTAGGGGTGTAAGAGAAAATAGAAAAGCAAACCGAAATAGAAAACTGAACGGAATAGATGGTTTTGTCCGGTTTTTCACTAATCTGGCTCGGTCCGCCTGTTTTTGTTTATTTTTAAATTGACTGGTTCGATTACGATTTTATAATCTTGAACACCGAAACCCATCCGGACTCAAACACTTGCAATTTGTATTTTTCTTTAATTTTTTTAAATATATAGATGATCAATTTGCTAGTTGATAAGTATTTTTTAAATTCTAGACACATATAAAAGTTCATATATTTTCGAAATTGGACTTGTCCCTTTATAGCCGACGTGGTTATTTCAGTACTAAGTTCCTTTTTTTTTATAGTGGATTGGGTCTATTTCTTGTCCAGCCAAATCGGTAAATTGAAAATTGAAAAGAAACCGAGCAAACCGAAATCAAATCGAACCGGATTGATTTGGTTCGTTTGGATTTCTTATTTTCTAAACCCAACAGCCCGGTTCTGCCTGAGTTTTCTTTCCAAACTGGACAGAAACTTTGTTTGGTTTGAGTTATCTTTTCAAACTGGACAAAACCACGCTACGTTAAGTATGATTGGGGTCCACACTCCCTTAGAGTAAATGAAGTGTTGTCATAATGCGTTCTGAAAGTAATGTTAGTTTGAAATTGTTGATTAGTTAGCTAAAAAAAACATATGAACATTTGGAAAACTTAAGGTGAGAGCAATGACAAGATATGCATAATTACCACATTGTCCTTGATCCTTGACAGGGGTGACAGCGCCTTTGGCTCTCCAATCGACGGAGGGAGGGACGGCATCGACATTCTCGTACATGAAACTCCCACTGCCGGTGGAACTCCCTCGGAGCATCCTATGGTGCTTAATCTTGGACCCAGCAAAAACACTCTTGAACTCAAGGTTGGTCATGTCTGCAAACTTGTTCAACTTCAATTTGTATGGCTTTTTCTCCTTATTGAAGTTGTGAACATAGTTCACATTGTGTTTGAACACATTGAACCTCTTGTGCTTCTCGTCGAGGCTCGTCGACACTGTGTGATGGCTCCTCCACCTCTCGTACAAACCCCACAGGCTCTCTTCGCTCTCCAATTCTTTTTCATGGTAATCGAAACTCTCCCCGAGTCCAAAAACCAGTGCCAAAGAAAGAGCAACTAGGAAGTAGTTTTTGATTGCCATTGTCATGACAAGATGTGAGTTTGGAGGATGTTGAGGCTTGGCTTTTATAGAGGAGTGGAATGAAAAGATAGAGATGGAAGTAGAAGAAAAATACAAGTGATGATGAACAAAAGACGTTGAAGGTTCCTTATGGGCATCAACAATCAATTGACCAAAATAATGGAGGAATTCCCAAGATAGGGTAGGGGAATATTTATGTATATGAAACCATATATGGACCTATACCTGCTTACAAGCAAGGTCACATAAAAGTGATAAGTTTAATGCATGTGTGTCAACTTAGAAACCTTGTGGAGGCCTGCTGGTGTGTGTGTGTGTGTATGTGTGAGGGAGAGAAAGAGAGAGAGAGAGAGAGATGGGGTAGGGGAGGGTGACGATTATTGGTTTAAATCAGTTGAGTCTTGGAGACGTAGCTTTATCTCTTACTTGAACACATGCTTTGAAATGTCTTGAAAGGAGAAAAAACAAAAGAACCAAAATAGGTCATCAATTAACAAAAATCCAGCTGCCGTTTGAGTGGATTGTGAATTTGTGAGAGTAACTCATCAATTTTTTTTTTCCTAAATTTTGTTTCTGTAAATTTAAATAAAAAATTGCAATGTTCATATCTGTAAATTATATCTAGAGTGTTTCTTGGTATAATTATTTTTCTTAAATTTTTTAGTCAGAAATACGACCATTACAACAATCTATTAGTTTAGACGTACACATATTCGCTTAATCATGAGAGGGTAGATTGTTTAGTGGGATATGAATATTGAATTGAAGTATATATTCAAGAGACTCACATATTCGGCATTTGATTAAAAACATTATGCTTTGAATTAAATATCCATCCAATATATAAATGATACCATTTGGGGTATGATATTATTAATTATATCACTACTAATCCAATGAAATTACATATCTTGTGATATTGTATATTCTTTTACTCATGTCAAATGAACGCGCCCATGATTTATTAATGTATTAAAATTATTATTGGACCGATTAAGTTCAATATATTTATGATTCAATTTTGTTTAACCTTTTGAAATATAAGTTCAAAAAGTAAAGAATACTTTAGGTTTGGCCTAATTCACTACAAGAAATTTGAGATCTCCCAACGGTTTTGTTAGCAACGGTTTAAAAAACCATTGGTAAAAATTAGGTTTAGTAACGTTTTTGAAAACGTTAGAATAACTGGGTACGTAGCCACGGTTTTTCTTGGGCCGTTGGTATAACCATTCTCTATTGCCACGGTTGTACATGAACCGTTACTGTAGCCCTTTTCTTTTCCCCAAATTTTTTTTATTTAGGCGCCTTTTTTTCCCTCGAAATTTCCCTCACTCTCCCTCAACTTGTTCTGTCCCTCTAACGCTGTTATAGCTCTCTCGCTCCATACCATGGCTCCCTCTCGTTGTCTATCCCGCTGAGACCTGGCTCTCTCTCGCTCTGCCATGGCCACTCAGCCCTGCTCGTCTCTCTCTCACGGCTATGGAAGATGTGGCTAAATCTCTCTTTCTCTCTCGAAGCCCTTCTGATTTCTGTCTCGTGACCCTTATCTCTCCCCAGATCCGAACGGTGTTCATTGATCTCGCCCAGCTCCTTATTTCCCTCCCAATGTATGGGCCTTTTGTGAAGGACTGCTTATTTTTATGCAAGTAAATTTTATTATATGGTTTGTTTTCTATTTATTGTTTTATTTTCTTTGTTCCGTTTTCCATTTTTCGCACTCTGGTTTTTATTTTTTTGATTGCAAGTCTCTGCCCCGTTTGAGTCCTTAGCGTGTGTGTGTGTGTTCAAGGACATGCTGAGAGTGCACACAAGGTGTTTGAGATGATGCCTGAGAGAAATAATGTTTAGTCAAATATTGGCGAAATCACTGACTTTCTAGCAGATTCTTAAATGTTTGATTCTTTACAAGTTTAGGCACCATGAAACTCTAAGCTATAATTTTTAGACAGGGGTCTACTTGCATTTTACATGTTCGATAAAATGTGTGAGAGACACATACATGTAGGAGACGATAAAAAGACCAAATACTCGGTTAAATGTAAGATAATCTACGGCACAAAGATGATATTGGATCGGATTGATTCAAGAATTCTATTTCGCAAGGCAATGAATGGATCAGATTAACGATACAACAGTCAATTCAAGTATTCAAAACCCATTTATGCTTTGACGTCACACTAATGGCTGAGATTTTGCCATCCCCATGTCAAGAAAGACAGGGCAAAGAAGTTGTAGATTCAAAGCCAAACAGTGGATGATCCAAAAAATCAACTCAGCGGGGGCACATTTTAGTTATAACCTTGAAACAGGTTTGTATTTTGAACTAAAAACTCTTTACAACATATAATCATCACATTCACATATAATCATGTGTGCATATTCTTTTTTGTATTGCATTCTCTATAAAAAACATATCAGCAATACTACTTGAACTATGTTCCGGACTATCTCCCATTCTGTACTTTCCTTTCCACCACTCATGGTCATTTAATCACTCTAATTGGGCACTACACTGTAGTAAGTTTTAAAGTTAGTCCTTAAAATAGTGTCTGTTGCTTATGGGCCATTTGAGGCAGTGTTATTAATTGCTAAACTACCACATGTAGTGTTATTAAGAAGTGCAAATATGAAAATTCATTTGGAGCACATCTGCTACACCGTGGAGTGAGTTTTGGTGTTGACTATGTGCATGTTTTAAGTTGTGTGTGATGGTGGACATGCAGCTGCTTTTCAAGCATTTAGGACCTCTCAAAATTGTCTGTATTTCTCACTTTGTAATGTTTTTAATCCGTAATATAGTTCTTGCTTGCTACTTTTCATATCTTTTCCCATTTTTTACCTTCTTATAAGCTTCCCCTAGGCGCTTCTTTGCATATCCTTCAATGTCCATTTTCGGATAAGCGCCTTCTTTGTTGTTCAATACTTCTTTGATAAGCTCAGGTTATGTGACCAACAATTGGGCTTATGGACCATGCCAATTAAGAAAATTCATCCCTTAAACAATAAAAGAAAAACAAAATCTCAATGGAAAGGGGGGTAAAAATTTAAGTTTGAATCCTCTAATCCTCTTACTCTCTAAGTATGTACAAATACATTAGGTTCAGTTTTTAGCTCTTTCATACCATAAAGCTTTGCCTATGAGTACATATGAGGCTGAATTCTTGGGAATATATCATGTCATATTTCTACGGGTTTGCCCATGGACCGGCTTCTCATGATCGTGATCTCTTTTGTGCTGCCATGGGGAAATATGTAAGGTGGGCCTTTGATTCCCTGAGACCTCAGTTTGCATTGTATGAGCATTGGAGTCCACCATACCTTGTGAACAAACCTAGTTAAAACTCTAGAGGAAGTAAAAGACACAGATTCCAGTGGACATTCTTTTCCCATATTGTCCAAGAATTGAAAATTGTTCTAGTAATTATGTTCTACTAAATTTCCTTCCACCTAGTGTAATGGGTAAAGTTGGTTGAATCTGTGATCCTTTAACAGGATGATTTAGAATACTAGGTGGGCATTTATCCTTGGAATATTGAGATTTGACAAAAAAAAGAACTGATATTTTTGTTACGCACTTCTTATATAGTTATATGGTTAAGTGTAGATGTTCTATCCACATTTAATTTAGTTGTTTGTTCGAGTTCAGGTTGGAGTTTATTTTGCTACTCCAATTGAGCTTTAATCAAATCAAAAGAAGTTTTCAAGTGCTTGCCTATTAGTTGTTTGAGAAAAGTCTGCACAAAATCCATGCATCTACAATGGTAGATCTCTCTGTCCTCTTCCTTTCTCTATGCTTGGTTGATTTTCCCTTTCAATAATATGTGTATATCTATATATGCTTGTGTATTGATGCGTTTGTTTATTTAGATATATGACTCCGTACATGTACAAGTCTTAACTTCTTCGTTTTGTGTAGATCATTCCAAAGAAGAATCGTGGAGAGATCTCCAAATACCTCTTTGAAGGTCCTCTTTCATTTCGCCTTATACTTCCACTCTACTTCTACTGATTAATCGATTCATCCGTTTTCTCAATTGCTTTTATTCAGATATCTGCATTTTTTTATGTTAGATCTATTTGTGTCTCTCTCGGTTTACATGCTCATAACTATTCTTCCTTAAATGCCATAGGTTGACAATGTTGTTACTAGTGGCATCCTAAATCAAGCTTCTTCCTGAGCAAATCAAGGATCGTCTTTTGCAAGTCATGAAGTACCACCTTCTTTTTTAGGTATGCAATTTTTATTTCTTGATTTTCGGCAAATCAAGGATCACCCTAAATATGCATTTTTTTTTTCATGTTTGAAGTTTGTTTGAAGTGTTTTCTGCAATCTAAATGAGTTTTGGTTGGTTGGTTAGTACTACCTTTGGTTAAGTAGGTTAGTGCTAGTCCAGTTTTTTTGTTTTTTGTGTTAGTTGCATGTTTTGGTTTTCTGTAGCCATTCCCACTCTAGCCTTCTGCTAAGCTTTTAGTAGGACTTCCTGTGCTCCATGAGATGCTTCACCTGATCCATGAAAAGGGGCTGAGAGGCTTCCTGGGCTCCATTGTGTTAGTTGTTCATATGTATCTACTTGTTTTGTTTTGTGCATGTTGTTCATCATGAGGATTAATGTGGTGCATGGGGTGTGTTTATTGTTTAACAGACAAGTCGAAGTTTGGAGGACTAACCATGTTCTCAAAGGGTGGATGATGTGACACCCAAAAATGAGTTTCTCAAAGGGTGAATGATTCATGTTAGATTGTGACATCATAATATGTTTTATATGCGGCCATATGTGTTAGTTGTTCATATGTATCTACTTGTTTTGTTTTATGCATGTTGTTCATCATGAGGATTAGTGTGGTGCATGGGGTGTGTTTATTGTTTAACAGACAAGTCGAAGTTTGGAGGACCAACCATGTTCTCAAAGGGTGGATGATGTGACACCCAAAAATGAGTTTCTCAAAGGGTGAATGATTCATGTTAGATTGTGACATCATAATATGTTTTATATGTGGCCATATGTGTTAGTTGTTCATATGTATCTACTTGTTTTGTTTTATGCATGTTGTTCATCATGAGGATTAGTGTGGTGCATGGGGTGTGTTTATTGTTTAACAGACTCCTCCAAACCATGTTCTCAAAGGGTGGATGATGTGACACCCAAAAATGAGTTTCTCAAAGGGTGAATGATTCATGTTAGATTGTGACATCATAATATGTTTTATATGCGGCCATATGTGTTAGTTGTTCATATGTATCTACTTGTTTTGTTTTGTGCATGTTGTTCACCATGAGGATTGGTGTGGTGCATGGGGTGTGTTATGTTTGTGCTTTTAGTTTAAGAATAAATGAATAACTAAGCAGGTGCTTTTATATGAGTTATGTTTGTGCTCTTTTGTACTGTCTGTGGTGGCCTTTGCTAGTCATGTGGCTACTGCCCAGTCGCTGATTTTGGTTTTGCAAAGGGTCAGAGTCCGGGACATCACTATACGTTTGTTTGTGTTTTTATTTGTGCACATATTTGTGTTTGTATTCTTATTTATTCATATAAGTGCCTTTTTGGTGACAGCATCTTCAATTTGCCATTTATTGCAAATTCCAATCTCAATTTCAGCTTATGCACTGCAATAATGAGTCATGAATATCGATACGCACCCGATACGTATCGGATACACCTAATTAAGCAATATCCAGTATTACAATTAATTTATCTTAGTTTCGGAGTCATGAATACCGACACGCACCCAATACGTCCCGATACGTATTGGATACACCTAATTAAGCAATATCCAATATTACAATTAATTCATTTTAGTTTCGGATATGTGATAGATACGTTTCAGATACTTCTGGAAACGTCTTCTTTTTTTTTTTTTTTTGCTCCAGCTCCATGTTCTAGTCCGTTGGTGATTGTTCAATGTAATCCATACATTTCACATTTTTTGGTTTTCGCATGTAAGTCATTTACCTTGTGCAGTTTTCTAATTCAGAATTGCCTATTAATTGAAAATCATATTTATTCTCTTTCTTTTTCATGTTTGTTGCAGGTAATAGGACTATTTAGAAGCATTGAATGTTGACCGGCCTTTTCATGGAGGTTTTATACAAGGATGAGAACCTATCCTATTTTTGTGATTTTTGGTTCGACGTGTGTAGGTATTAATATTGTAGATTGTTTTTGGTATTATGTTAATTAAGTACGATGGGACATATTTATGCTAAGCAGATGTGAATACTATGGATGAATTTTTATTTAGACAAGTTAACTTATGTACTGGAGGTGGGCTTGTTATGTTATTTTTGTTCTAAAATTGATTTGTCTTCCTCAGAACAGGTGTAATGACAAAACAGTATATATATTAAGACCAATTTAACATATATTTGCATTCCAATTAAAGTTAGCATTGCTGGAAATTATTGATGGGCATTTTAGAAAAAAGATTACGGCAACGGTTATTTCATATAACAGCGACGGTTGTAGTGTTACTAGAGGATTGAATGTAGCAACGGTCGACACAACACATATACCAACGGTTTTGCAGGACTGTACTAGAATTGACCTTCACCAACGGTTAAAGCCGTTACCAAAACAGCCGTTGCTAAAATAACAATTGTACCAACGCTCGACAAAACCGTTGGTATAGACCTACTGCGACGCATATCTCGCAACGGTTTCTGTAACGGTTGTTTAACCGTTGGTATCTCTTTGCCAACGCTTTTTCCAATCTCTTGCAACGTTTTTGACCATTGGTGGATCTCAAATTTCTTGTAGTGATTCTTTTTTTGGATTAATTGTTTTCTATTTTTTAACTTTTAAATTTTGTGTCAAATTTTATAGAGTATTAGTTTGTCATGACGAGAGTAATTAAGAAAGTACAAAAAAAATCGAAAAAAAAGTTTAGTAAGACGGGTCATCAGTAATTTGGAAGCATAAATTTTTTTATTTAAAGAAATGAGTTAGAATATATGTATATAATTCCACACTCCAAAATATTGTATGATAGATTTGAGTGGGGACAATTATTGTTGTGAAGTGATTCCGCCACCGATCCAGTAATATTTACTATCATATATTCACGTAAAATTCATACGCTTAATCTTAATAGGCTATGTAAAGAATAAAATTGCCCCAAGTAAACATAAGGCCATGGTGCATCAAGCCAACCCAGTATATATTCATATGCTATGTGCAATCAACAACAACGGAATATGAGTCATCCATATAATGGGTCCCATACTCCCTTACATATAATGTACGTGCATTAAAAAAAAAAAGTTTTGAATATTTGTGGGATCAAATTCGTATAAATTATTTAAATCTAAATATACATTTGAAACAATTTTGGCACGCGAGTGAGATCGAGTGAGCTCGCTTGGCATAACGTACGTAGCTCCGTCCTTGTCTTTGAAAATTTACAGAATAAAAATGTCTTAAAAGATTAACACTCAACACAACGCAAATTATAATTTTATGACTTCTGCTAATATAAATCTTGTATTTCAAATTCATTTGAATGTGGAGAAATCGAAAATTTACTTGCAATCTTTGTGGTCCCAAATCTAGATTTGTAGAATTGTCCGTTCATTGGTTGAGAGGGCGTACATTTTACTCTTCCAATATTACTGTTCACCCTTGACCAAAACCAAATTTGTTGGATAGTTGGCAAAACTTTGGCCAAGGACTTGTACACTGTTCATATCGTAGCAGAAGTCTACACAATAATGGTCGTCATGGTTGGTCCCAATTTATATGCATGAAAAATTAGTTGTATGATCATCGCAAACTGAGTTGGACTTCGCTTGTTGGACTCCTTTGGCATGATGTTATAGGGACTTTTCACTTGTGATTTTCCAATTACACCCTCATCAGGGGCAGAACTATGATTCAAAATTTAGAAGGATTAAAATATTAATTTTTTTTATAAATTTTATATTTTATATTTAGGTCATTTTTTTTTAAATTTTTAGAAGAACCCGGCCCCGTTCTCCTAGTAATACCGCCCTTGCCCCTCCTTCAACACACACACACATAGAAGTTATTTTAATGAAGCAAACCTCTAAACGCTCATAAAAAATTATCTAAAAGTCACCATAAATTGCAAGTCTACGGAGTCGTGCCTAACCTTTTAGATCAATGTTATGTATGCAGATTCCTGTAAAAGTTTAACACTCTAGATTCATTTTTTGGTCTTCGAAAATTTGTGCACATGAACCCATGTGTATTAAGTGGGTGTTTGGGAGTAATTCTAGAGGTATTTTCGACATTCTGTGATTCTCATCATTTTTAGATTTTGAGGTGTTTAAGATTATGATTTTGGGGTCCTGATTATGGGATATCATTATCAAAATAGACTTTTAGAGCCTCAATCTCAAAAGTAGATCTGGAGTTACTTTTGAAATTTTGATTTTGAATTCTGAAATTTTGTTAATATTCTACCCCTATATTTTACGGTATTATAACATATCATCCATTCCTCAAAAGAAAATCCTACATGGCTCAAGCAATGTAGTAAAAGGTAAATATATTTTACACATTTTCATGATTATGTATTTCAAGATTAATTCAATATGTAAATATAAAAATTATTTGACTATATTTCAAAATACATAAAGAAAAATTATCAAATAAACAAATAAGGAGTCACAATATAAGGGCATTATGGTCAATTATTTATCCGTAATCTAATAATCTGATTATAATACCAAAGACTTCACAAATTCATAATTTATTTTACACAATTCTATCAATGTAGTGACACGATTTTTTAAACAGTTAATAATTTTTTTTCTTCTTTCATTTACCTTTATTCTTTTTAATTAAAAATGAAATGAAATCATTTATAGCAATCTTCCTAATTTGACAGCACAAACTTAGAATGTTTAATTTAATAAAACTCAATGTTTAATTTAATAAAAGTAAGATTTTTATTTCAATTATCATTTATGTTTTGGTATATATTATATTTACCGTTGATATCTCAAACAATTAGACCAGAATCTTAGCGCACAAGTGAGTGTGTGTTATGAGAACCGTTGTATTAATTTTCCTTAACCTTTCATTTTCTATGACTTTTCACTTCTTTTTTTGGACAATCCATGTTAATGGTTTATTCTTCCTTGGGGAAATTAATTAGACTACAACTCTTGGATTTTTGCACACAAATAATATGTAACTCATCCATTTCACTCTTTACATTCCACCATTCCAACTCTCGAAACCTTCATGAGCTATGGTGTTTCTTAGACTATTGGGTGAGAAACTTGGGCATGAAGTATGAATTTAACCCATTAAGCATTATGATTTACTTTTGACTTTTCAATTTCACTTTCATGCTTTCGTTTCCAAACAAGAATTACATTAATTCTATTATTGATGGCCTATATAAGGCTATCTCAACCTATAGCCACTACAAGAAAATGTATTTTTGGCGACTAAAATTGCCGACAAAAACTAAATTAGTCGCCAAAAGTTTACCCTTTGCCGACAAGATTCCTTGTTGTCGCCCCCGGTTCACATCTTTAAAGACTAAACCGAATTTTGTCGCCGATGACTCAACAATTCACCGACTAACTGTAGTTTTGTCACCAAAGGTGTAGGCATTACCGACTAATCTGGTTTTGTCGCCCAAGTGTTGGCGCGCTAAAATTTCCCGCAGAAAAGATTGTTTGGCGGGAAACTTAATAATTGGGCGGCAACATCTTTAGCGACCAAAATACGCTTTTGTCGGCGTTTAGTTCCAATTATTACCGACAAAGAAATGGTTTGTCGGCCAATGGTATACCTTTAGCGACAAAACGGATTTTGTCGCGCATTTACTGTTGTTTTTACCGACTACGTAAAGTTTAGTCGGCCAATGGGGAACCTTTACCGACTAAACGGATTGCTGCCTAAAGTCTTTTAGCTAAACGACGTCGTCTTTTAGCATGTTCACGTTCAACCCAAAGTGCGTAGAAACAGGGAATTAGAGTGAGAGTTAGAGAGAGATAGAGAGGTTTAGTTAGAGCAACCTCACTAGTGGAATATATAAGAGTTGGGTGAGGAACATCACTGCCGGATCATCAACCCACCATTTTAATCGTCGTTTTTCGCCGGAATCACATTTCAAGATAGAAATACATATCTTGCAACCCTAGTCTCGTGCAATTTATAAATATTATGTGTAATTTATTTTTTTAGAAGAATCGCATACTTTTTTTATTCGGGTGATAGCCCAAATGATTAAATCTTGTCTCAATCACACAACACTCGCACATGTATGCACTATTTAATGTGTTATGATGTCCACGAATCTCCATGGGATCTCGTGAGAGTAGAAATACCAACCCGGCCATATTTGCTATGTTGTTATGTTGTTTCAAGTGAAGTAGAAATGTTGTTGAGATTCTGAAAGTTATGTTGGTGGAGTTTATGATATGATGAGATAATGATGAAATTCTGGTTAGTTCTTTTTATAGCCGTTATGTTGCCGGTTTTATTTTTGAACTTAATGTATTTGAATGTGAAAAAATCTAGAGTCATACATTAAGGACACTAGACCAGATGTCATTTGTGACATGGAAGTGGAGGATGTCAAAGCGTGCATTGTATTTGGATAATATGTAGAGACTCTGAGGAACGTTAAAGAAAATAGTAAAAATGTTTAGCCCGTGGTGACAATGTGATTCGGTTTTAACCCATGTGTTTACAACGTAATCATGCCAATGATTTGATTATAAGGGCCCCAACTAGGAGGAGTTGGAGACAGTTGGAGGTGACTTCGGGATGTCTGCGATGACAGCTTCGAATCTGAGGGAGTGGCGACCAATGTCTTGCACGTCCTTGAACCGAAAAGGAGAAGCAATTAAAGTTCATTGTGACTGGACCTAATGAAGCCACGTTCGTGGGATCCAGATAGGATGAAGTAAGTATTGACCTGACTGGACAATAGAAAGTTCCTGTCGCCGGGTCGGTATTCAGTTGGGTACATAACCTTAGACTACGAACTCTTGGTAGGTAAGAACTGATCAATATCAACCGATTGCCTATGCTAGTGTTTAAAAGGGTAAGATTGGATTACCGTGGTGGTGAATTCTTGAAACTTAAATATAAAGATTTATAATAAATCTACATGTTTATTTCCTCTGCTTTCTACTCTATTCGTGCTTATTATATCTGTCAAATTGTATGCTTCTTGAGTTAGTATTTCGAGTATTTTTTTCACTGGGTATTAAGTACTTATGAAGTAATTTCTTTGCCTTTGGCATTCATGCCAGATGAAGAAGTGCAGAAAGAGAGACCACCCAAGCTGGAAAAGCCAGGCTTCAATGCTGAAAGCTATGACAACACATGGCTACCGTACCCTTAGTAGCTCTGTTCTTAATTTAAATTCACAGTGTAACCCCAAAAAGGGTATTTTTGTCAAACTTCTACAAATAATGTTTTAATTCGTATTCCACATTTATGAATCTATGTTTTAATCATGTTTAAATGACATAAAAATATTTTAATTAATGTTCTGAAAAATCGGAACGTTACAATCAAATACCTTACAGATTCCAATTATGAGTTTTTCAAAATTTAAAATTCCAGAATCCAACCTTTTAACCGGCTCATCTTCTATTTCTATCCGTTTTCTTTGCCAAATAAAAAATACAAATAAAATGAAAAGCGTGCCTTAAAAGTAGTCCTTAACTTTTGCCATTTTGTATCTCTCTCTCTCTCTCTAAGTTCTTTCTCCTAAGCATCTCATGACGCAACTGAAAGAGAAAGATAACATCCCAATTACAACCTAACCTACCTTATGTCTACTAGATTGTTAATTATTCGCTCATTTCAAAGTAAGTTATTAGAGATTGGTAATTTTACTACATTTGTCCCCTAATTATGGCTCCGATTATGCTAAATTTCCTAAAGACGGTGACGTGAATTAATCAAATCTCACAAGATCATTGGTTATAGCGTACTCTCTCCAAACGAATAACACTTTATTTTGATTAAATCCTGGAATTTGGTACTCATCTATCTTCCTCGCTCCTATGATTCTTTTCCTTAAAAACACACACACTCTCTCTTTGTACACAACGTGTATGTATACGCATATACACATTTGTATATATAAGCTTTTCATCCACTTAATAAGTCTTACAACTTCTTGTACACTTCTGTCTATCTCTCTAACATTAATAAAAAAAAGCCTATAATAATATATATATTCATGTATCAATCCTTTTCTTTTTTTTGACAATATTATGTAATATTTCACTCTTTTCTTTAATAATGAAGTGGTGAACTAAATTAAAATTTTAACTTTTTGCAGTAACATTTGAATCAAGCAAGTATGCATATCACTCTTTTCTTTAATGCTTTTCAAAGAATAATCGTATATATTAAGTTGGAGGTAATGCTGAAACCGCGTCTGATGCCTCAATTATCAAAAAAAAGGGTTTGATGTTTTAGTTCTCTCTTTCAGCTATTCCCATGACTTCGTCGAAATTGGGAAGGCTACTGTGCATTGCATGCAACAGCCTATGCTATGCGTCAAAATAACATTATTTTGACACGCGAAACACTACCCGAATAGTTTAACACTGACCAAATAATTTTCGATTAGTGTTTTGCGCGCCAAAATAACGTCGTTTTGGTGCATAACACATCCGTACTATGCACAATACACAGCAGTCTCTCGTGATCCGACTTTGTCCTGGAATTACATGACGTATCCAGATTAATTATTGGGACAGTATTGGAATGATATCAAATCAGATACAGAGTGGGAATAGTTAAAAAAAATGGAATCCAATATCTAAATAATGTGTAAAATTATGGCGAACATTTTAATTCTAATGTGTTTTTAGGACAGTTTTTTGAATATTTTGTGGGATCAAATTCGCATAAATAATTAAAATTTAAATATATATTTGAAACAATTTCTACCCACGAGTGAGATCGAGTGGCCACACTTAACATAATGTACGTAGTCTTGTCCTTGAAGTAAATTGTCTTCGAGAATTTAAAAAATTGAAACGTTTTAAGAGATCAACACTCAACATAACGCAAATTATAATTGTATAACTTTCAATAATATAAATTTTGTATTACTGATTCTGTGATTCATTTGAACCGCAAAATTTACTTGCAACCTTTGTGGTCCCAAATCTAGA
Organism: Arctostaphylos glauca; assembly: GCA_019985065.2. NCBI lineage: Eukaryota > Viridiplantae > Streptophyta > Magnoliopsida > Ericales > Ericaceae > Arctostaphylos > Arctostaphylos glauca. The sequence continues at coordinate 8,053,836 of JAHSPW020000003.1, forward strand.
TTTGTAGAATTGTCCCCTAATCGGTTGAGAGTGCGTACATTTTACTATTACGATACAATTTTTTATAAGAATGAAATTACTTTTTTTATGAGACTCACACTCTCAGATTTAATAAGAGCAAGAGTAATGTTGACGGGTGAACATGTTTAAGAATACAAATTATTCGTGCACATTCAGACATAGATGTGTTTGAAACCGTCGGAAGTACGTTGGGCTCACGTGATTACTGAGAACCCTACATATATTTGACAGTTCCAGTCACACATATATTTGATCACATCTGTGTCCGATTATACACGAATAATTTGCGTGGCTAGATTTTTTCCACAATAATAGTCATCATGGCTGGTCCCATTAGGCATGAAAATTTGTTGTATGGAATCATAAAAACAGATGATAAGATCAATTCGGTAACAAAACATTATTGCAAATTGAGTTGGGCATCGCTTGTTGGACTCCTTCGGCTTGATGTATTAAGGACTTCTCACTTGTGATTTTCCAATTACACCCCTCCTTCAACAAACATACACACACAATAGAGAGATTATTTTGATCACATATATGGTAAGAAGCAAACCTCTAAATGCTCATAAAAAAATATCTAAAAGTGACGATAAATTTCAAGTCTACAGAGTCATGCTTAACCTTTTAGATCAATGTTTACTTGATTATTAATTATTCGCTACTTTTAAAGTATAAGTTGTTAGAGATTGGTAATTTTACTACATTTGTCCCCTAATTATGGATCCGGTTTTGCTAATTAAGTTTGTAGAGACAGTAACGTGAACTAACTAAATCTCACAAGATCATTGATTATCGCGTACTCTCTCCCAGCGAATAATACTTTATTTTGATTAAATTCATATATTTATGGGATTGGGTACTCATCTGTCTTCCCATATATCTACTTCGATTTTTTCCTTTAACACGCACACACACTGTCTCTATACAAAATATACATGTCTACGCATATACACATTTATATATACATATAAGTATTTCATCCACTTATTTACAATTTCTTGTACACTTCTGTCTATCACTCTAATAATGTAAATTGTTTATACATGTATACGTATATACACATTTATTATAGGCCCATTTTTTAACTAAAACTGCTATAATAATATTCATGTATCAGTCCTTTTTTTCTTTGACAATTTTATGTATTTCAGTCTCTTCTTTATTAATAATGAAGTGGTGAACTATGTTAAAATTTCAATAACATTTTTATCAAGCAATTATGCATATCACTCTTTTCTTTAATGCTTTCTAATGGGGGAATGAAATTATTTATATAAACAAATCATATACACTATACGTGTGTGTGTGTATATATGCGTATATGTATATCTGTTTGGTAGTTGGAAAAAGGTACCTAATATCATATAATATTGTAATATTTGATTGGTCCACATGAACAACTCTACCAACTCTGACAAAATTAAATCTCATAATTATAGAAGTCCTTTACGAAACGTTATGTATTTTGCGAGATAGAAAAATAAAGCACTCACATGCATAGTTTTTTTTATTTTTTTGCATAAAAAAACTATGCACTAGATGTTTTTTAATCAAAAAATGACAATTTTTTTTTATAGAAAAACTACATTATGGGACAATAAGAGCAATATGATAAGTAAAATTGTTAAGCACTAATTCTTTGAAAAACTTAAGTTGTTCAGCCCATTCGGCCTAACTTTCTATTTCTTATATTGTTTTTGTCTCTATTCAAAACAATTTGCATTTATTATTTTGGGCTCAATATTTTGTGAATTATTGATCCGTCTTGATGGGAGAAATCTAAAAAATATAAAATTATGTCCAAAAGTCAAAAAAATATCCCTAAAGATGAGAATAAACCCAAAAAGATTCTGTTTTTTAATTATTTTTGTCTTTTCTGAATTTTTTAAAAATTTGATCCATTATTTATAACTTTTCTGAAAGCTCTCATTGAGATGAACTAATAATTCATAAAAAATTGACGAAAGACAAAAAATTACAAAAATAATTTACATAAAATAAAAAAATAATTCAATAAAAAAGTCAAATCAGATGAGACCCTCTAAGTTGGCAATATCTTCGCAAAGGCAATATTTCACTTGGCATAGCTTTGGAGGGAGGGAGGGCCACCTGACAAAACATTTCCACAAGAATATAAGTTTTTGGTAATTGAATTATTTGCTAAATACAAGAGACGCAAATAGTTCAATTGGTTGGTAAAACAAATTGGTTTCGAAATAGTATACTAAACGGAATTAGGGGAGTTGTTATATATAAAACTACATGATTTTGGTGTATAAAATGCTTCATAATTTTTTTTCTTAATTTCTTATTTGACCCAAAGAATAGAAATAATTTCACAAAACTCTATTGCCTATTTTGAAGAAAGAAAAAGTGATCGATACTGCTCATTTGAACTCCTTTCGGTTATACTATTTGAATTTTATTCTCGAAAAAAATACTACAAAGTCATCATTGACTTCAAAAATTATTTCGAGTTTAACTGTAAACTCAAGATTTTCAATATAGAATTTCATTAATGAACCGTAGACTTGAAAAGTTATGCTAGTAGGATAAAAGAAGAAATTGAGTGACAAAATCTTATTTTAAAAGTTAATTCCCGAATAACTTTTTAAGTGTACGGTGAAGTTTTAGTATTTTTTTGAGAATAAAATTCAGACAACACGACTGAAAGGGATTTTAATGAGTAGTGTTACTCAATTTTATTTTTTTTCAAAGTAGGGCATCAATAGAGTTTGTGAAATTATTTCTCCTTTTTCGATCAAAACAGTAAAAAATTCAACTAGAATTCCAAAATAAGGGAGCTTGTTGTGCATTACACACAACAGGATTGTTGCGTGCCAAATTAACATTGTTTTGACACGCAAAACACTGCTTAAAGTTATTCGATTAGTACTCAAATGCTTGGTCAGTATTAATTCTATGCGACAAAACGATGTTGTTTTGACGCACAACAAGCCTTGCCGTGCATAATGCACAATAGAGGCTGCAAGCCCAAGAAAATGAATGTTAAGCTTATTGATAACAATAAAAGAATTCTTTAACAAAATTTTATTTAAAAAATTATGAATTCACTGTTAATCCCGAAATAATTTTTCAAGTCAACGGTAAAAATTTAGTATTTTTTCGAGAGTATAATCCGAGCAGCACAATCGAAACGGGTATATATAAATGAGCAGTGTCAATCACTTTTTCTTTGTCCAAAGTAGGGCGACAATAGAATTTGTGAACTTATGTCTTTTTGTTTTTTACCAATCAAAATAATTAGTTCGAATAATGTTCTTTGGTGTCAAACAAAAAATTAAAAGAAAAGAATTGTGAAGCATTTTATGCACCAAAACTCCGTATTTTTTATGAAAGCAATTTTTTTTCCGCACAGCAGTGTAGGAAAAATAATTCTGGAACTCTATTCAATTTCTGAAAAATAAAAAAAGTACATAAACTTGAACAGTAGTGAAATCTAAAATTACAAATCGAAGCCCGTGAATCTCACGGTATCCTTAAGACAAATTGTGTCGCCTCACCGAAATGATTGAGGATATGCCCAACATTCTTCTCCCAGGATACAACAGTTGATGTAACGCCCTAATTTCTGGAAACATTAAATAATTCGTTTAAAGTCATATTTTAATAAAAGACAAGATTTATGTTGAAATACCTATAATATTAATTTAAGTTAAAACGAAGGTCAAATTTCATAGTAGAGAAATGACAAAATTACCCCTCGGTAGGAGTGTAACCGGTCCAGTTTGGTCCGGTTTGCCCTATAAACTCGGACAAAACCGGTTGTCCGGTTTGAGCAAAATATAAACCGAAAACCAGATCGATGGTGTTCGGTTTGGTCCGGTTTCGCTCAACCGGTTTGACTCCCGTTTGGTCCAGTTTCTGGTTTGGGTGGTCTTGGGCCAGAATAGTAAAAAAATGTAAAAAATGAAAAAGCCCAACTGTAATCGGCCTAATTTTTTAGGTAATGGACTAGAGATGTAAAACTTTAAGATTGGTATTTTTCAAGTGCATAAAAACTAAACCTACTTTAAACTAAACTAAGTCAAAAAAATTGAATAAAAATATAAAAGCAGAACGAGTGGGACTAAAAAACCTAAAGAATAAAAGTATAAGACGACCTTTAGGGTTAAAACCGGTCCGGTCCGGCCCCTAAATGTCAAAAACCGAAAACCAAACCAAAAAAAATTAAAAAAAAATCAAACCGGACCGGACCGGACTGGTTTGCTCCCAAAATCGGACCGAACTGTTGGTTTGATCCAGTTTACCGGTCTGGTCCGGTTTACCCCTCGGGCTTTATATTTATTTCATAACATTAAAATAGGAGAAATATTAGAGCAAAAACTAAGGGTATAGCATCCAGGTGAATAACTCCTCTCCATCGACTCTCGGCACTTCTTGCACAAGTGGCTCCTCCGTCTGCACATCTCCATCTGGCATGTAAGGCCAGGGGCAAAGAAGTTGCACTGATGAGTAATGAAACTCAGTAGATAAAGCTACCTGAAATACCTAACCCACGAGTAATACAGCATGCAATAGGGATATATGCAAGACAGTTAAGATAATAAGCATAGAATAAAGCATAACAGTAAGTAACATGCAAAACATTAATAAGCACCTTGATAAGTCTTATTAGATCTTTTTATGTTTCTAGGTACACTGTAAAGTATACTATATCCTCCCTTAGATACTAGCATAGGACTCTTAATTGGCATTGACCAGTCCTTGTCTACTTGTGGATTATAATTCGAATCATAACCCAACAAAAAATGAACCTTCTATTGTTCTCTCAAGTCAGTACCTACCTCACCCTATCCAGATCCTGTGAACATAACGTTGCTAGGTCCAATCTCTACCTACTGTAGTCACTTCTCCTAATAGACTCAAAGACGCGCAGTACACTAGCTATCATTCCTTTGGGGTCTGAAGCTACCTTCGCAGGTGTCCTCAAAGTCACCATCTACTGTCTCCAACTTCTCCTAGTAGGGACCCTTAAATCAGATCACAACGGATATGTCATATCTCAATAACACATGCCATACTAGGCCAACCACACCAGGTTATCATTTTCCATTAAACTTCTCACAAGAGTTTCTACGGTGTTCTCTACTTTATAACACACACCCAATACTCTCCGCTGCTTTATTCAGGTGTCATTCGAACTATTGTCTCTAACGTATTTCTAAGTTTTCCCAAAATAACCCAAAACCACATATCAAGGTCTATCATCCATAAACTCCACCTTTTACATAAATTATAGTTTAATTCCTAATTACGAATTATCCACAACCCTCAAACAGCATAACGGCTAAATTCGAAACCACAACAACGTCAATAGTAACCCTCATACGGGCACGAAGACGACCCAAAAGGAGGCGCACGTGACAGACCTAAATACGGGCTGCACGTGAGGGGGCGTGTGAAGGAATCAATCCCACATTGCTAAGATATTAAAATATGGGTAACCTTATATACATGAGAGGCCACTCCATTCATTGCCAATTGGTTTTAAATGGATGCTTCCACATGGTATCAGAGCCCAAAAAGGCCCAACGGCCGAACAAAGCCCACGATGACAGACCCAAGTAGAAAGGCTGCACGAAGACGACCCAAAAAGAGGCGCACGTGACAGACCTAAATACGGGCTGCACGTGAGGGGGCGTGTGAAGGAATCAATCCCACATCGCTATGATATTAAAATATGGGTAACCTTATATACATGAGAGGCCACTCTATTCATTATCAATTGGTTTTGAATTGGATGCTTCCACAAACCACATCTCATGTATGCAATGCCTATTATACTCACATCATGTAAACATGTTTAACTTCTATGAATTATCAACAACAATTCTGTGTACATAGCTTCTATAAGTGAATACATGTGCAAATGGTAAGACTTTGTAATTAATACTTACACAGTCAGTAATAACAGAGGCTGAGAACATAAAACATAGTCTAAAATTAATCCAAACAATTGATCAAAATTATCTATTTTTCAATAGATCGCTCGAGCGAGGTTGAAACCGCTCGAGCGGCCTATAGCTTGCTTGAGCGAGCTACTAAATCACAGCTACTGAAAAATTGGACCACTCGTCAAAATCTGACAAAATTCAAGAGGTCGCTCGGGCGGCCTAGAGCTCGCTCGAGCGAACCTTCATTTTTTTCAGATTCTGGGTTAAGGTTTCTGCACAAAAATTGAGTTCGTACAACAAAATTCGACATGATCAAAGCATGTATTACACAAATTAACTACTAAAAATCTTAGTACATAGACCTAACATACTTTTCCCTAAATCAATTTAAGTATACGAACTATAGATATCATGAAATCGAAAGATTTTATCAAGAATAACAAGAACAAACCCTAGCATGCATAGTTGATCTAATCATGCTTTTAACTTTGAAATTGACGACAGAATATATAACCTTGGGTTGGTAGGTAACTAAACCTACCTCGTATCCGAAGAACGAAGCTCAAACAATCACGAATTGCAGGAATAAAATTAGGCAGCACCTCTCTACTCAAGAACACTCAAAACCAACAAAACCCTTGACCAAAACTCTTTGAAATACTGAATTCGTAAGGAGTAAAAAGAAAATAAACACCTCCTACTGTTTAAATAGTAGTCTTAGCCTTAAACCCAAATAAACACGGTCATAAATCCTATCAAAAACCAATTTTCCCTTCATCAGTCCGCCATAACTCCAGAATTTGATGTTCCAGAATTTAAAGAGACCGCTCGAGCGGCCTAGCAAAATAAAATAAATTCAATTTTTTGATTTTAAATAATAAGAAATTCTATATTATTATTATTACTTCAATAAATTTTAATTCAATTAAAATGTAGGTTTGTTACAGTTGAATTCGGGTTCGGTAGCACCTCTTGAATTCCAGCTATCGAATTAATTTGCCTTGTACTCTCTCTTGATCGAAGAAGACTCGAAGAATAGAGGGGAATTGTATAAATTGTTGGTGTCAAAGAACTAAAGAAGGCTACTCAATTTATAGGAGCAAGGAGGGGGCCAAAATAAGGGGTGTAATTTGTCCAGTTCGGTCTGATTTGGTGAAATTCATGGGACCGAACCGTTTGTCCGGTTTGAAAATTTTGTAAACCGAAATTGGACTGATTGCACCGGTTTGGTTTTAGTTGGTTTGTGTCGGTTTCGATTCGGTTTCAGTCCGGTCTAGACTTTTTAATTTTGGGGCAATATTTTGGGCTAATCACCAAAAAAAAATTCAAAATTAATAGTTTGGGATAAAAATTTTCACTATGAAAATACATTAAACAATATTCTAAAAAATTAATAATTCGAACTTACTTTTATTTTTTATTTCCAGATTGGTACTTTTCTATTTTCATTTACTCTCTATAATTAGTGATTTTTCATTTTTAGTACACGGCAATGGTCTTAAATTCTAATAGATTAAATGACTAATGAATTAATGAGTTATAAATTATAACACATAAACTTAAAAATATAAAATATTTATATTTATACCCCCATCTGATCTGGTTCAGTTTGAAGTGATTTTGTATTCTCCGAAACCAAAACCGCACAGAAAAACCAGTTTTCCCAAACCTCCAAACCGAAACCGGACCGAACTGAATTTTTCAATATTCAAACCGTCAGGGTCCGGTTTCTCGGTTTTTATTTTCACGCCTAGCCAAAATATTAATTTCGTAATGAACTAAAATTAAATTTTAAGATTTATTTTCAAAATAAATTTTGTGGTTATAAAATTAGAAATAAATTCTAGATTTAAAATCAGAATAAATTTTATGTAATAAATAAATAAATAAATTTTAGAAATTAATTTTTGCTATGAAATAGCTCTCTTATATTAAATACACACCCATGTGGGCTCAAGCCCGTTAAGTGGCCCAATTATAAATTGGATCTAAGTCCAAGCCAAATAAACTCAAACTCTTGGGGCACGTTTAAGACATAGATTAAGAGCCTTTGGATTGGGCTATTTCATTTTAGTCCAACTCACGCCGTTGTTTGATTGTAGTCCGGATAGAATTGTGAAATCCACATTAACTAACTTAGTGGTTCATTTATGGGATAAAACAATCCCGTATTATTTTTGGAGGATAAAACACAACTCCGGACTAAATAACTTTTTACTAAATTACCCTCAGTTTTTATCAAGTTGCCTTAAATGCTATCAACATGATTTTTTTAGATTGTGTATAGATAGAATTAATTTAATTTTTCTTATTTAATATATATATATTAATGTTTTTCCTTTATTTGTTATTTTTTGTGTTTTTTCATTTTAGATAACTTTTTGCGAATTATTGGTTGGTCACAATGAGAAATCAAAACATTTAAAAAAATAAAAACAAACTTAAAAAAGTTCAAAAAAAAAATAATTTAAAACTTTTGTTTACTTTAAATTTGTTTTTTTAGTGAATTTTAAAATTTTTGGTTATAAGTTTTTATTTTCATTCTCTTCTCAAGATAAACTAATAACTTACAAAATTTTGACACAAAATTAATAAATGTAAAAAAAAACTAAAATTAAGTTAGCTCAAATCAGACTTAGTAAAATGTATCATTTTCTTTATGTTTTTGATTCTTTGAAGTTAATGTATTATTTAGCTGATACTAGTAAACATGATAATATTTATTTGATATTAATTTTTCTCCATTAAACTTAAAATTTGTGATATATATATTTATTTTTATAATATACAAATGTTGAATTATACTAAATCAGACTATCAAAGATAATATCTTTTAAATACGCATATTTTTATTAACAATAAGTCCATAACAGTATTCAAAATCTTGTCACTACTTATTTTTTAAAACAGATACATTATGTATTTTTTAATTACTTTTTTTATTTACTTGAGTATTTTACTTTCTATTTTAGTATTTGTTTTAAATAATTTAATTAGGTTTTTTTTTACTTTTTAGACTCATCTCGACAAGATAATTTTGAAAAACAAAATATTTTGACAAAATATACAAAAAGTTTAAAATTATTGTTGAAAAAAAATAACCGGATAAAATTATTTAAATAGGTAAGTTATCTGACAATTAAATGTTTACTAAAAGTTCAAACAAAGATTTTCAAGTGATCGTTCGGAAGGAATACTCGTCAAAAGTACCTTCAGAAATTGAACAATTTGTTTTAACGGTAATCAAAAAATAATCAACGTCAAATAGAGTAAGTTTTTTGAGCAATTAATATTTTGATGAAAGACATTTTAATATTATGGTGAGGGTAAAATAAGAAATGTAAAGTTTAACTTATCTTTTATCCCAACAATCAAATACTGAACAACTCACATATTCTTTATGCTACAATTAATACTGGACCAAACCAAACAAGTGACAACTTTGTTTTTAATCCCAAGACAATTAATCTTTGGACTAATCCGGGACTAATTTATCTTACACTAATTAGTCCGACAATCAAATGTGTCCTTGGGCTATAAAAGGATAAGCAACAACCACGCAACGCCAAGCCAAGCCAAGTCCAAGCCCAAACCCATAACCCACAGACCTCGGACCTCGGATCACGGACTCTGACCTCGACCCAGGTCACGGTCCGAGCGAGCGGCGGCAGTGCGTGCACACGTGTCTTTCCAATGTGGAACTAAGTGACCTATCACACATTCCCTCATATTACATACAGTGCATATTTTAAGAATCAATTTCTCATTTAAACCTTAATGGATTTTAACTATTTTTTTCAAGGTTTAAACTCCTCACGTAGGAGTAAACAACTCACTGAGATCCACCTCAAGTGGTCTTAGGAACCCCTTAATTTTTAGGGCAAACTCACCAAAAAATATAGAGTGACATTCATTTTTTCCCAACAAGCAGGTCCTCCATTTATCGCCTATTAAGCAGAGCAAAAGAGCTTTTTCATTTTTTGGTCTGAAGTCACCTTAAAGCACATAATGTGAAGACTAGGGTGAGGGGTGGGTAGAAAAAGCACAAATCTTTAGTCACAAAGCACTACTAGAAAAAAGACTTTTTGAGTCAAACCCTTCCCGTCGCAAAAAGTCGTCAGGCCGTCGCAAAAAGGCTTTTGCGACGGCTTTGCGACGGCAAATTGGGGGTCGCCATTGCCTGGGTCGCAAAAACACTTTGCGACGGGAAGTTGCCGTCGCAATTTTTTTTGCGACCGTGTGAAATGCCATTTGCGACGGCTTTCTGAGCGTCGCAAATGGCTATACCTTTTGCGACCGACAATACGGCCGTCGTAAGTTAGTTGGACTTTTGGCGACTGCTATGGAACCGTCGCCAAGAACCGTCGCAAAAAGATTAACGTTTGCGACGGCTAACTTGCGGTAGCAAAAGGTAAACGATATTTGCGACCCCAAAAAATGCCGTCGCAAAAGGTTAAAATGTATTTGCCACGGCTCTTTGCCGTCGCAAAACCTCTGCCTTTTTTGCTACTGTCAGTTGTCGGTTGCAAAAGAGTTGTCGCATAAGGTTACGTTTTTGCGACGGCTAACTTGCGGTAGCAAAAGGTAAATGATATTTGCGACCACAAAGAATGCCGTCGCAAAAGGTTAAAATGTATTTGCCACGGCTTTTTGCCGTCGCAAAACCTTTGCCTTTTTGCTACTGTAGGTTGCCGTTGCAAAAGAGCTGTCGCATAAGGTTACGTTTTGCGACGGCTTATGTGCAGTCGCAAAAAGTTATTTGCGACGGCAAATATACCGTCGCTAAAAGTGAAAAGGTATTTGCGACGGCTCTTTCTCGTCGCAAAGGGAAGATTTTATATTTTTCATTTCTTGGTATCACGAAATAAAAAATATTTAAATTCACTTAATATAAATCTATTAGTTTGAAATACCACAAACTAACTAACATAATTAAGACAACAAAAATAATAATTTCAAACATAGCAACATAATTTCTAAATCATCCTTCATTTAATCCAAATCAACATCCATAAAACATATTCATTCATGCCCACGGCATGCCCACGGCATCGACATGTTCAAAATAAGTGGCTCCAAAATATCTTCATTCAACAAAACACATGTTCATTCTTCCATAAACAAAAGTAGACTTCAAAATATAAATCTTCTCAATTGATGATCACTTTAGTTTTCCTCAAACACCTGAAAAGAAAAGATGATAAAATAAATTTGAGATGCAAATTAATTTAAATGTGTAAGTATTTGCAATCACACGAAATAAAAAAATTTTATTGTAACATACATCACATATTCGCCAAGCAACCATACGGCCAACCGCTTGTCCAACTGTACGCATTTTTTTCAGTGGTCTTTCCAAAGAAGCTTTCGGATTTATTGCATTTTTAATTAAAACTTTCCAGAACTCCGGACCCAATGCCTTTCCGTATACTTTTACCAGTGGATCCTTACTAATAACGATTCCGTCGGCCACATCTTCTTTAGGAATATTGTAACTTGCCAAGCGTACAATTTGCCCATCCTACAATTGTCGTTATAAATTTATAAACCAACATTTAAATACTAGCAAAATTGATACTTATGTAATTATCATGGATGCAAGTACCTAACACGATACAAACACACCGACATGTTGATTATCATGGATGCTTGTCTAATCTTGGTTGTTTTTTTTTTTCCTCTCATTTTCGATGAGATGAAAATATGTAATACTAAAAACTAGAGTTGATCAACATCATGTGCATTTGCATCAATGAAAAAACTGAATATACCTGACCATCAAGTCTTGCAAAAGGTGTTGACAATGGAGAAATTCGATTACCACCGTGTGTCTCATCTCTTACAGATTCTCTAGTTATGCGGTGCCCGCTAGCAACTCTTCCAGAAGGTGTTGACAAAGGAGAGATCCGGTCACCACCTTGCGTCTCATCTCCTACAGATTCCCTAGCTATGCGGTGCCCGCTACCAGCATCTGGAACCTATGACACAACATTTTTATTTGTTCATTATTTATAACATGCTTGAAAATTCTATAAAAAATAAAAAATGGCCAAACATTTAAAAAGCACCTGTCCATGTGTGTTTGTCCCTTCTTGAAACTCAGATGTTATCCTAACTCCTGCACGCTGTAGGTGGTCCAGCAACTTCTCAGTAAGTCTACGCTCAATCTCTCCCGTGAGCCGTTGCTCAATCTCTCCCGTGAGCCGTTGCTCAATTTCTTTAGTGGCCTCTTGTACTTGTCTTTTTATCTCATCTACAGTGGAAGAAGATGAAGCTTTTGACTGGGCATATTGTCGAGACACTACATTCCGAGACACACCTGCACCATACGTCTTGTAATACCCATGTCCATCGTCTCCACACAATTTATGAAAAATCTCATCTCGAACTTCTGTCGTCTGAAGTGACTCTGGTATTTCAGCAAGTGTCCGATTATATTCTTCCTATATTTCAACATAAAAAAGAAGTGAGCTAACATTGTTTTTGTATGAAACATGAGGTGAACTAGGTGAGAAATCTAACAATTAACATCAATCACTCATACCAAAAATTTTTGTACATCTACGTCATGTTCATCACGTGTCTTCATGAAGACACTCATTTTGTCAACTGTTTCTCCATTTGCAATCATCTAACAATATGAAAATTTACAATTAGGAGAATCTTGATAGAACAATAAATTAAGAGTTAAAAAAAGAAATACCTCATGTCTAATTTGGGAAAAATGTGTCCGCCCAGTCTTATGAGTTGGGCCACGCATCTCTCGATTCTTAGAATTTTTTTCAGCTAATTTCTGCATTATGAAGACCTTAGCGAATACAAACATACAATATTATTAATGCCTAAAATATAGAAATACTAGTTTGATCATATACCATGACTTTGTCAATGCGCCAATAGGTTACGAGTTCTGCCCATTGATTTGGCAAGACATTCTTAGGAACTGGTTCAAAGTATTTGCCAAAACAAAATACTTAGACATAATCCCTCGTAACCAAATATTCTTGTTGTGCGATATAGTACTTACCAAGAAATGTAAAAGGGCTTCAAATGACAGACAACTTCTTCGTGTAAGATATAGAAATAGCTTGTTCGTTTGAGAGAAATGGCTTCACGTGACCGGGAGTCCTTCTTCGCGCACGAGAAAGAGAGATATACGAGAGATAAAGGGAGGCGACGGTGGTGGAGGGAGGGCGACGGAGGGCGACGGAGGGCGACGGACTTAAACGTGGGAGGCAGGGTGGGGGGGGCGGCGGTGCTCCATCTGTTGAAGTATAAAACATGTACTGATCAGGAGAGTTAGGGTAACGTGTAAAGCAGCTGGGAGATCAGGGAACATGAGAAGGCAAAATGGAAAGTTTGGAGGGAAAATGAAAAGGAAAAAATTAGTATAGGCGGGAAAGTAATTGTTGTTATTAATTTACTACGTATATATTATTACAGTAATGATAATCTAAAATTATTTTTATGTGTCATATTATTTTTAGTTTAATTTTTTTATAGTAGTTTTTTATCAAAACGAAAAAAAATTTATTCAGCTCGCTCTCTTTCGGTTGGGGTGTTTGCTCATCTTTGTTGCGAGAATTTCAAAATTAATTACGATACGAATGTGCCGAAATTTTTTATAGGTCGCAAGGATTTATATTTACACGTACAAGACGATTTCGGCATTCAAAATTAGTTAGTGTTTCAAATTCAAGGATTCGAATTTTGGATTTAGAGTTTAGGGTATACGTATAGGGTATAGGGTTTTAGAGGTATGGGCCAGGGAATTGGGATTTAGTGATGCAGCGCAGCCTATGGAAACGGAAACAATCGCGCAAGAGAAACACGAACAATAGATCGACCCAGAGGTACTCCCTCCTTAAACGATCAGATATGAGTTAAAAACTCGTTCTCTGTAATTCAATCTCCCTCCCAAAAACCTATTACATGCCCTTATATAGGGGAAATCCCGAAAACACTAGGAAACCCTAATTTCAGGGCCAAAAAATAAAAGTTCCCAAAAATTGGGGAAAATACCAAATCCGAAAAGTAGAAGGAAAAAAAAGAATATTCCCGCAAGAACCAACCCTTACGGAATTACGAGCTAAAAGTAATTAGAAAAAAGATTATTTCCTAAAACGGCAAAAAACATCAATTGAGGGCCTAACTGAAGGAATTTGGCCAAAATCCGCCATCAGTCACAACTTAAGGTGGTGAGTATTGATCGCAGCGCGATTTCAGGTCCAGAGGCCAAGTTTGGGCCAATTCCGAGCTCATCCGAAAATTTTCAAATCGGGTAAGTAACGAAATTGGATCAATTCCACCAATTAAGCCCGTCCGGGTCTTAGGCCCTTTTAGGCCTACGAGGACGCAGCCGGTCCAGCCATGTTGACGCAACCCGGTCTGCATCATTTAGGGTATAGGATCTAGATTATGCGGTTTAAGCTTGGGTATATGGAGCAGGAGTTTAGGATTTAGGGTTTACAGTCGAGGGCCGGGATAGTATTTTCGAGTGTACCGTTTAGGTTTTAATATTTAGATATATATACATTTTAGAGTTATTTAATATTTATTATTAGGGTTTAGAGTATATCATGCATAATCTAAAAAAAAAAAAGACAAATCTTAATTATCGTATATCATTGACGGAAGTGAGCAAGTGATAGTCTCCAAAAATTAAAATCATCATTAAATTGCCTCAATATTGATTTTTTCCTATTAGGTTGTCTAATTACCACAATCATGCATTCATAAGTAACAGAAAACTATCGTAATGCCTAATTAATATATTTTTATTATTACTTAACTTAAGTGCAATTCGAATAAAATTTTATATATTATAATTTTTGAGTGACAAAATTTTTCGACATGACACAATTCATATCAATCATATATTTATTGATTTTCTATTTAATTACATGTTCAAATTTTTTAATTAATTTGTCATTTTTTTATGGAAAAATATATTTAACTGAAAAGGAAACGAATTTTAATGATATGTGCATACACTTATTTTTTTGAATTAAAAATAAATCATTTTTATGTATAAATATTTAATTTTTTCAAACCAATTAAATGTCTCTCAAATACGAATTTGTTAATTTAGCACACAATAAAATTTAAAAAAATGTAAAAGTATAATATGGGTTTTTTTCTTTCAAATTTAAAAAAAAAATATGATTTTAAATTGTTTTAAAATAATAATTGTTTAAATTTAAAAATACTTATTGTCAAAATAGAATGATTTTAAAGATATTTACTTTTTGCGACGGGATACCCAGCCGTCGCAAACAGTATTTCCTTTTGCGACGGCATCATCTCCCGAGGCAACAGGATAGTACGTTTTTGCGACGGCTAACGGTACGGTCGCAAATAATATTCACTTTTTGCGACGGCCAACTGAACCGTCGCAAACGATACTCGTTATTTGCGACGGCAAGATTACCCGTCGTAAAAAGTACTCCTTTTTTCCGACTGGGAATGTCCGGTCGCAAACAATATTCACTTTTTGCGACGGCCAACTGAACCGTCGCAAAAGATACTCGTTATTTGCGACGGCACGATTACCGGTCGTAACCAGTACTCCTTTTTTGCGACTGAGAACGTCCCAGTCGCTAAAAGTGGTACTGTTTGCGACAGGAAGCATGCCGTCGCAAAAGGTACGCTTTTTGCGACGGGAAAACCCGCCGTCGCAAAAAAGTTGACTCAAAAACCCTTTTTTCTAGTAGTGAAGTGAAAGGCTGAGGTCTTACAAAAGGAAGATACACAAGAAACTATAGTGAATGATTTGCATGCGTCTAAATACCATGGGATTCATATTCATAACAACCTATTTCGTATGAATCATTCACAATGTACATATAATGGACACTCGAGAAAAGTGAGCTTTTATACGTCTATGCATAAGTTTCGGCTCCCCACACTACCCGTTTCCTTTCATTATACATAGTTTACATATAAGAATGGCAACAGGATAGATCAGAAGTGAATATTACTGTCTCCGTCTTCAACTTCTGAATCTGTATTTGAGCCTCATCTCCACTCCAATTCTCGAACGGAGATTGTTTTTATTCTCTACCTGTGAAACCCCGATCTTTTTAATCAATTAAATTATTTTGAAAATTTAAAATTTTAAGTTTATAATTATTAATTTGATGGAATTTAAAAAAAAAAAATGATTCTTTGGCCTAAATTCAAATTTTAACGAAAATATCGGTAGTGTGATGATGTTATTAATTTAACCTACAAGAGACACAGAAATTATGTCTGATCATTCGAAATTACCGAATTTGCAATATTTTCGATTGTGTAGATATATAAATTTATATACATTAATTTTACGAGGTTTGTCCGCGATCGAAATTGATCAGATTTTGTACCGAACAGTCGAGACGGGACCGGGTAGGCCCAACCTATTTTCTCATGGCTAGGAATTGTAGGCCATCATGAATATATTTTTCCTTGATCTTACTTATAACATACACTAAGATTTTAATCATGCATGCATTAAAAAAAAAAAGAAATTAAAAACACAAAAATAATTTGTCAAGGCCAATAAAAATGCATGCAAAGCTTGGGAAGCATGTGCTACTTCCCTTTTTGTGTTTTACACGGCAGAATAAACAAACATGTCATATGCACATTAGGATTTTCCTATATATTACACACACACCTCACAAGCACACTAGCACTTTACACATTTGAGATTCCTAGCAATTTTAGAGAGAGAGAGAGAAGGAGAGGAGCCAAACTAGCAAGGGAGAGTTAGAGAAGGCTCGGGTTAGACTCGGGTCAGTCTCGGGACGTGCTCGGGACGCTCGAATCCGGAGCAAAACGCGATCGGAGGTACCGGTTTTCATTCCTCTACTTTACGCACCTTGTGTTTAAATGCGTTTCGTTTTTTCTCGTTACGTTTCGGGTCGAGATTTTTGATAATATTTGTAGCTTAGACACCATACTACTCATGCATGTTCAAAAACGGGGTCGTTATGTTGAAAAATGAGAAGTTTTTGCCGTTTGAACGGAAAAAAATACACTGCCCAGTTTTACCGGTAGTAAGCCTTACTAAATTACTCGGAGTTTTTATTCTACTATACTTCTGCGAAAAATACTTATTAGGGGTTGTAGACGACACATTTTAGCACGCATGCATGTTGGACCCGAGGCTCGGAAGGCTCGGGAATGGGAGAAACTCACTGTCGAACGCAGCTGGTTTTCAGTTGTTGAAACGCAGCAACTGGGCAGATTACACTGCCCAGATTTGGACAGTTTTGGGCAGCCCTATTTGGGCAGTTCGGGCAGAGCTAACTCGGGATGGATTCGGGTCAGTTTTGACACAACTTACTAGACTTAGTCCGCGTTAAAACTCGCATGGGCATTACTTGAGTTCCAAAACGAAAAATATTATTTTTTACCGGTAACTTTCGTTAGAACCAAAATATTTTTAGACCCAACCCGAGACTAAGTGGTTGACCGAAACTCGTCACTTAACCCATAAAAACAGTACCTTAGACGAACACTTAGAAAAAAATTAGACCACGTGACCCTTGGACACATCGAACGCCGTTTTTGACACGAGTCTAATAAACCATCGGAATATGCAATGTTTTTATAAAAAAATAAATAAATAAATAAATTAGATTACGATCATTCTAAATCCTATGACCCTTATGCTAGATCCCGAAGTTGGTGACGCGTAGGGCAATACGAGAGTTTTTGGGCGAACGACTATCGAGGTGAGTTTTGTTATGCCTTATTTACCGATTTTAGGAGAAAATTTCATATTTAACATTTTTGTTGGTAAAAATTTATGTATTTAGTATCCATGTTATTCGTATTGAAATCAATTAAAGGAATATTGAGATATTTATCGAAATCATGAAAATTGCTCGAATTATGAAAATTGGCATAATTGAGAAGTTGGCAAATTTGACATGTTTGGTAGAAATGTGGTTGATAAATGATATTTCCATGCTATTCGGATTTACTTTTATTATCGAGAAAATTATCGATTAAATGTTCATACGGTGCCCCGACCGCCAGGGGATAAGAAATATGGCGAGGTGAATGAAATAAGGTGAAAGGATCGACGACCGATAGATCCGCCGGATGACGTCATGCCGATTTTATATCTGATAGGGTAGCTCCCTATATTCGGTGACCGTTGAACAAAATAACTGAATATTATTCTAAATGGAATTTGTTCCTAGAAGTGAAAATTCACTTGGAATCTGAAATGAGAAGTTTGACTTCAGAAAAAGAATTACGATTCTTTATAAATGTGATGGATCACTTGGCATAATTGTGAACTATAAATTATTTTAAATTGCACGTATACGAGAAAAGTCATTTTCTGCCTGAAATTCGATAAGCATTGTTATAACGAAATTCACACTAGCCTAGTGCTTAAGAGTTGTTGTTGATTACAACTACAGGTGCTTCTGAAGTCGAGGACGCTGCGTGATTTTGTCTATCTTCGCCAAGTTATTAGATTTTCATGATGTTAGTAATGTACTTTGTATTTCAGACTTATGTTTTTGTACTTTTTGATACCTGGCCGAGCCGCCTGTGGCCGAGCCAAGGATTCTACTATGGATGATGTAATAGTTAATTTATCACTAGCACTTCGGGAGTATTTTTAATGTTATTCCGCATTTTTTTTTATATCGCACTCTGATATTATGGAAATCCCTAAACCAGTTTTATAATTGAGGCCTTGATGGATTAAACCCCATCGGCCGGTCGCGACCATGTATTTTTGAGACGGGTCGTGACAAAGGGTGGTATCAGAGCATGGTTTTCGGATTTTAAAATAAAACCCCGGTGCTATGAGATTTGAGACACGACGATCACACACTTGGATGTAATAGTTACTTGGCTATGTGTTATTACCTACGTAACTTGTATAAATAAGTAACGATCACGCTTAGGACAGTACTGACAAGACTATATCTTGTGTACTGTCGGATGAAAGGAGTGAAGTGATCCTTTTGCCCTCTATTTGCTTTGCATCTTTACTTCAGATGGTGAGGACTCGGACGAATGGAAATGCCAGCGGGAGTGAAAGCGGGAATGGAGGCAACGAAATGGCAGAAATGAGGGCCATGATGCAGACACTCATAGGGGCTATGCAAGCCCAGCAACAGGCATTTGAACGTCAAGCACAACAAGCCGCACCTCAACAGCAGTCAGTGCCACACCCCAGTCCACAAGTACCAACAGGAGCAGAAAATAACAACCAACAAGACCCACCTATCGGTGTCCCTATGGCAGATCTCGCGCTCACTCGCGAATTTCTAAAACTGAAACCGCCAACATATAATGGAGGCATGGATGCAGTGCGAGCAAATGAATGGCTAGCTGAATTGGAGAAGAACTTTCGACTAATTAGGTGCACAGAAGTGCAAAAGGTGGAAATTGGAGCGTACCTACTGACAGGAGAAGCTAACCGATGGTGGAACCTGAAGAGAGTTGGGGAGCCAAGGATGGTTTGGACCAGATTCGTGGAGATCTTCAAAGAGAAGTATATGCCCAGAGCGATGCAGCACGCTAAGTGTGCAGAATTCGAACAACTTCGGCAAAGAGGACCTATGACCGTTGCGGACTATGAAGCAGAATTCACCAATCTTGCAGAGTACGCCCCACATCTGGTGGGAACAGAGGACATGAAGGCTCGAAGATTCGAAGAAGGGCTGAGACACGACATCAAGAAGGTGGTGCGACCTCTACAACTTCCCACATATGCTGAGGTGTTGGATCGAGCGATTTTGGTTGAACAAGATGCTGACGAGTTCAGGAAATACCACGAGAATCGAAAGCGGAAGAACTCTGGAGTTGGAGGATCGGGAAACCGCAACCAGAAGAGACAGAACAAGGGAAACAATGAAAATCGAGGACAAAGGCCACCATGTAACACCTGCGGAAAACTTCACGGAGGAGAATGCTGGAGGAAGGTAGAGGCCGGGAAATGTTTCGGATGCGGACAAGTTGGACACATTCGAAAGAATTGCCCAAATGTTAGGACAGGGGCTAACACTGTTCCAATCGGAGGTCAAGGTGGCCAAGTGCAGAGGAACAATGACAGACAGGTAGCTAGACCTGGGGAAAATAGGAACAACAACATCAATCAAGGGAATCGCAACAACAACGGGCAGCGACACGGCCGAGCTTTCGCCATCGTTCCAGGGGACCAAGCCAACAATGAAAATGTGGTCGCAGGTAACATTATGATCGATTGTCTACCAGCATATGCACTTTTTGACTCTGGTTCTTCGCATACATTTGTGTCCAAGTCTTTTGCCATTAAGATGAATAGGGAGGCCGAACCTTTGGGTTATGACTTACTGATTTCCCAACCTATGAGTAAGGGCACGGTTTGCTCTACTAAGTATAGAGACTGTAATGTTTACATTGACGGCCTGTGCATGATCACGGATCTGATTCCGTTGGATATGAAGCATTTCGATATCATTTTTGGCATGGATTGGTTATCCAAATTTGGGGCAACGATTGACTGTGCTAATAAGCGTGTTGTATTTAAGAAACTCGATGGAGAGGAGATTAAATTTTCGGGTGAGAGAGTGATTACACCCCTGTGTTTCGTGTCTATGACTCGAGCCCGACGACTTTTGCAGAAGGGTTGTCGAGGATACCTATGTAGTATTTTGCCGACTTCGTCGGAGGGCACTTCGGTTGCCAACATTCCTATTGTATGTGATTTTCCTGATGTTTTTCCTGATGAATTACCCGGGATACCGACTGAACGGGTAATAAGTTTCTCTGTTGATATCGTTCCCGGAACACAGCCGATATCCAAAGCGCCATATAGAATGGCCCCAGCTGAACTAAAGGAGTTAAAGATACAACTGGATGATCTACTCGACAAAGGCTTTATTCGACCCAGTTCATCGCCTTGGGGAGCGCCGGTTTTGTTCGTTAAAAAGAAGGATGGAACGATGCGTCTATGTATTGATTACCGAGAGCTGAACAAGGTCACCATCAAAAACCGTTATCCACTTCCGAGAATTGACGATCTATTCGACCAGCTGCAAGGAGCCACGGTGTTTTCAAAGATTGACTTACGATCAGGATATCACCAGCTTAGAGTCAAGCCTGAAGATGTAGAAAAGTTAGCCTTTCGAACTCGCTACGGGCATTACGAGTTCTTAGTAATGCCATTCGGAGTGACCAATGCACCGGCAGCCTTCATGGACATGATGAATCGAGTATTCAAGCAGTACCTTGATGATTTCGTTATCGTTTTTATTGACGACATTCTCATTTACTCCAAGAATGAAGAGCAGCACGCTGAACACCTGCAAACCATACTACAGAAACTGAGGGAGGAGAAGCTGTACGCCAAGCTCAAGAAGTGTGAGTTTTGGCTAAGAAGTGTGAACTTTTTAGGACACATTATCAATGGCAACGGGATTTCGGTAGATGCTCAGAAAATCGAAGCGATTGTAGATTGGCCAAGGCCTACGACCGTCACAGAAGTTCGAAGTTTCTTGGGACTCGCAGGGTACTATCGGAGGTTCGTCCAAGATTTCTCAAAGATTGCTACGCCTATGACCGAATTGACTCGCAAGGGGGAACCATTTGTCTGGACCGACAAACGAGAGGAATGCTTCCAAGAACTTAAGAAGAGGCTTACGTCAGCACCAATTCTCACGCTACCAGAAGGCACTGAAGGTTTCGCGATCTACAGCGATGCCTCTTATCAAGGACTTGGGTGTGTCCTTATGCAACATGGCAAGGTTATCGCATATGCTTCCCGCCAGCTGAAGACTCACGAGAAAAACTACCCAACGCACGACTTAGAACTGGCAGCAGTGATTTTTGCCCTGAAAATCTGGCGCCACTACCTTTATGGAGTCACTTGCGACGTTTTCACTGACCATAAGAGCCTGAAGTATATTTTCACGCAGAAGGAGTTGAACCTACGGCAGCGACGATGGCTTGAGTTGATGAAGGACTATGATATCAACATTCAGTATCACCCAGGGAAGGCTAATGTTGTCGCAGATGCCTTGAGCAGAAAGGCACAAGGGATACTGAATCGACTATTCACTTATAAGAAGGAGTCAATAGAAGTGATCGAGGGATTCTGTGCAGCAATCACAGCCGAACCAGCAATTTTGGAAGAGATTAAGCTCAAACAAATGGAGGACCCGAAGCTCAAGAAGATCCACGATCAGATGGCCACCAATCCAAACTCTGACTTCACCATGATCGAGGGTCGATTATGTTTTCGAAATCGCATTTGTATACCCAACGAGCCAGAAATTAAGAGGCGAATTATGGACGAGGGGCATCGGACGAAGTTTTCAATACACCCAGGAATAATGAAGATGTACCAAGACATGAAGCGGTCGTACTGGTGGATGGGGATGAAACGCGACATCATGAAATACGTGGAGAGATGTTTGCAATGTCAAAAGATCAAAGCCGTACGCCAGAAGTCAGCAGGACTACTTCACCCACTACCTATACCAAAGTGGAAATGGGAAGACATAGCTATGGACTACGTGATTGGTTTTCCACGGACAGCGAAGGGGAACAACTCAATATGGGTAATAGTCGACCGCTTAACAAAATCCGCACACTTTATTCCGATTAAGAACACCTATTCCATGGACCAGATGGCTAGCACGTACATTCGGGAAATCATTCGACTGCATGGGACGCCAGTGACGATCACTTCAGACAGAGACCCAAGATTTGTATCTCGTTTTTGGCAATCTTTACAGAAAGCGATGGGCACAAGGTTGAACCTTAGCACAGCCTTTCATCCACAAACCGATGGGCAGTCCGAACGTACAATTCAGACATTGGAAGATTTACTCAGAGCTTGTGCCATGGAATTCCAAGGCAACTGGGAAGAGCACCTATCTCTTGCAGAATTCACCTACAACAATAGTTACCAGGCCAGCATTGGCATGGCACCGTTTGAAGCATTATACGGCAGGAAGTGCAGATCCCCATCATGCTGGACAGAAGTTGGAAAAGCGGAGCTGACAGGACCAGAAATAGTGCAAGAGACGACTGAAAAGATTAGTCTAATTCAAGATCGACTAAAGGCTGCTCAAGATCGACAAAAGAGTTTTGCAGATGCTAACCGCCGAGAGTTAGAATTTCAAGAAGGAGACTGGGTCTTCCTCAAAGTCTCTCCGATGAAGGGAATTGTCAGATTTGGGAAGCGAGGGAAGCTGAATCCACGATATATTGGGCCATTCGAGATCATCGAAAAGGTAGGACCAGTAGCCTATCGACTCGCGTTGACCTCGGAATTGAGTAATGTACACGACGTCTTTCATGTTTTGATGCTGAGAAGATACATATCCGACCCGACTCATATTTTAGAGCGACCGCCAATTCAACTTAAGGAAAATATGCGCTATGAAGAACAACCCGTACGACTTCTGGATACCCGAGTCAAGCAACTAAGGAACAAAAGGGTGCCGCTAGTCAAAGTCTGGTGGGAGAATCAAACCACAGCAGAAGCCACGTGGGAGTTGGAAAGCGATATGAGACGGAAGTACCCGCACCTCTTCGACTCAGGTTTAACGACATTCTTTATGATATTATATTTGAATTTTAGTCTTTAGAGTAATTAGACCTACCATTCAGACCTGAGAGCAACGACAGTTTGGGGACCAAACTTCCCAAGGTGGGGAGAATGTGAAACCCCGATCCTTTTAATCAATTAAATTATTTTGAAAATTTAAAATTTTAAGTTTATAATTATTAATTTGATGGAATTTAAAAAAAAAAAATGATTCTTTGGCCTAAATTCAAATTTTAACGAAAATATCGGTAGTGTGATGATGTTATTAATTTAACCGACAAGAGACACAGAAATTATGTCTGATCATTCGAAATTACCGAATTTGCAATATTTTCGATTGTGTAGATATATAAATTTATATACATTAATTTTACGAGGTTTGTCCGCGATCGAAATTGATCAGATTTTGTACCGAACAGTCGAGACGGGACCGGGTAGGCCCAACCTATTTTCTCATGGCTAGGAATTGTAGGCCATCATGAATATATTTTTCCTTGATCTTACTTATAACATACACTAAGATTTTAATCATGCATGCATTAAAAAAAAAAAGAAATTAAAAACACAAAAATAATTTGTCAAGGCCAATAAAAATGCATGCAAAGCTTGGGAAGCATGTGCTACTTCCCTTTTTGTGTTTTACACGGCAGAATAAACAAACATGTCATATGCACATTAGGATTTTCCTATATATTACGCACACACCTCACAAGCACACTAGCACTTTACACATTTGAGATTCCTAGCAATTTTAGAGAGAGAGAGAGAAGGAGAGGAGCCAAACTAGCAAGGGAGAGTTAGAGAAGGCTCGGGTTAGACTCGGGTCAGTCTCGGGACGTGCTCGGGACGCTCGAATCCGGAGCAAAACGCGATCGGAGGTACCGGTTTTCATTCCTCTACTTTACGCACCTTGTGTTTAAATGCGTTTCGTTTTTTCTCGTTACGTTTCGGGTCGAGATTTTTGATAATATTTGTAGCTTAGACACCATACTACTCATGCATGTTCAAAAACGGGGTCGTTATGTTGAAAAATGAGAAGTTTTTGCCGTTTGAACGGAAAAAAATACACTGCCCAGTTTTACCGGTAGTAAGCCTTACTAAATCACTCGGAGTTTTTATTCTACTATACTTCTGCGAAAAATACTTATTAGGGGTTGTAGACGACACATTTTAGCACGCATGCATGTTGGACCCGAGGCTCGGAAGGCTCGGGAATGGGAGAAACTCACTGTCGAACGCAGCTGGTTTTCAGTTGTTGAAACGCAGCAACTGGGCAGATTACACTGCCCAGATTTGGACAGTTTTGGGCAGCCCTATTTGGGCAGTTCGGGCAGAGCTAACTCGGGATGGATTCGGGTCAGTTTTGACACAACTTACTAGACTTAGTCCGCGTTAAAACTCGCATGGGCATTACTTGAGTTCCAAAACGAAAAATATTATTTTTTACCGGTAACTTTCGTTAGAACCAAAATATTTTTAGACCCAACCCGAGACTAAGTGGTTGACCGAAACTCGTCACTTAACCCATAAAAACAGTACCTTAGACGAACACTTAGAAAAAAATTAGACCACGTGACCCTTGGACACATCGAACGCCGTTTTTGACACGAGTCTAATAAACCATCGGAATATGCAATGTTTTTATAAAAAAATAAATAAATAAATAAATTAGATTACGATCATGCTAAATCCTATGACCCTTATGCTAGATCCCGAAGTTGGTGACGCGTAGGGCAATACGAGAGTTTTTGGGCGAACGACTATCGAGGTGAGTTTTGTTATGCCTTATTTACCGATTTTAGGAGAAAATTTCATATTTAACATTTTTGTTGGTAAAAATTTATGTATTTAGTATCCATGTTATTCGTATTGAAATCAATTAAAGGAATATTGAGATATTTATCGAAATCATGAAAATTGCTCGAATTATGAAAATTGGCATAATTGAGAAGTTGGCAAATTTGACATGTTTGGTAGAAATGTGGTTGATAAATGATATTTCCATGCTATTCGGATTTACTTTTATTATCGAGAAAATTATCGATTAAATGTTCATACGGTGCCCCGACCGCCAGGGGATAAGAAATATGGCGAGGTGAATGAAATAAGGTGAAAGGATCGACGACCGATAGATCCGCCGGATGACGTCATGCCGATTTTATATCTGATAGGGTAGCTCCCTATATTCGGTGACCGTTGAACAAAATAACTGAATATTATTCTAAATGGAATTTGTTCCTAGAAGTGAAAATTCACTTGGAATCTGAAATGAGAAGTTTGACTTCAGAAAAAGAATTACGATTCTTTATAAATGTGATGGATCACTTGGCATAATTGTGAACTATAAATTATTTTAAATTGCACGTATACGAGAAAAGTCATTTTCTGCCTGAAATTCGATAAGCATTGTTATAACGAAATTCACACTAGCCTAGTGCTTAAGAGTTGTTGTTGATTACAACTACAGGTGCTTCTGAAGTCGAGGACGCTGCGTGATTTTGTCTATCTTCGCCAAGTTATTAGATTTTCATGATGTTAGTAATGTACTTTGTATTTCAGACTTATGTTTTTGTACTTTTTGATACCTGGCCGAGCCGCCTGTGGCCGAGCCAAGGATTCTACTATGGATGATGTAATAGTTAATTTATCACTAGCACTTCGGGAGTATTTTTAATGTTATTCCGCATTTTTTTTTATATCGCACTCTGATATTATGGAAATCCCTAAACCAGTTTTATAATTGAGGCCTTGATGGATTAAACCCCATCGGCCGGTCGCGACCATGTATTTTTGAGACGGGTCGTGACACTACCCCCGTCCTAAACAGGGAATAGAGATCTTCAAATTGAAAACGGATATCCAAAATTTAAAAAAAAAACCTAATGTTTTCAATTTAAAAAAAAAATTACATTAGGATTCATTGTGTCGGAGGTAAAGGCTTTAGAATTGAACAACAAAAATTAAGGTATCACATTCAAGTAAAATATGACATTCTAGTAAATGGGCATGGAAAATGACTACTCTGTTTAAAAGTCTCAAGAAGGATTTACCAAGGGTATCAAGTAATTTCAAAAATTACGTTCACAGATAAAACATTTTTGATGTGTATTATATGGAGTCTTTATTTAGTCTACGACAATTTCATTGAGGTAGAGAGAATGTCTAAATGAGTTATAACAACTTATAACCCTAAAAAAAACACTAAAAAACCTACCCTAAAAAAAATACTGAAAAACCTGACTTATATGGGGCGGGTATGGGGGTGGAGATACCCATCTCCGAATCTTATCCGTTCCCGGTTTTTTTTTTTAAAATTCATCTCCAAATTCGATCCGATCTCCTAATCTCCAATCCATTCAAGGTGAGGAATGGGACGGTGCGGGGCGAATTAGACGAATTTGCCATCCCTATAAATTACATCACTTGGGAGGACCCTTTTTTGGCTCAAATGTTTGGTGTCTTGCCTGGGGCCGCCCCTGGCTTTTAGAAGAGCGTAGAATTTGGCTTGATTTTGGTTTTTCATATTTCAGTTTAATTAGGTGTTGGTCTCTGGAACTTGTTTTTGGATTAAATTTGGTTTATTTAGGTTGCTGCTATCAATCAACTTTATATTTACGATGAGTCCTAGGTTGATTCAACTTAGAATAAGAAATTTAAGATTAAATAAAATTCTAATGGTAGAAGATAATTTTCTTAAGAGTCCAGCCGGTTTTATCTCGTTATTAGAAGGCAATTCTATTTTGGTTCTAATAAAGAGTCAGAGACCTAAGAGAATTGAGATTGATTAAGTCATATAGTTTATAAATAAATGTGCAAACCCACAGTGAAAGATACATCTTAATTCATAGCTTTAACTATTGCATTCGTGGTTTAGAGAGATTATGTTCTGACTAATCATCGGAGCGTATTTCCGTCACAACCAATATATATTTTTTGACTTTTTTTGTTTTGCAGCAGGTGATAAAAAGTGAGATAAGATTCATTCCAGTTGAATATTGAGGTATTAAATTTCCGCTGAAAAGTAACCCACTTAGGGTCCATTTGGACTGCGGTATTTATTGTGGTATTTATTGAAATTTTTTTTGTCCTTATTTGAAATTTTTTTGCAATTTTTTGTTTTTCATCAATTTTTTTTTTTTGATTTATTGGTTCATCTCGACAAGAGTTTTCAGAAAAGTTATCAATCATCGGTTGAATTTGAAAAAAATTCAGAAAAGACAAGAATAAATCAAAAAACAGAGTTTTTTGTACTTATTCGTCGTCTTTAGTGACTTTTTTTTTAACTTTTGGACATAATTTTATACTCATTAGATTCCTTTCATTAAGACGGACCAATAAACTACAAAACATTGAGATTTAAACAACAAATGCAAAAAAAAAAATGAATGAAGACAAAAATAACAAATAAATAAAAACTATAGCCCAAATAGGGCCTTAGTGTTTGTTTCTCATTAATTAATACATCGATTTGACTGTTTGCAGTTTGATTTGAGCACAACAAAGAGCATAATCTATTTGGCCAAAATTAATTTTTTGGCTAGTTTTTTGTCTTTATTCAATTTTTTTTTGTATTTGTTATTTTTATGTCATTTTTTTGTGGATTATTGGTTCGTATTGACGAAAAGAATCTAAAAAGTATAAAATTATGTCCAAAAGTTAAAAAAAAATCACTAAAGACGAAAATAAACCAACACGGACGTTGTTTTTTGCTTATTTTTTGTCTTTTCTGAAATTTTTTCAAATTTAGCCGATGATTGATAACTTTTCTGAAAGCTCTTGTCGAGACGAACCAACAATCATCAAAAAATTGATGAAAAACAAAAAATTAAAAAAAAAAATTCAAATAAGGACAAAAAACTGAACAGTGAATAATCCAATAATAACCACAGGCCAAATGGAGCCTAAATAACACAACTCTAAACAAAAAAAAAATCATTTTGAAGAAATCAATTCTCCTATTTGAAAAAACCATTATTCTCTAATCCAAATTACATTCTGATTCAAACAAAAATAAATATTGAATCCCATTAATGCTCTCACCTATTTAATTACCTTTTGCGTTACACTCAGTTTGCCCTAAGAAGGAAGCATGGCAGTTTTCTCGTCTCCAACCTTGTCAATCACCATCGTCGCGGTGTTTCTGCTTATCTTATCGTCAGCGGTCTCCGTCCCTGCAATTCTTACTTTCGATGACTGCGTAGCGCTCCAATTCTCTCCTCCGCCTCCTCGCACCACCGACCCAGAGGACATACGGTGGACAAGATTACGAAATGTGTTCTGTCGAGATATGGCTCGTGTCATCTACTTGCCTTATCGCGGTACCGGGAAAAACTCGCCTCAGTATTTGGCAGCATTGAAGAAGTTGCACATATTCAAGAACAACGAATATGCCTTGAACTACTACCTCCGGCACCACGAATTGCCCCCGCCACCATCCTCTGCCCCAGCTCGAGATTTGTCATTGACGGCAAACATATGACATAGCTTTTTGTGCAGTTCGCATGTATGAATTAAACACAAACATGTTACATGTGCTAAAATTTCAGGAAACTTTTTGTGCCATTGGTATGATCTTTGGACTTCTGTTTTTGCAAAACGCAGAAAAAAACTGGAAATAAGAAATAAAAGGCTCGATTAATATTAACACCAAATAATGATTTAAGTCCAGTTTGTCATCGCGGTTTGAACAATTTTTGCATGACAATAGGATATTTGTTATGGATCCATCTGTCCTAACTCGATTATTTTTAAGCACATTTTGTTTTTATTCAAGTTTTTTTCGTATTTATTTTTTGTCTCAAATTTTTGTAGATTATTGGTCCGTTTCGATGAAAGAAATCTAAAATGTATAAAAATTATGCACAAAAATTTAAAAAAAAGTCACTAAAAACGACGAATAATCTTAAAAACATGCTATTTTTGGATTATTTCTGTGTTTTCTAAATTTTTTTAAATTTAGACCATCATTTATAGTTTTTCTGAAACTTCTCGTTGAGACGAACCAATAATTCACAGAAAATTGACGAAAGACAAAAAATTACAAAAATAATTCACATAAAGATAAAAAAATTAAATAATCGAGTTAGGCCAAACTCAGCCTGTATAATATCCATGTTAAATTTGGTAGATTTCTATAGTGGGGCCACTCGATTTTACCTTACCTTTCCCGTATAAAATATGGGCCACAGTATTGAGTGTTGAGTGTCACCGACAATGCTAATGAGCACAGCAGTTCATAGTTTAATTTTGATGTAACAATTTAAGGAGTTTTTGAAATACATTTAATTTGTTATGATGTAAGCCAATCTTAAACGAGCTCAATCGAGCAGCTTGAAATTTAACTAGCCGAATAGTAATTTGTTTGAATTTGGTTTAAAAAATTAACATATGTTCAAGTTTAGTGTGTTTGAGTAATAGATAAATATTAAACGAGTTTTTCACAAGTGAACGTGGTTGACCGTGAGCAATTTGGTTTGTCTATCTAATATGTAATATGTAATTTGTAACAGAACTGCTAATGAGAAGCAAAGAATAGGAAGACAGGAGGTTGAAAAAGAAGAACTTAGGAAATGTAAATACTGATGTCCTTTATTCCAACAGTTCTCAGACAATTTATAAGCCAAATGAGAGAACATGATAACTACTGGAAACAAGATAAACACTAGAAAAATAATGCATGAAATGTGGATGCAGTATACATCTATTTATTGAAACAAACTTAAGTCATATTCTTAAGGCAGCAATTAGCAGAAACAACCTAAGTCCTATTATCAAGGCAGCAGTAATAGTTCCTATTCTTATGGCAGCAGCGAACATATCATTCCTCCCCTCTTACAGATCCTTGTCCTCAAGGATGAAGTCACGGTAGGTCTTCCAAAAACGCCAACGATTCTCCCAGGTTGCATCTTCGATAGGGGCACCAAATCACTTAACCAAAATTTCTGACTTTGGTCGGTAAAGCCCCTTTTTAATGATATGGGTATCCAATATTGCTTCCGGTTGTGGAAGGACCTCGGAGGTGTCCGAGACTGGCGGAAGTTGGTTGGAGACCGTAGTGACTGGACCAATTTGTTTTTTTAGGAGACTAACATGAAAAACATCATGGATGTGGGAACTAATTGGCAGCTCTAGTTTGTAATCCATTGGACCAACTCGGGCAAGAACCTTATAAGGACCAAAGAACTGAGGTGAGAGTTTCATGGAGCTGCGGAAAACCACTGATTTCTGAGAGTACGGTTGTAGTTTGAGGTACACAAAATTGCCAACATCAAAAACAAGCTTGCGACGACATAGATTACCATGAGATTTCATCCTATTACGTGCAAGTGTGAAGTTATGACACAAGTCACTGAGAATCTCGTCACGGGTTCGCAAGAGGTTGTTAACTGCTTGAACCTTTGTTGTTCCTGGAATATAGGAAAGTAAAGTCGGTGGAGGTAGACCGTATATGGCTTCAAAAGGGAAAATTTTGGTGGATGAGTAAGTGGAAGTGTTGTAGCTATATTCCGCCCACGCAACCCATTCAAGCCATTTTTTTGGCTGCCCACTCGTGAAGCACCTGAGATATTGCTCTAGCGTGCGATTAACCACTTCTGTCTGGCCATCTGTCTGCGGGTGGTAACTAGAGCTCATACAGAGAGCTGTGCCTTGCAGCTGAAATAGGGTTTTCCAAAATAAGTTAAGGAAGACTTTATCATGGTCACTAACAATGGAGGCAGGCATGCCATGAAGCCGGACAACTTGTTCAATAAAAACCTTGGCTACAGTGAAGGCAGTAAAAGGGTGCTTCAGTGGAATAAAATGAGCATACTTGGTCAAGCGATCAACTACTACCATGATGACACTTTTTCCTTGCGACGGGGGTAACTCTTCCATGAAATCCATGGAGATGTCGGTCCACACTTTATCAAGTATCAGCAACGGTTGGAGTAGGCCGGCTGGACACAAGCAATCATATTTGGACATCACAATTCTTGATGAAGTCTTTTACTGTAGTTCGGATGTGAGGCCAAGTAAAACTTGTATTGATGCGGCTCAATGTTTTATGATAGCCAAAGTGTCCTCCAATCGGTGAAGAGTGATGTGTGGATAAAATGGCAGGAAGTAGACTCGAAGTAGGACTCAAACAAATGCACCCTTTTTTTAAAAAGGACCCCATCACGTAAAGAGTATTGTGGCTGGCAATGTGATGGTATTGAACACAATAACTTACTATAGAAAGGATTATTCGCTACCTCTTCTTAGAGTGTGGTCCACCAATCCGCGAGTGGCAAGGACACGGCTAGGAACTCGAGTTCTCCAATGCGTGAGAGGGCATCGGCACCGCAATTCTCCTTCCCCTTATTGTAGTCAATAATATAATCGTATCCAAGAATCTTCGGTAACCACCGTGTTTGCGCTGGAGTGGTGATTCGTTGCTCTAACAAATATTTTAAACTCCTCTGATCAGTGCGAACGATGAAGGGCTTGCCGAGTAGATACGGTCGCCACTTGTGAATGGCCTTGACTATTGCTAGCATCTCCTTCTCGTATGTAGATAAAGATAAGGTCGATGGTTGAGAGCTTCACTAAAGTAGGCCACTGGTTGGTCATATTGTGACAAAATAGCCCCAATTCCCACCCCACAAGCATCGCATTCGATCACAAACGGCTGCGAAAAGTCTGGTAAACGGAGGATCGGAGGAGATGTTAGGGCCTCCTTTAATTGGAAGAACGCTGTGGCGACAGCAGACGTCCATTGAAACCCATCTTTGGATAATAATTGGGTGAGAGGAGCAGCGATCCCACCAAATCCTTTAATAAATTTCAGGTAGTAACCGGCCAAGCCAAGGAAGCCACGAACACCTCTAGCTGATGTTGGAGTTGGCCATTCAAGAACTGAACTAATCTTTCCAGGACCAACAGCCACCCCTGCAAATGAAATAAGATGCCCCAAGTATGCTACTTGTAAGACACCAAAATAACATTTTGATTGCTTGGCAAATAATTGATTGTTTGATAAAACGAGAAGGACTGGTCTGAGGTGACAGAGGTGGTCTGCCCAATTTTTGCTGTACACTAGGATGTCATCAAAAAAAACCAAAACAAATTTCCATAAATAGGGTCGTAGTAAGTCATTCATCAAATTCTGGAAGGTGGAGGGAGCATTTGTAAGGCTGAAAGGCATAACCACGAATTCGTAATGTCTGTCATGTGTACGGAAAGCAGTTTTGTGAATGTCAGCCTCCTGGACCCGTATTTGGTGGTATCCGGCACGGAGGCCGAGTTTTGAGAAGTACCTAGACCCATGTAATTCGTCGAGGAGTTCATCTATGACAGGTATCGGGTACTTATCTTTGATTGTAATATTGTTGAGGGCTTGGTAGTCAACATAGAACCACCATCCACCATCCGCCTTCTTGACAAGTAATATTGGCGAAGAAAATGGACTAGTACTGGGACGGATCAGACCGGAACAAAGAAATTCCTTCACCATCTTTTCAATTTTCGTTTTTTGATAATGGGGGTACCGATAGGGTCGGACACTCACGGGCTCCGTGTTTGGCTGCAGTGGAATCTGGTGATCATGGGCTCATACGGGAGGCAAGGTATAGGGAGCTGCAAAAACATGCTCAAATTCAGTGAGGATGTGGACGAGGTCAGCAGGATGATCGTTGAATGGGGCCGAGTCGACGCATGGAGCGATTTGAAAGAACAAGGTTGTACCATCGAGGTTGAGAAGTTCCTTATCATTCAACGCCGTGAGGGCAGGTTGCTTGAGACCTTCAAACATACAAGATTTTCCTCTTTGCTGAAAGGACATGGTGAGCTTGCTATAGTCTGTTTCAATTGGCCCAAGAGTGGCCAACCACTGGACTCCCAAAACTGCCTGGTACGCTGCCACTGGTAAGACGTAAAAGTCTGCTTGAATCGGAAGATCTTGGATGAGAAGCGTGAGTCCAAGGCATCATCCTGCGCAATTGATTTTGTCCCGATTGGCAACCATCAGCTGTAGCTTTTGATCCTGCGTAACGGGTAGCCCAAATTTTGTGACTACAGCTTGATCAATGAAATTGTGAGTGCTCCCACCATCAATGAGGACAATCACACCTTTATTTTTTAATTTACTCATCACTCGAAATGTTTGAGGATGTGTTGTTCCGGCTATAGCATGGAACGAGATTTCGGGCAGTGGCTCGAGCATGTCGGATTCTTCACGAGTGTCGTTGGCGTCGGTTTGTTCAAGCATTGGAGACTCGTCAATCATAAACAATTGAGGTCGTTGACAGCGATGGCCGGGAGCGAACTTCTCGTCACAATAGTAGCACAACCCTTTTTCGCGGTGTTCTCGTGCCTCTTGATTGGTAATGCGACGAACAGATATTGGAGTGGCGGTCGGAGTGTGACCCATCTTTTGTACGGGTGGAGGGCCTAAGACTCTAGCTGCGTTATTCGAGGCAGATTTCGGTGTCATAATGGCCACCTGAGTACGAAAAGGACTGATCATTCTTTTCTGTAAAGAGTTGCGCTCTTAGATTAACCGAGCCACACCAATGGTGTCGACCGAGGTACGCAGTTGTTTGATTTTGACGTCCAGGCGTATGTCGTCTCGAAGACCTGCTATGAAACACACAATTAACTATTTTTAGGGTAACCCATCAATCCGATGTGAGAGCATCTCGAAGGATTCTTGATAGGCAGCCACTGTGGAGTTTTGTTTGAGGCAGGTCAAGGCTTCCGAGGGATCTTCGTAGTCAGTTGGACCGAAGCGAAGCAACACGACTTTGGTTAACTCGTTCCAAGTTAAGGGGCCACTAAACTTGGTCAACCATCGAAGCCATTGTAGAGTTATGCCTTCTAGGTGGAAGGAAAGTTGAACCTGCTGATCAGGGGCAACACTTTGGAAGTCAAATTATTGCTTGGCCTCGTAGATCCAACCAGTTGGATCGTCTCCGCTAAATTTTGGAAATGAGAGTTTTAGGGTTGTGTGGTTTCCTGTAGTGTTGGTACTGTTGATCAGTGAATGGGTGTATCTGGTAGGGGGAGGCTGAATGTGAGAGGTTTCGGCTTGAGCAAAGGGATTGTATATAGGGGTTGTGTTATGTGAGACTCATAAAGATTGGAGCTCTGTCAAAACGGTTTGAAGGGTATCATGGATTTGGTCGAAGCTGGACTCATGGCGAGCTAGGATTTCGCTGACTTCATTACGAAACTCAACATTACTTTTGCCACAGGTTTCCATAGAACCTAGCTCTGATACCAAATAATATGTAATTTGTAACAAAACTGCTAATGAGAAGCAAAGAATAGGAAGACAGGAGGTTAGAAAAGAAGAACTTAGGAAATGTAAATATCTGATGCCCTTTATTCCAACAGTTCTCAGGCAATTTATAAGCCAAATGAGAGAACATGATAACTATTGGAAACAAGATAAACACTAGAAAAATAATGCATGAAATGTGGATGCAGTATACATCCATTTATAGAAACAAACTTAAGTCCTATTCTTAAGGCAGCAGTTAGCAGCAACAACCTAAGTCATATTCTCAAGGCAGCAGTAGTAGTTCCTATTCTTATGGCAGCAGTGAACATATCACTATCACTACCAGCGATGTGGTGACGTATGAGCACCCAAATGTTTCTCTAACAGTGCAATATCATGAAGGCAGATTTGACCGATTCAACCAAATTCTCACAAGATTCCTGTCCGTCAAATCCTCTTGGAATTGCCGAGAGGATGGTCGCAATGGTCTTTCCAATAACTAATATATTTATATGCAAAACATTGAATCTGCTTTATGCCAATATTCCAAATTGTAGATTTACGTAGGAGCCTAATCATCAATACTTTTGCCATTGCTGAATACTACATAAATGATTTGTACCTCATACATAATTAACTATCACTACTAACTTTATTGACTCACAGCTAATTATAGATCCTGACCATAACACATTTCTTAGACCCGCATTCAACTATATATAATTAAGATTTTTACTTATAACACAAGTTACTTGTACCTAATACCAAAAAATCTAGCAAAGTCAACCTTATGGACTCGCATCTAAAGAAACTTGACTGATATATAGCACACCTTTTAGGTTACCTAACGGTCCATCAAAAAATTTTAGAAAGGATATGATAGGCATAAATAGGTGGATGTCATCAAACATAGAGGGGAAAATAGTTATAAAGTATTTGTTTAATTATTGTTGTAAGAAGGAGGATAGTAGGTATAAGTAGGTGGATATTATTTTTGTAATTGATAATGATATTCTCGTAATTAATAATGACATTTGCAAAAACAAAATGGATTTATAGAATTAGAGGCACATGAACCCCCACCTATTTAACCCTTAAAAGAAAATCAAAAATCAAAAAAATCAAAATCAAAATCTCAAACATATAGGCAGGGAGTGAACGGGTGTAAGCCAAATAGTGAGTACGTAGACTTATTTGATAATTTATCTCCCTTTCAAAGGGATAAAATAGTCCCCATATATCAAATTTAGAGTGCAAAGAAATAAACAAATTCAAAGTATGAAAAAACTGGATAGTCATATTCAAGACGATAGCAATGAACTAACCCCTTTCTAGGGCACCTAATAATAGCCTCTAGAACTAACTTACATTCATAACAAGGTAACTTACACTTGGAACATAACGTGTCAATTAACTTTATTGACTTGCACCCAAAGGAACTAGACTGAGTGTACGCTTTCAGGTCACCTGCAATTAAAACTTATTCTCACAACATGAGTGACTTGCAGCTGAAATATAAAATGATCACTAGCAAGTAAACATTGCGGACATGCATCCAAAGGAATCTAACTGATAACATACATTTTAGGTCAGCTAAACTCAAGACTTACACCAATAACATAAGTCGACTTGCACTTGAACACAAATGACTAGCACAATCAACCTTATTGACTTGCACTCAGAGAAACAGGACAAATATTATTCTTTTTTATCACCTATAATCAAGACTTACACTCGTACTGTAACATCCAATCCCACATCGAAAGTTTACATGGGTGATTTTAGATATATAATGAACCATATATGCTATACTAGTAAGTTGGGGTCAAGTATTTTGGGTCACGTGCTTAGGTTCCAACAAGTTATTGGGCTAGTGGTTTACACAGGGCGTTACAAATAGTATTAGAGCGATCCGTGTACACAATTGAGTGTGGGCTCGAGACTTTATTTGGTCACTATAAGGAACAGACCCGGGGTTAGGCATTGGTGACTCTAATGTTCAACCACTTGCAATAGCGCAAGGTCCTAAAGGTGAAGAGATTGTAACTTCTCATCCCACATTGAAAGTTTACAGAGGTGATATTGGATATATAATGAACTATGTATGTTAATACTAGTAACTTGGAGTTAAACACTTCGAGTCACATGGTTAGACTCCAACAAGTTATTGGGCCAGTAGTGTACATGGGGTATTGTAGATAGTAATTTGGTCACTATAGAGAACAGACCTGGGATTAGACAGTGATGACTCTAGTGTTCAATACCTTGCGATAGCACAAGGTCTTAAAGGAGGGAAGATTGTAACATCCCGTCCCATATCGAAAGTTTACAGGGGTGATCTTGGATATATAATGAACTTTGTATGCTAATACTAGTAATTTGGACTTAAGCACTTTGAGCCACGTGTTTAGACTCTAACAAGTTATTGGACCAGTAGTATATATGGGGCATTACACGTAACATAAGTGACTTGTACTTAAATAATTAGACCTTTCAATTTATCGTATACATTTTAGATCAACTACAATCAAATTACACTAACAACATAAGTGAATTGCACATGTATCATACATGACTTGTATTGTTGACCTCATTGCCTTGCCTTATGACTATTGATTGGCAAGTTATTTATTTCTTTTGGATAAAATAAACGATTTCTCATACTAATTTTATACAGGTTTAGTATTTTTTGGGTCAAATTTGTTTGATTAATGTATAGTGTGTCTTGATGATAGTAATTCAAAATTTAAAAAAATTGACCAAATGCTAAAAGAATAAAAATAAAAATTTATCTAAACTTTTTAATTTTGTGACTTATTTTTATCATTTTAATTTTTTTGAATTCGGTTCGTATATATCCCTACATATTGCACTCCCGTGGCTAAGGCAAATCAATTGTTTCTTAAATAATTTTAACAAAAGATTAGCTAAAAAATGAAATAGACGGAAAAAAAGGCAAAAGTTAAGTTAGTACATGATTATTTTAGTTGAATTAGATTTCCTTTCTCATTAAAAATTTAAAATTGAAGTGTTAAATATTTTAAAACGAAAGGGTCTAATTAATTTTGTATCACAACAAGTATTATTATCTTGTGTGTATCATTTTTGTTTTCTTTCACAATTAAATTTCTAATTTTTTAGTTAATAATCAGTAACAGAGAATGCCGAAGGGCGCACACTCTATAGAGGGTGGATTAATGGGCCCTTTGCATAAGCGGTCGACTTCTATTTAACTTAACAATAATCACCTCATCTTTTTTTTACTAATAACAAAGTTTTCAACGGTGGGTAAGACAACAAAAGAACTCGGTTGTTTGCAAACCCGGGTCAGCTCGGCTTATAATGCATGGCTTAACTCAAGTATGTCCGTGAAGTTAATGAATGAGCTCAAGTTAGGATATCAGATTCGTTTAGTTAATTAGTCGAATTTGAGTAAGCCGAAGCTCAACTTGGCTCAATGATAAAGGCTCGCTAAGGCCTCCAGTAACCATAATTTATGTTTTAGCGTATACACAAACAATAACTGTTTTTATTTTATTTCTTTAAAATATGGACTTTTTACAACTCACGAATAATATATCTACGAAATAACCATTTTATTTGCAAGTGTAATGCTATGAGATGAACTTGTGAGCGTGGATATATTTGATTGTGTCGATTTAGCTTCATAACTTGCTTACTTCGTTATGAACTGTTCACGTCATATGCTATATTATCTCATACTCATATATTGTTGGGATAGATATTCCTACTGGGCTTTGTAGCTCACCAATTTCTTTCCAAGTGCTGTCCAGGACATTTAGCATGAGGTGTATGGAGTGCATTTGGTGATGCATGATTTTGAAGACTTTTGATTAAGAGTAACCTGTCATCTTTGAACTAATTTTTAAGATGTAACGTAACTTGTTCTTAGTTTATTTCTTACTTTTGAAAAGAAATGTAAACATTTAAACTTGTACATTCTCATTTAGTACATGTATTGGACCGAAAATTTGCCTATTTTGATGTAATACTTTAAACTCGGTTTAAATGCTATTTCATGAATGAAATGATTTGGGACTTATGAATTATCTGTTGAGTATTTGTGAGGTTTTATTTATGATAAATTGTGATAATAATATGTTGAAAAATGAGGGCGTGACAAAAGAGCTCTTTGTAGTCATGTTCACGCTTGACAAATTACGGTCCTATCTCATAAAATCGCTCATAGATGTCTGCACTGATCATGCCGCTCTTAAATATCTCATGACAAAGCTCAATGCTAAGGCATGGCTAATTCAGTGAGTTCTCCTTTTACAAGAGTTTGATTTCACCATCTAAGACAAGAAAGGGGTATAGAATGCGGTTTCAAACCACTTATTGTGCCTCGAATTTGAGAACCATACAACCAACCTACCCATTCCCGATTTCTTTCCCAATGAGCAATTCTTGGCCATCTTTAGTTACCCATGGTACGCCGATATCGTCAATTATTTGGCCACAGGATAACTTCCTTAACATTAGACTGCACAAGATTAGAGGAAATTCTTAGTGGAGATGAGAAGATTCGTCTTCAATGATTCTTATTTGTTCAAGTTTTGCCCGAACCAAATTATTCGGTGGTGTGTGCCCAATAATGAGCAAAGGGTCATCCTTTCATTTTGCCACACCGAGACATGTGGCTACCATTTCTCTTCAAAGAAAACTACCGCCAAGATTCTATAATACGGTTTCTATTGGCCGAATATCTTCAAAGATGCCTTCAAATATCACAAATTTTGCAATATGTGTCAACAATTGGGAGCCCTATCTCGCCAGAATATGATGCCCTTCACCCCAAACTTATAGTCGGAATCTTTTATTGTGGAGACCTTTTCCAAACTCTTGTAGGCATCTATTCATCTTTCTTGCAATGAACTACGTGTCCAAGTGGGTGGAGGCAATCCCGACTCACACTAATGACCACTCGATTGTTGTGAAATTTTTCAAAGAGCATATCTTTGCGAGATTCGAGATGCCTAAGATCCTCATTAGTGACTAAAGTAAACACTTTTGTAACCAACCCATGGCTGTACTCATGCTCAAATATGGTGTTAACCATAAAGTGTCTGTCACGCCCTGATTTTCAAATATGGCATAATCCTATTTACCATTCCAAAACCTCACAATTGCCCAAAATACAATTTCTAAAATCCTTCATCGATAACATGTTTCAAATACTACAATTCATGGGTGACACTCTCGGCCTATCACCCCAAAATATAGTTTGAACGAATACAATATCATTCGATTTCAATTACAATGAAGAAACAAAAGAGGAGTTAGTTTACATCTTTCAAAAATAGTTCTAAAGATGCTATGTAACTCCTAGTATGAAAGTCTTCTCAAAACATGCACCACCATGCATCCATGCAATCCATGTCAAGTCTCCGGAACGGTACCTGAAAGAATGAAGGGATGAGCTAAAAGCCCAGTAGAGATATCTACACCAATATTATATGAATATGAATGATATGGCATGCTTCATGAATAGTTCATAATAACACATGTATGACAAGTAATCCATTAGTCCATAAACAATACTGCATGTCAACCAATTTGATCAATTCGCGGTTTCCAAACCGATTCAGTTATCATATTCCAACTAGCACATCACCCGTTGGTGGCTAGACGATATTGAAACATACTAGCACATCTCCCGTCGGAGGCTAGACATCACATAACTAGCACAACTCCCGTCGGAGGCTAGAAATCACATCATGTGAATGCAATACAAAATTCATAGTTTGACCCTTTTACCAGCCATTCACATATCACACCAATCACGATTTAATCTCATAGTGAATGAAAAACGAAATTATGAATAAAGGCGTAAGGATATAATTTCAACGTCATCGAGCCCTACGAAATTTATTGTCACAATAAGGTCCCGTTTGTGTCACACGTCCCACATACCACGTGTATGAGTGGAAGTACTCTTAGATGTCCATAAATCTCAAATTAGGGTGAAAACAGTCAGTACAAGTCGCCCGACAAGTCGCTGGAGCGGCTAAAAAGTCGCTGGACGGGCCAAAAATCAGTAAAGGTCGCTGGACGATCGCTGGATAGTCGTTAGAGCGACTTCCAAGGTCGCTTGAGCGACGCCCAAGTCGCTCAAGCGACTTGGTCGATCTCAGGTTCGCACAGACAGTTCGCCACTCGATCAATTCGGCCAAAAACGCAACAATACTCAATCTAAACACGAAATCAACTACCAATACCATGAATATACACATAATAGAGGTTAGACATCCCTACCTCAAGTTTTGAATCAAAGGATTTGGCGAAGAAGTGAAAGCCCTAAGTTCCAAGCTCTGAATCTCTCCTTCTCGAGCTCCAAATCACGATCCGGCTTCGGTTCCACGTCAAGCACGATCCAAGCTCCCACTATCCCAAAGGAATTCGAAAATGGCGGGGTGGTTTGATGGTGGTGGTAGAGAGAAGGTGGAGGGAGATATGGTGGAGAGAGAGAGAGAGAGAGAGTAAGTGTTCTTAGCCTCCCGCCCTATTCCCCCAAAAATCTGATTTTTAAGAACCCCCCCCCCCCTCCCCCATGGGCTCCCACGTAATATGCGACGTAAGTAACGCGCGCGAAATAAAACCAAAGACCTCGGGCTCGGGTCTTATAACTAAATTGCGAAACACATGTTAACCAATCAATCGAATAACTTCAAATATAAATTTAATTTATTTATTTTATTTATAAAAAGTTCAAAATTTTCCGGGTCCTTACAGTGTCTACCGCATACCACCCCCAAATCAATGGCCAAGCCGAGTTGGTCAATCAGGAAATCAAGCATATCCTTGAGAAATGATGAATTCGAATCGCAAAGATTAATCTCTACAACTTATTGATGCTTTGTGGGCTTACTGCGCCGCTTACGAACTTGTATTGGCCATGTCTCTATACAGCTTACTATATGGCAAAACTTGCCTTTGCCAGTGGAAATTGAACACAAAGTATTTTGGGCTATTAAATAGTTGAATTATCATATGCCCCAAGTCGGTACCCACCACAAGCTCCAATTGGATGAACTCAAGGAGATTTTTCGGGATGCTTATAACAATGCACATATTTATAAGGTCAAGGCCTTTTACGACAAAAACATTGTCCGTAAGATATTCACCACCGACCAAAAGATTTTATTGTACAACTCTAGGCTTCATCTATTCCTGGGTAAATTGCAATCCCTGTGAATGGTCCATATATTGTGAAAACCGTCACCACATATGAAGCGGTTGAGATTGAAAATCTAAAAAACGGGACCACTTTTAAGGTGAATGGCCACCGTTTAAAGCATTTTCTTGGGAACTTTGATCTCGAGTAATGTGTTAAGGGATTGAGTAACCCCATCTATGGGGAGTCCGTTGAGGATGACGTGGACCTTAATTTTTTAGGTCCGTCAACTTTATTTGAAGTCTATGAAATTATAAATTCATGGAGTTTGAGATACCTCCAACGTTTGTCGTACTCGAATGACATTTGATAGTTTGGTATAGCCACCTTGTCAAGCTACGTATGTAGTACCTTGAAGGTTGGGTCTGACGACAAGCTCGTAGAACAACGAGAAATCTATCCGAACCATCCGATTTTGATGTTAAATTCTGCGAAGATTACTTCAAGATGGGATGATTGGTAAGGAGTTGGTATCTCCAATGGGGGTGATAGACTATTAGGTGATGACGTCACTTATCAAGATATTGTTGAACTCTGCGCATATTGTCCTTCTAACAAAAAGAGAATCACAGTCTTTGACAAGGGAGAAAAGTAGTAATCGTGTCATTCACATGAAAAAGTGGTGGATTTATTGCTTATTTTTTAAAAAATAGTAATCGTGTCATTCGCATGAAGAAGTGATGGATTTATTGCTTATTTTTTATTATTGTACAATTTTTATTATTTTCTTTTGGACTAACCCACTTACGCAATTGTTGTTCTATGGAGTCATTATTGTTCTTAGTAGGCAGTAGTGGTTCAGTCTTCGCAAGGTGTACACGTTACCATATCAGCCTTGATAATTTGGATCTAAGCACGGGATGATTGAGGCATTAAGGAGTCCAAAGGCATGGGTGTAGCTATGTGTTACAGTTGTTAGTCTAACAAATTCTGGCGATGATCCTATGTGACTAGCTATAGTCTACAAGTTGGAACCGAAAGAGTACACTTTGGAAGCCATTTCAATGACGAAAGGGGCAAGTGACGAGAAATTCTTAAACTTGGACGAGATATATGGTGATTGACATTCCACCTCGAAAGTATGTTCGTCTCCTTTTTATGTGTTGAAAAAATCAAAACTAAACAAACTATTGAATATGCAAAAATTAAAACAAGCATAAATATAAGCAAACAGAAGAGACACACTTAGCCATTACAATATGATAATTCGAAAAGTGTGACATTTCTAAGAGAGTGCTTGGCCATTATATTTTTATATTATTTCTTTTTACATTTTGAGTGTTTAGAAGCAAATTATAAAATCTATTTTGAGAAATAAATTGAAAAATATAAAATCTGAAAATTATCTTATGAGGAGTTTTTTTTATTATCTATACAAATTTATAAGATATCCTTTTGAAAAAAAATTATTTTGTATATTATCGTCCAAATAGTCTTACAAATTTTTAATCGTAATTTAAAAATTTTAAAAATAGTAATTTAAGATTTAAAATATAAAAACAATTAACTTCTAAATAAGAGACAAATTTTAGGCTTTGTTTGGAACTTGTAAAATTTGCCCGTTGTAGAAATGAAAGGAAAGGAAAAGAAAAGAGAGGAAAAGAAAGTATTCAGGAGAGAAATTGCGAACAAAATTAATTATTTTTTATTATTTGACTTTAAAAGCAAACAAGAAAAACTATGAGAGAAAAAGATTTTTCTGTTTTAAAAAAATAGAGAAAAAATAAAATTAATTAAATACCTTTAGATTTTGGGGTACTTATTTTAAGGTCCTTTCTATTAGTCTTTATTAAGTTTTCATCCCATACACTTTTGAACATTAATTTTCAGTCCTCATTTTCTGTAAATACCGAACCAGCCCCCAGTAAACTCTGACCATGGTTTATTCGGATTACACCATAAGCCCCTAAAATCACGGTGACAGAAAATCGATCGCGCCGGAATAGGAAATCTCGTCCAGAAATCCCTAAAATTAAGCCTAAAATGATAAACGTAATCCCTAAAATTAAGCCTAAAATGATTCTTCAAATTTAACCTCACCAAATCAAATATCTCAACTGTTGAGTCCTCACCATCAATTGACTGGACCACGGTATAATCCATAGGGCCTAACATGCCTTCAGAATTTTCATTGTTGCCGTCTCGATTACCAATATCAAATATCCCAACTGTTGAGTCCTTAACAAGTACCTCTATGTCTTCATATTCGGCATTCTCTGCAAGCCCGAACATCGTACCCAAGTCGTCATCGTTGTCCAATAGTAGATTTTCATTGTCAACCAATGAGTAACTCAACACCACGGATTCAGGGTCCAAATGATGCCATCTATCACATACCTTGTTCACCACCTGCACAAAGTTCCAGCTGCGATCTA
The DNA here is from genome assembly GCA_019985065.2 of Arctostaphylos glauca. NCBI lineage: Eukaryota > Viridiplantae > Streptophyta > Magnoliopsida > Ericales > Ericaceae > Arctostaphylos > Arctostaphylos glauca. The sequence goes on from JAHSPW020000003.1 coordinate 8,098,141, forward strand.
TCCGAATTGCAACAATCTTTTCATTATGCCTATAAATCAGTATCAAACCACCATCCATTGCAACAATCATGTAGCACAAAAGGGGAAAAATCGGTATTACCTAATTTAAATGTCAAGCGGCAACGTGACACAAAAAATATAGTTGCCCCAAATTTACAATGTTCAGCAAATATACCATAATTACTCAAACATATTATCACTTCCAAATTTATAATGTTCAGCAAATATACCATAATTACTCAAACATATTATCACTTACAAATTTACAATGTACAGCAAATATACCACAAATTTCCTAATGTACCATAATTTTAACTTACCAAATTGACGAACATGGTAAATTCCCATTAAAATTTGAGTTATGGTCGTCCATGGTATATTTGCTTGATTTATGGTAAATTCAGACAATACGCATGGTAAATTTTGTTACCCCCATCAAAATGCGCATTATGGTGAATTTCGTAATCATTATGGTAACTCAAACATATTATCACTTACAAATTTACAATGTACATACCACAAATTTTCTAATGTACCATAATTTTAACTTACCAAATTGACGAACATGGTAAATTCCCATTAAAATTTGAGTTATGGTCGTCCATGGTATATTTGCTTGATTTATGGTAAATTCAAACAATACGCATGATAAATTTTGTCACCCCCATCAAAATGCGCATTATGGTGAATTTCGTAATCATTATGGTAAATTTACAGATGATAAATTTTCATCAGTATGTCAAACCCTTTGGATTCGGTGTCCCATTCGAATCACAAAATTAGACCCACAATGCGTTAATCATCACAATAAATTTTGGGTTTCAACATCAACCACCGTAATATCGACATAACGAAAATAATCATCAGAACTTACCAAAATCTTCAGTCCAAACCGGTGATTAAATACTTCCGGGCAGAGAACTTCAAGTTCCAATAATGGGACTTTACGGGGCAGAGAACTTCAAGTTCCGGCGATTGAACACTTCGGGCCAAAGAACTACTTTTTTCCGGTGATTAAAAACTTCGGGACAAATAAAATCCGTAACAAAAATAATCTGTGCAAAATTCGTGAAAAACAAATCAAATCCGTAACAAATCAAATCCGTGACAAATCAAATCCCTTAAAACTACCATTTCTGTAACAAATCAAATCCGTAACAAATAGTATCTGTGAAAAAATTCGTGAAAAACAAATCAAATTACTAATATTTCGGCCACATATAGTAATATTTCCATAACAAATGAAATCCGTAACAAATCAAATCCCTAAAATTAAGCCTAAAATGATAAACGTAATCCTTAAAATTAAGCCTAAAATGATTCTCCAGATTTAACCTCACCAAATCAAATGTTAACTACACAAAGGGTAACATGGTAAACCATCTCTCAAAAGTAATGGCAAAATTGTCCATCTACACTATTATAGGATGATAACATAATTCCGAAAAGTGGATGGGATGAAAAACTAAGTCGGAGGAGTAGAAAGGACCCTAATTTAATTTACCCTTAGATTTTCAATCAAAAGCTTTTTTATTATTCAAAAAAATTCATCAATATTATAACTTGAGTATTAAAATAAAAAAAAATATGCCTATTGTTTTCTTCCACTTACTTTTGTTATTTCTAAGGAATTCCTTTCATTTTTTTCTTCTCTCCTCCACACCAAACAAGTAAGAGAATTAATTTTTTATTTTATTTTACTTTTCTCTCTTTTTCTTTTCTTTTCTTTCGTTTCTTAACTTTCAAATAGAACATCTACATTAGTCTCGAGTTTTTTCCTCTCTATTTTGAAAAGTAATTCTTCTATATACATTCCACATCAATCTTTTAATCTCCTTTTTATTTTATGAATGCTATAGTGTCTATTTGTATTTGAGTAGTCACTGTAATCTTTCTATTTATTGAATGCGAAATTAAAATGAATATGTCACTGTTCACCATGTTCAGAAAATATATGTACGATATATTAAAAAATATGGTTCTCTAATATAAAAAAAATGAGAATTTATCTTTAATTTGATCCAAAAAAAAATAGAAGAACTGAGTGAATGCTCTTACCCCCCGTTTGGATGGGGGATATCCCCCCATCCAAAAATTATCACCCCTTATTAATTTTTTTGGCATGGTTTGGGTAGAAAAAAAGTACCCCTCCAAAAATTATTACCCCCTCTTATCTCCTATTACCCCCTCTTATCTCCTATTACCCCCTCTTATCCCCTCCAAAAATTATTACCCCCTCTTAGATTTTCACTCCTCCCAAAATTATATTTTTGGCTTTTTCATTGTTAACTAAATTTTTTTCTTTTTTTCTTTTTTATTGTTAACTAAATTTACGCGAGCTAAATTATATATTTTTTCTTTTTAACTAAATTTTTTATTGTTGATTTATATTTTGTTGTTATTTTTTTCTTTTTTTTGGTTAATTGGTAAAAAAAAGTTAAAAAACTCTTAAATTATTCAAAAATAGTCATTTGAGGGGCTGATTGGATAAGGGATTATAGGCCCCATTTGGGCTATAGTTTTTATTTATTTGTTATTTTTATCTTTATTCATTTTTTTTGCATTTGTTGTTTAAATCTCAATATTTTGTAGTTTATTAGTTCGTCTTGTTGAAAGGAATCTAATGAGTATAAAATTATGTCCAAAAGTTAAAAAAAAGTCACTAAAGACGACGAATAAGTACAAAAAACTCTATTTTTTTATTTATTTTTGTCTTTTCTAAACTTTTTTCAAATTTAGCCAATGATTGATAACTTTTCTGAAAGCTCTTGTCGAGATGAATCAACAAATCAAAAAACATTGATGAAAAACAAAAAATTACAAAAAAAATTTAAATAAAGACGAAAAAAATTTCAATAAATACCACAATAAATACCGCAGTCCAAATGGACCCTATTTTTAGGGGGATAAGTTATGGAGGGGTGATAAGATAAGAGGGGGTATTAGTTTTAGAGGGAGGGCCCATTTTGATGTGATGTTTATAGAGGGAGGGTAAAAAAATAGATGGTTTCGATGAGGGTTTTAGATGGGGGATAAAGGGGGATAAGAGTGGGTGGATAAGGAAAAAAACTGCTCGTTTGGATGGGGGAAAAAAGAAGGGGGATAATTTTTGGAAGAGGTAAAAGGATCGACGTGACATGTTTAGTATGGTTTGGGAGCAAAAAATGCAGGGATAAGATAAGAGGGGTATTATTTTTAAAAGGTTGACCCACATTGATGTGATATTTATAGAGGGGTAGTAAAAAGTAGATAGTTTGGATGAAGTATTAAAAAAGAGGGATAAAATAGTACTTGATTTGGATAGAGGGGTATTATTTTTAAAGGATTGACCCACATTGATGTGATATTTATAGAGGGGGTAGTAAAAAGTAGATAGTTTGGATGAAGTATTAAAAAAAAGGATAAAATAGTACTTGATTTCGATAGAGGGATATTATTTTTAAAGGATTGACCCACATTGATGTGATATTTATAGAAGGGTAGTAAAAAGTAGATAGTTTGGATGAAGTATTAAAAAAAAGGATAAAATAGTACTTGATTTGGATAGAGGGGTATTATTTTGAAAGGGTTGGCCCACATTGATGTGATATTTATAGAGGGGGTAGTAAAAAGTAGATAGTTTGGATGAAGTATTAAAAACGGGAGAAAAAATAGTACTTGATTTGGATAGAGCATAAAATAGGGGGATAAAGTTATTTTGTATTTGTAATGAGGAAGAAGTATTATTCTTGGATAATACCCCCTCCCCTCTTCGACGTGACATTTTTGGACACCCCCCCTACCCAAAAATTATCCCCCTTTATCCCTCTCCGGGGAATTATTTTTGGAGGGGTGAAAAATTATCCCCCTGCATTTTTTACTCCCAAACCATGCTAAACATGTCACGTCGATCCTTTTACGCACTCCCAAAATTATCCCCCTTCTTTTTTCCCCATCCAAACAAGCAACCATTTTTTCCTTATCCACCCCCTCTTATCCCTCTTTATCCCCCTTTATCCCCCTATTTAAACCCCCATCCAAATCATCTACTTTTTTACCCTCCCTCTATAAACATCACATCAAAGTGGGCCCTCCCTCTAAAACTAATACCCCCTCTTATTTTATCACCCCTCCATAACTTATCCCCTTCAAAATAATCCGCCATCCAATCGGGGCCTTAGTATTGATTAAGCCATAAATCTATCGTCGGCATTAATTTATATCCAAACCGCAGGTAACCTCAAAAACCCTAGGAAAACAAACAGAACCCTGCTTCTCTCTCTTGCCGCTGTTTTACAATTACCCTCGCCGGGCTATCTTCTCTCTGAAAGCAAGTAAGAATGGCGGACGTGATGTCAATGGAGGAAATTAAGGAGACAGCCTCTCGCCTTGGGATCGACCTTTCACAAGTTGATTTGAACTCTATAAACCTCCCTCCTGGTGAAGATTTCGATATCAAAAGGTGAAAATCAGAAACACAAAACGCTATTCAGTTATATACATACCTATTTTCTTGATGAACTGCAATCACGCATCTATAAATGTTTGTTTACTCTGTTGTAAATTGTGGTGGCAGTGATGATGAAGATCTCAACGTGGCCCACCCTCTAGAATTTGAAGCGGGATTTGACAACGTAATAGTAGTGGATAACTTACCAGTTGTTCCGCAAGAGAAGTTCGAGAAGCTTGAAGGCGTTGTTCGGAAAATCTACGGTCAGATTGGAGTGATAAAGGAAGATGGCCTTTGGATGCCCGTCGATCCTGCCTCGCAGAAAACCCTAGGTTATTGCTTTATTGAGTATAACACTCCTCAGGTACTTTTTTATTTCATTTCCACGTTCTTTGTGTATCACCAATTGGTATATTGTGTGTGTAAGTTTATTTGCCATTTGGCCGTGAGTTGTATTAACTTTCCAAGTATTCACTAAGCATAAATACCAACAATGAAATCCATTTATTCTGGAATTTGCGCATCGGAGGAATAGTCTAATAGGTCTTGCCGTACCCCTACAACAATTATAAGTGATGTTTGTTATAAATAGATAACGGTGAACCAATTGATATTATACACCACAGATGACTCTACTGTTGTAATAATGATGTAAGACTGTAAAGATGTAGGCCCTTTTTGAATAGGCCTCTTCCTCATTTATCTTCCCTGTCAATTTCCCCTTCTCTCGAGTCATAAACTTACTCAAAATAAAGGATCAAATAGAATTTCATTAAAGGCATTGAGTGGATTTCTTAGAAAAATTGCCTTAATAAGCGAGGCTCTAACACGATGCCAAACTAGGTGTATTAACATTGATGCACTGATTCTTGATTACCCAAAATGGTAGAATGTTCTTTTGGTATTATCTCATCATGGAAAGGAGGTCCAGCTTAGTATGCTTTGGTAAAACAGGTTATCAACACTGGTCCAAAATACATTTGGTTCAAGGGTAGTATAGTACTAAAGCTGGTAGTCACTTGTATAGCCATATAGCTTGTATGGGACTATGGTGGGTTTCTTTAGAAAACGTATCTTTGTTGTAATGCAGTGATGGTAGGAACTGATTATATTATAGATATTATGGTTGTTCCAGTTTGATAACTGTACTTTGGCCTTATTTCTCATCAGTGTAAAGTATATATTTGCGTAACAAATATGCTTCTGCCGTTCTCTCATATCCCATGGACATTTTGTTTGTCAAACACCTATTTTGGTGCTTGTCTAGGTTGTCTTTGGTTGGTGCATTGGAACTATGGTTACCGTAATAGTCATGCAAGTTAGCCTTAATGGCGCAGGCTATGTGCAAGTCTGGGGCGGCATCATGTTGACTTGTGGCACGTAGAGTCGTAGATATTCATTGTCTGCTGAAATATAGGCATTGAATATAGCCGTGCCAATTGGTCATTCTTGATACTTGAGATTTTGTGAGCAAGCTGAAGGAATTGTGGACATATGATAAATATAACTGTTCATTACATTTTAACACTTTCTCCCTCTCTTTGTTTGTGTGCTTGCAAAGAATATGTATCTAGTATTTTGGAGTTTCTTTTTTTGGTATGGCAAGCTTTACGGCATTCGATGATTACTTAGCCTTTGGTTATTTCTGCATTTAATTTCAAGGGATTGCCATTATTTAACGCCATGTAATGTATCTATTGTCATTAGTTTGGAGTTATTTTTCTCTGATACACTGATACTCGATTCATGCTTGTAATATGGTTTGATTTACTTTGGTATTCATTTGTAGGAAGCTGAACTTGCTAGGGAGAAGACACACAACTACAAGTTGGACAGGTTACATATATTTTCCGTGAATCTGTTTGATGACATTGAAAAGTTCATGAAGGTTCAAGATGAATGGGCCACTCCTGAAACCAAGCCATATACTCCAGGAGTAAGCATTTTAATTTGTTTGCTTTATGCCTTTTTTGGGGCAAATTTCACTCACACCCCTTGAGCTTTGCTCTTACAACAAACTCCCCCTCAATGTTTGAGAAATGACCTGCACCCCCTGGCAGAGTTTGCGTGTTGACGGGGTTAACAGAGCCATTCACAATCGCGATCCTGCCCCTCTTTCCCTCCCCCACTTTCTATTCTCACCACCCCTTTCGAAAGTCAGTTCTTTCTCTCCCCCTCTTCTCCAAATTCTTTCATTTGCTTCTGTCGACCTTTGCCGGACCCTTCTTTGCCATTAAATGTCATTGATTTTCGTTTTCAGATTCAAGTCTGTGATGACTTTTTGTGCCCGATGCCCATGTTAATGATTACCTAACCTCTCTCTATGGTGGTCTTAAAAGGCTAACCACTGCTGTTGTTTTCAATAGGATTGGATGTTATTTTGGATTCAAGGTCTGTGTAAGGATAATTAAGCTCACTTTAATGCTCCATTTTGGAAGTTTGGATTTGATTCAACGTGACAAATCTGAATTTAATAAGATAAAGAATGAACCGATCACCCTTGGTACGAGAGAGAGAGAGAGAGAGAGAGAGAGAGAGAGAGAGAGAGAGAGAGAGAGAGAGAGAGAGAGAGACTACAAGAGAGCTATAAAAGCGCGGGGTTGAATTTGGTCTTCTGAAAGTTTTAACTGCTGACATAAGCATTGAGCTAACTAACAATCGGGTGTAAGTGAAATGGAAATCCAAACCTCAAGCAGGAGGAGGGATCTGTTCTGAAATCAAACCTCAGGGGGTCTGACTGAACTTTACCTTTTTTCTCCTTGTTCCTTATTGTTCTCCTTTTTGTTATTAATCTCCGACTTTATGTTCACATGAGCAACGATATGAGTTACCTACGTGCATGTTAAGTTTGTGACAAAAGTATTTAGCTTGGATAAATCCTAGCTGCGATAGAAGTTGATGCAATACAATATATATAATCTTAACCTTAGTTGATTAATTTTTGCTGTTCAATTAAATCTAAGATTGTCTTGTTCAATTAATTTTTACCATTTTTGTTCAGTAGCTTCAGCAAATTTGGATATGAAGTTTGTCTTTTCTGTTCAGTAGCTTCATCAAATTTTCAGTAGCTTGTATGTCTTTACAGGAAAATCTGCAACATTGGCTTACTGATGAGAAGGCTAGAGATCAGTTTGTTATTCGTTCTGGTTCAGATACTGAAGTTTTGTGGAATGATGCGAGGCATTTGAAGCCTGAGCCTGTTTACAAACGCCAAGTGAGCTGATTTATCACTTACTTTTCTCTGTTTTTGGCAGACTTCATTTTAATTGGGAAAGATGGAATAGCTTGGCTACACTAAAGAGCATTTTCCTTCTTGTTGTAACTGACAGACAAACAATGTTTTTCCTTGTCCTGTAATCCTTGTAGTTTGGTTATAAAAAGTGATGTCATGCTTCTTTTTCTTGTGGCAGTTTTGGACAGAAAGTTTTGTGCAGTGGTCCCCTCTAGGAACTTACTTGGCCACAATTCATAGGCAGGGTGCTGCCGTTTGGGGTGGCGCTAGTACATTCGACCGGCTTATGCGTTATGCTCATCCTCAGGTTATTTTTTGTGTGATTGTTTTACTATTCTATATTCTGTAAGACTTGCCTGTTTCTATTGGTAACTTTTTGGATTGATGCATAGCGACAGTGTTATTGACTGTAGGTAAAGTTAATCGATTTCTCTCCTGGTGAGAGATTTTTGGTGACTTACAGCAGCCAGGAACCAAGCAATCCTCGTGATAGTCATGTGAGATTTTCTGTTGCGAAGCTACTTTTTTATTTTTTATTTTACAAGTAAATTGTTTCCTTAAGGCACCCCTAATGTGACTTCTTATTCTAGAGGGTGGTGTTAAATATTTTTGATGTGAGAACCGGAAAAGTGATGAGAGATTTCAAGGGAAGTGCAGATGAGTTTGCAGTTGGAGGAACTGGAGGTGTTAGCGGTGTGTCTTGGCCTGTTTTCAGGTGCATTCAAGACTACTGATTTTTTTGGATGCTTTGTATCTTCATCTGAACTTCTCCATAGTCTTTCATTGAGTATCACTTCATTTGCAGATGGGGTGGAGGAAAAAAAGACCAGTATTTTGCCCGAATGGGTAAAAATTTGATCTCTGTCTATGAAACAGAGACCTTTACTCTTATTGACAAGAAATCCATAAAGGTTGAAAATGTTATGGACATTAGCTGGTCACCTAGTGACCCTATTCTTGCACTCTTTGTTCCTGAACTTGGAGGAGGGAACCAACCTGCACGGGTGAGTCTAGTTGTTTCATTTGAGAATATCCTTTCTTTTTACTTTCTTTTGGAAAGTGAAAATATGGTTACTTTGCATACTTTTCTCAGGTTAGCCTCATTCAGATCCCTGGCAAAGAGGAGTTGAGGCAGAAGAATCTTTTCAGTGTCAGTGATTGCAAAATGTATTGGCAAAGCAATGGGGATTACCTCGCTGTGAAGGTTGACCGGTATACAAAAACTAAGAAGAGCACATACACTGGCTTTGAGCTTTTCCGCATCAAGGAACGTGATATACCCATTGAGGTTTTGGAGCTAGAGAACAAAAACGAAAAAATAATTTCATTTGCTTGGGAACCAAAGGGCCACAGATTCGCTGTTATCCACGGCGATGGCCCTAAGCCTGACATTAGTTTCTACTCCATGCGTAGCACGCATAACACTGGTCGAGTTTCAAAGCTGACCACTCTTAAGGGAAAGCAGGCTAATGCTCTTTACTGGTCGCCAGCTGGATGTTTCATCTTACTTGCAGGATTGAAGGGTTTCAATGGACAGTTGGAATTCTACAATGTTGATGAGCTTGAAACCATGGCGACGTCTGAACATTTCATGGCAACCGATATTGAATGGGATCCTACTGGAAGGTATTTTCTGGGAAGAATTTGGGTAAACTCATTTGCCAAGTTTGGTTACAAAACTTGCTTATGAAATGGTAAACTGAAGCTTATCATTTCCAGCCTCGTATATGCTTTGGTTTCAATAAACTGTTTTCCTGAAAGAAGATTGGATCCTTGCTTTATTTTCTGAAATGCATTTATCTATTTTCTTTTTTAAGGTCATCGGCTTGTGTTGCAGGTATGTTGCTACTTCAGTGACTTCGGTTCATGAGATGGAAAATGGTTTCAACATCTGGTCTTTTAATGGCAAGCTTCTGTACCGCATACTAAAGGATCACTTCTTTCAAGTAAGTTTTGGCGTATGACGGTGTGATCCTATTGTACAATGTTTTGCGGTTGTAGATCAGGTAGTACATGTCGTCTTGGACCATTTCCTGAGGATATAGCTTTACCTGATTTACGGATATGTTTTGCAAAGAGCTGCCTTAATGGGATTAATCTTGCAGCCAACCCTTAGTGCTTATGCTGTTTTTAGTTGAGGTTGTTATTTGGGAGAATTCCATAAACCCTCTGTGGTATCGGCTGGGTGCTAATCGCCCTCTCACGTTTAACCTTGACCACAAAATCACAATATGATTCATGAAATAAAAAAACACTCATGTATCATTCGTGCTTAGATCAAAAATCTCCTTTTCAAAATTGATTTTTTGTAATAGACTGTCAAACATGCCCTCATACTAATAAAAGGCACACTCAATAATTGAAACTCTCTCTCTCCTCTCATCTCTCTCTAATCACCTGATCTCTCTTTCCTAACACATATATGTCATGTGTTAACACCACCATCCACCACAATCTCCCATTCCCTTCTGCTACTTGCCACAGCCACCTCCCTCCACCTACTTCACTGCCACCATATTGTTTATATTTTTTTGTCAGTGGAGCCATAAGAACTAGAATAGGCATCCTTCTGTTTTTCTTCTGTTTTCACATTATCTCCAGCTCCTTTGGTGGAAGAAGATGCATGTTCAGAATGAGGAGGCATGTATTTGGTTTTGTTGATTTGTTACAATCGTTTGAGATCCTGGCTCCACTGTCGGCACCTTAAAATCGAAGATGTCAAATGAGAACAAGTAGCTTATTACTTAATACAATACACGGAGACTTTAATTTTATGAATGGGAAGACAATTCAAGCATGGGTAGGATTCCAAATCCCCAAATTCTCAATTCAAGTCGATCTCTCTCATATTTTTTAATATTCCAAGTTTGTGGGCTTCAACTCAGTATAGGTAAGGGTGGGGCTTCAAAATAACAAGAAGCTCATCATTGTTTGTGCCTGTGTTCAAAAAATCGGGATAATCAGCCGATTAATCGGTAGTCGGCTACCCACCGATGTGACTACTCCTAAATCACCTAGGAAAATTGTTTGGTCACCTAATCGGGATCTAGGTGCCTAATCGGGGTCTAGCGCCGACTAATCGAACCGGCCTATTAGTCTGCCATCGATTAATCGAGGTCTAGGCGCCGACTGATCGGTTAATATTATTTGAGATTTTATGTGTAATGTGTGACTTATTTTCATTTTGTTTGGAACCTTGGACTTTGTTGGAATATTTATTAAAGAAGAAAAAAACTGACTTGTCCTCCTAGGCCAATTAAATCCCGATTACTAGGCCTAGGCGCTAGAAGGTCCCCCACCGCTGGACTAGAGCCTAGCGATTTTTAGAACCTTGGTTTGTGCAGTTGGATCTTCCCTGGTCAAAGATAGAGAATGATGACAAAGTTGACATTGAAATCAGCCCCATTGATTCTCCTATGAAGACCTCAAGCAAGCTCATCTGTTCTTATATTGGTGTGTTGTTTTGGAGTGCACAGAAATGGAGTCATTTTGGAAATGTTTCGCTGATGGTTCGGAAACGTTCCAAACAGACTGATGAAAATAAAAAGTACAGGAAATGTTTAGAAGCATGACCTAAAACTCATTTAGTGCATAAAAGGCTAATAATAGATAACCATACATGGGTAGATTTATAGATTGGTTCACTTATTTGTGAAGAGAAACGCAAGTACAAAATAAAAAAGCAGATGTTATGTGAAAGAAAAAATGTCTGAAATAAATCTCAAATCCATCTTGACAACATTTGTTTTGCTATCGCTCATTGGTTTCTTTAATGTGTTTTGCATTAGTCTGCTGTCTTTAGTTAGAAACACTGGAATTTCGTTATTCCACCTGTCAAATACGACATGGCCTGACCATGTGATGGTTTTTGTGTTGATGATCACAGTTCCTGTGGCGCCCAAGGCCACCATCCTTCTTGAGCCCAGAGAAAGAGGAAGAGATTGCCAAGAACCTCAAGAAGTACAGTAAGAAGTATGAAGCAGAGGACCAAGACGTGTCACTGCTGTTGAGCGAGCAAGATCGTGAGAAGCGGAAGATGTTGAAGGAAGAATGGGAGAGATGGGTCAGTGAGTGGAAGCAATTGCAGGAAGAAGAGAAATCGGAGAGGCATTGGCTTAGGGACGGAGAAGCCAGTGATGAAGAAGAGGAGTACGAGGCAAAAGAAGTTGAGGTTGAAGAGCTGCTTGATGTTTCACAAGAGGTTCTATCGTTCGACTTTGGTCAGGAGTGAGTTTTGTTAATTTGAGGATATAGACATAGTACACTACCATAACTTAGTTCGCAGAGCAGCATTTTCACTCCGGTTGACTTTGTTGATTAAAACGTGCCCTCTTTGAAGAAATTTTGTTTACTTCCCTAGATTATTGATGCCTGTAGTGTTTAGCATCTGGTGTAGTGTTTTCATTATTTATTGGAACAACTCTTAGGTTTTTTTATTCAGTTTCAGTGTAGTAGTTCTTGTTTCTTCCACCTAAGGAAGAAGATTTGTTGGTGTAAAATTTGGTAGTCATTTTTATTACAAAAGTTGAATGCTAGCCAAGATGATACACGCCGAGAATACGGGTGGTTATAGTTGTTGGATATGCTACTCTTGTTAAATTGTTATAGCTGGTAAAATGTAAATAAGTAGGGAGTTGTTTTCCATCCGGTCAGTCGGTCATGTCCAGTTTTCACCATTTGTGGGGACTACCGGGGTCTGCAAAGATGTGATCGCGACCGTTCATCCCATAGACTTTGCAATGATTTACTGTAGTGGTTCACTTGGTGGCCTGATTGAAGGACGCAACTCACCAGACAATGAAAAACCGATAGAAATTGGGTCAGAGTATGACAACTAAGAATAGACTGTCATTCAAATCCTCAGTGGAGGCACAAATAATTTCAAAACAAGAAAATACAAGTTAAAGCAAAATGCAGTTCCAAAACTAACTACTGGAGCTGCTCTAAAGGAAAGATAGCTATATATGGAAAACGTCACTGCATTTCCGCTCAAAGTAATGAGAACTAATCTCCCAGCACTACTACTATGAATCCTAGTTAGCCAATCCAATGAACATGGAAATAACAACCAAAACAATAAATGGGTAGTTGGGAGCTCCTCACAAAGATTGGGTGAAGGTAACAAAAATCCACTACCATTAGCAGCTCCTCACAAAGAAAACCAATACGAGGTTCAAACTACAAACCAAATTAATAAAATAGGATCATAATAAAAATTGCAGCTCTTCATTATTCACCTGATTGGAATCTTTTGTTTGCATAGTTGGGAGTCCCTCTTCTAATGTGATAACGACCTCCATGCCGAATGCGAAAGCAAAGGGATTTTGCCCCGTAGATTGGCGAGGCGTAATATGATATGCCCACAACACGATCGGCAACTCTTCGGTCCACTTTTCTTTTGCTGCCTTCAGTCTCTTCTTGATTCCTAATACCACTGTTTTGTTCGATACTTCGGCCTGGCTGTTTCCTTGTGGACAACGAGGAGTTGAATTGTAAAATTTGATCATGTGTTCGGAACAAAAGTCGATAAACAAGTTACCGACGAATTGAGTCCCTTTGTTTGACATGAAACATAGGGCATGTCAAATCGGGATACTATGTTCTTCCAAGCAAACCTTTTGACACCCTTATCCTCAATGGTGACAATGGCTCGGCCTTAATCTACTTTGCGAAATAATCTGTTTGCAGCAATCAAGAATTTTAACCCTCCAAGTGCCATTGACATGTTGCTAACTATATCCAACCAGATCCCTTGCCTTGCTCACACAATTTTCCATTCTCTCGTCCGTGGTCTCTTAATTCCCCAACATCTAATTAACAACCAGATGGGAATTGCTATGAATGACCAATTCTTCTACTCCGAGCGCTTCGGTTGTCCTTAGCTCGGCCAGAAGGGCTTCATATCTAGTTTCGTTGTTTGATGCATGAAAATCCAATCGAATGGAGTGCTCATGCACAAGCCCTAATGGAGAAATTAAGATAACCCAGGGTTTGCGCCCCTCGCCCCCCTCCACCACCCTCCCGGGCCCGGTTGTTCGAGGCCCTGTCAATGTATAGTCTCCATAGTTCCCCGCCGATTAGAGACTAGGAGACTAAAGGCTCGCCCTGGTTGGTAGTTGGATCGTTATTCTTTTTTGTGACTAATTGGGTGTCCAATCGAGGCTTGAATTCGGCCACAAAGTCGACCAGGATTTGGGCTTTGATATAGTCTAGGGTTGATAACGGATGTTGAAGTTGGCCAACTCTATGACCCATCATGATATCCTCCTTGATAGGTTGGCTTTCCGAAGCAAGAACTTAAGTGGGTACTCAATCAGAACAATGATAGTGTGGCCCTGGAAGTATAGTAACAATTTTCTAGAAGAAGTGACAAGTGCTAACGTCAACTTCTCTAAAGAGAGGTACCTAGTTTCCACATTGAGCACTGTCTTGCTTGCGTAATATACCGGCATTGACTGCATGAGTTCATACGACAAGATACGAGTACAATGTTTCCCCCTCTTCGAGCTTGGTCAACACTTGTGCTGAGGTGAGGTACTGCTTTAGTCGAGCTATGGCTTCATCACACTCTTTGTTTCATTGAAAGTTCCTCTTGTTGTTCTTCTTTAGAATCTCAAAGAACAATCAACCAGTTGTCAGATGACTGATTAATGAATCGGTCAAGGGCATCAACCATTCCGGTCAATTAATTTACCTCCTTGAATGTCGACGGCCGACTGAATTGTTGGATTGTCGTAATCTGACTCGGATCAGCCTCAATTTTTCGTTGGGTTACCAAGTAACCGAGGAACTTTCCAGATCCGATACCGAATGCGCACTTTGAAGCATTCAATCTCAGCTTGTGCGTCATGAGTATACCAAAAAGTTATTGCAGGTTAGCCAGATGGTTCTCACTTTCTGTATTTTTCACAGCCATGTCGTATAGTGTCGAATTGTTTCTCAAATATTTTAGTAGCCATCTGCTGGTAAGTTTCTTTGGCATTCTTTAGGTCAAAGAGCATCACTTGGTAACAGTAAAGTTCTCTCATCGTGATGAAAGCCATTTTAGCCTGATCTGGGCCGTACATGGCGATCTAGTAGTAACCCCTATATGTGTCCATGAAAATCATCTGCGCATATCCGGCCATTGCATCGACCAACTAATTAATCTTGGGCAATGAAAAACTGTCATTTGGACACACATCGTTCAAGTTCGTGTAGTCTACGTAGACCCACCACTTGCCATTTTTCTTTTTGACCACAACTATATTGGCTAACTATGTTAGATATTGAACCTCTTTGATTGCCTCCGCCTCCAACAGCCGATCTACTTCCTTGGTAACTGCTTCGGTATGTGATACGGTTGACGGACGAGGCTTTTGGTCTACCAACCGATGCACCGAGTAGACGTTGGGGTGGTGACATATGAAGTTTAGACCCACTCCAGGCATCTCAAAAGGGCTCCAAGCGAACACTGAATTGTTCCTTCTTAGAAAATAGACCATTTCTTCCGTCTCTCTTTTAGCCAGAAACGAACCAACGAGAAAGATCTTCTCCTTATCCTCTTCATCCAAAGGGACCGTGATCAGATCTTCAATTGCCTTTTCGACGGTTGGGTTGTCGACCTCTTCCAGAACTGGCAGGTCGAGCACCTCAACTCAGTGAACCTGTTCAGTGGTTGTCTTTCTCTGTACAGTTGCAATGTATCATTAGTTGGTTACCATTTGATTTTCATAAATGCTCTCCACTCTCTTTGGCCAGATAAACCTCAAACTTGATGATAGGTTGAGGCTACTCCCCCAAGTTTATGTATCCATTCCCTGCCGACAATGACATTATATGGTGATAAAATGTCCACCACTACGAATTTCATCGGTAAGTTATCGAACCTGCGATGATCGGGATGGTGAACTTACCGAATGGCCAGACTGGGGCCCCATTGAAGTCGACCAAAGGTACTTTAGTCGGTTGGCCATCGGATTCAGTGTACCCACCTTTTTTAATAGGTTTGTAGTACATCACTTCGGCCGAGCTACCGAGATCAGCTAATGCTGTTTTGACAAACCATGTGTCGAACTTTAGCTAATCACCAAGGCATCACTGTGTGGATGCCGAACTCTCTCCAAATCCTTTTCAGTGACCGAGATCACCCATTTTGGATTGGATCGACTCTTCTTAAGGGCTGGTTCTATGTTCATAACTTCTTTCCCTACAACAGCCTACTACAGTTCGGCTTTAAGCCTTTCTTCCACGGGTTGATCCACAATGCCATGGATTATGTGGATTATAAGTGCCTCTTTCATCTCGTCAACTTGATCATTGTTTGTCATGACCCCTCTCGACGTGGAACGAATTTGTGACCAGCCAACGAGCTAAACCCGCTAAAGACTATAATGAAAACGGTTATGGATCTTAAACCTGTCATGCAAGAATCTATGCAAGGACTAATCAGAGTAAACAGAAACTTTGTATTTACAACTTCAAAACACCAGGGAAGCATATGTATAGTCCTATACATATAGTCAACATATATAAATAACATCTGACTAAGTACTGACAAAGTAAACAAACTATCTACGCTATGTAACAACCAAAAAGACTTCAACCTCCCTACTATCCACTACTCGCTGCTTCGAAACCTGTTATGTTGTTTAACAGCATCATTAGCACAACGCTAGTGCAAATTCAAATATGAAGTTTTACGGATTTTCCATGTCAATTATATGTATAATGCATGCAACATAATGATATTGTTAAACAGAATTAACGGCATAGTCCAAAAGGTCAAAGCCTAAGACGATTCACGATTATCTCATTATGTTCAATTTAAATGGTTGCTAATAATCCGTAGGTGGGACCTACCCCCTTATGCATAATTGTATACGTAGAATGACGTCATCCATAAATCACATTGGCCATGGTCAAAAGTCTTATTTCACGCTTCTTGCTATATTCTAATCCCCTAGCAATTGGGGTACCGTTTTGAACAACTTAGCAGTCATAATAAGCAACATTTTCTTAATTAATGCATGGTTCATGACATGAACAGTTCATCATGATCTAGCATGACATTTTCATGCTTAAAATAACACATAACATTGAATTATCTCATGCTTTCATGCTTTTAAATCATATGCATAACAAGTCATATTTGAACTCACCTTATTATGTCATCACGTAGCATTTCTAACACGCACTGACCTCTATTTCTTGTCTCCTACAATATACGAAAGTATCTCATTTAATATCATAGCCTGACGTACTCAAAATAACCTGAGTCTTGCATTCCTATTCGTTATAATCCGAGTAACCGATCTTTCTAACCAACCAACTACCCGAGGCACTCAAATTATGGTTTCAGACTAACACAATGGTCTAAGTATACTATAGAACAGTTGTGTATAGGGCCCTAAGCATGTCTCAAATCAAAACCAGAACTCTATTTCAAAACAAGAGTCTGTCGGTTGCCAAGCCAATTCTCTGGCTGGACGTCCTGCCGATCGTCCAGGGTGACGACCGGAGTCATGTTCGGATGTTGCAGAGGTCAAAACTGCTGCTATAACAGCCATGTCAAATTTTGTTGCAACCTTCCAAACCTTGAATTCTTGGATTGAATACTCAAAACAAACCTACTTGTGCTATGAAAACCAAAAAAAAAAAGAACATCAAACTATGGAAAACAACATCAAGTTATACCTTGAATGTGAATCCAAATCCTTGAGTAGCTTGCTCAACCTTGTTTAAGAGTTCACCTCCTCCTCGTCCCCCTCCTCTTTCTTCTCCCTTTTCTCTTTTCTTTCTCTCTTATGTAGATTGCTGAAAATGAAAAGGGAGGAGAGCTTACCTAAGTCTATATCTAATTTAGAATCTAAGCGTGAAGTGGCATCAAGCTTGAAGGTGTCAAGCTATTGAGACACACCAAATGACTAAGTCAAAGTACCTTATAAGCTCCACCTTAAATGTAAAGATCTGTCCTAATTTTTTCCTTTTCTATATATACTTTTAATTCTATTCTATCTCTAACTAAATCCAAAATGTTTGGTGCTTCCCACTTCATTTGATCGCACTTCGGGATCAGAATGCATACTCGACATAATATTGAGATTAATTCCCAATCTTCTAACAATAATGAGATTAATTTATAATCCTTCGATTCCCAACTAAAATTAATCCCGACCTCAATTGTCCCCAAAATAATTCTCGTATTAATTTTGCGATCTCCATTGATTTTTTAAGCAAATCAAATAACACACACACACACGTGTGCGCGCGCATGGGCGCGCGGAATTCTGGGTCAGGATCTCACATTATTATTATCATGTACCCCTGCCCTTGTCTTTTCTTCATCAATCCACTCTCGACCGACACCAGTTTCTCCAAATGGGCCTTGAACTATCGACAGTTCATCGTCGGATGCCTCTTGAACCTTATGATAAGAACATCGAAGTCGTTGATTTCCACGACTTTGGCTCTCCCATCTTTTGTTCGGTCATTTGAAGAAATGTTCATGTCCTATCTTCCTTATCAGCCGATACATAGGTATTTTAATAATGGTCTTCTCGGCCACAAACTCGAATGACCTAGGCCAATTTCTGTCACCGGTCCAAACAAAGTTCGCTTCCCGTTTGCGCTCTTTATTTTCTTTAGGTCTACCAGTAGTGCTCTCCTCGACTTGTTTCCTCTCCCCATTCTATCCTCTAACCGAGCATGTAACTCGATTCGGCTGATGAACTTGTCCATGTCAGAATGTGGAACGAGGAACAAATCCCTAAAGATTATACTTTTCGTATCAAAGCCCAACTTGAACAACTGACTCCTATATCTCATTATACAATTTCCAGTACCAAACTGCATACTGCCAAAGGGATTTACCCTTGGCATTTCTCAAGCCGAACAGGACATCAACTTCCATTCTAACCTTGGTGCTGGTGATAAATAGAGCCGAAAATGCCATGTGTAAATCTTTCCAACAAGAGATGGGACCATTCGGGAAACTTGTCAAATCACAATAAGCTAAGCTCCCCCAGACTGGAGGGGAATAACTTGCACATCAGAGCGTCATTTGTGAAATAGAAAGACATTATTTGCTTATAGTGAACCTGATGGGTATAGGTGTTGATCTTCAGTTCAGACTTGTTGAACTTTGGGTGTATGAACCCTGGCTGGGGTCGAACCGACTCAATCTCAGGGGTAAATGGAGAGAAAATGAGCCGCTCGAGGGAAACTTCTAACCTTGACCAAGATGGCATGACACCGCGTACTGGCCCTCGGATGTCGGTCCTCTTTGATCGGTTCAATATCTCTCTCATGTCCTCTCGCTATTGTTTGCCCGCTCCGCCAATGGCCAGATCGAGCATAGGATTGTTGTCTACTTCATGATCTCCTAGCCTATAGAATGTCGAAAGCCTCCGATCATCTTTGCACTTTATAAATTTTTGTTCTGGCATTGGGCTCACATTCGATGTGCCTCATTTCTACCATCATGGAGGTTGGCATCAACTTTGGAACGAGCTTGCGGCGCACAAACACACGCCTAAATTGCTCTTCGTTAGAAGGAGTGCTAGTCCTTGTACATTTTTTGTCTTGGGTTTGGCTAACCGTCTGGACCTGATTTTTCTGCCCATCAGTTTTGAGTTGAAGGGCCTCCAATCGTAAACTGTCGAGGGACTGGTCCCTTTTCCCCAAATCTCCCTCCAATTGTCTTATGTATTAACGTATGGTCAACCTGGGGATCCTCTCCGCTAACGACTGATCCCCTAAGACACCGCCTTCCATCACATCTCCTTTTCTGCGGGTAGTGGGAGACCCCATCGGATCCTTACCAATAAGCCTAACAATCCTCACCTCCATTCTTAATGGAGATTTTGCCATCGTACTTATCAGGAAAGAGAAATTATCGTCCCTAATGGAGTCATGTATTGTGAGGTTGCAAAGATCGTCTAATCATGATCCAATTCGTCTCTCTGATCCAAGTAACTCATGTAGCCTGCACATGGAACAATAATTAGTGCCACCTAACCATTACCATCTATAAATGACTCTGATGCTTAAGTTAGAACATATGGACAATGCACAACAGTGATTGTACTTATAATTGATAGCGTATTTGATTTTACTTTCTGATTTCCTATTTAAAAGCTATCAAATGTCTTATTTTAATACGTGAATAACGTGGGATCTTTTTCTAATTGCACATTGTCATATGTGGCCAATATCTTGCAGAATAAAGGGTTTCCCAAACAGGAATGACCAAGAGTCGCGCACTTTTCTATCCAAGTCTCTTTCAATTACAGAAGATTTTGGCCGCTTGCCAAAGGTCCGATTGGCTATGTGGAATGCCAACGGCTCACGCTCAGAACTTGACAAAGGTTGGCTCTCTGACATCGTGGTCCATTCGGTAATAAACCAGTTGAAGCCCCACGTTACCGACACGGGCCAGTAGACACTAGGTTTAGCCCAAAATTCAGCCCATTATCTCGGATGTGGGTTCTTCCCAATTGACACGGCCCATTATGCTCCTAACTTAACCCAACTATTCGGTCTTGATAAAAGTCGGT
Organism: Arctostaphylos glauca; assembly: GCA_019985065.2. Lineage (NCBI taxonomy): Eukaryota > Viridiplantae > Streptophyta > Magnoliopsida > Ericales > Ericaceae > Arctostaphylos > Arctostaphylos glauca. The sequence goes on from JAHSPW020000003.1 coordinate 8,118,338, forward strand.
CCGACAATTCAACCTACTACGTGCATCTTTGAGGGTGTCATGAGCCCAAATGGTGTGGATTGAGAAGCTTCCATGCCGGCTGTAACTGTGGAGGGAGGGTCACGAGTGACGTAACGTTTGTAGTGCGCTAGGAGGCGGGACAAGTTTTCAATGACGAGCGGCTTTTATAAATAATTCTCCCGTAGTATTATTGATGTAATTGCTTCCCACATGGGCCAGACATGTTCTCCAGTAGCATTATTGACGTAATTGCTTACCACTCGAGCCAGACATGTTGTCAAATGTCGGCTTTGTAAAATATATATATATATATATATATATATATATATATATATATATATATATATATATGTTTTTCTAATCTCCACATTTAGCTAGAGTCAGTGTGTGAGTGCATCTGTGAGAGAGAGAGAGAGAGAGAGAGAGAGAGAGACGATGAGCGGAGCAGGGAAGGTAGTGTGCGTGACAGGGGCGTCGGGTTACATAGCATCATGGGTAGTGAAGCTGTTGCTCGACCGCGGTTATTCTGTCAAAGCCACTGTTCGAAGCCTCAGTCAGTACTCTCTCCTCGCCCAACTCCTGTCTCACCTTTTGTTTCTTCGATTTTTTTTTTACAGCGGAGGTATCCGGCCGATTTTCGATTACCTCACCTTAACGCCAATTAAAAATACTAAAAATATGCCAAATAGAAATTTGAGCTCATGGCCAACTAGGAATTTGACCTTGAGAGAAAAGGCCTTAGTCACCATCCCTAATCCCTTAAGGTTTGTTTCTTCAGCTAGAGTACTGTTTCTTTGTGTTCTTACGTCATTTGTATTTCAATATCTGGTTTTTGACTTATTTGTGCATAAGTTATTTGACAAGCATTCATTTTCGGTTTGGATCATTTACATCTAGTTTTTTTGTTCAGTAGTTGGGGATGGATTAGGAAATTACAGAATACCTGTTTCGTGACAGTAGCTTGTAACTTTGATGTCCCAAGTTCAGTTTTATTTATGGGCTGGATCAATATTCAGGTTTCTGAGCTTATTGAGACTGCCCGTCAATATTGTGCCCTCACTTTGTAAATTTCTAGGTCCGTCGCTGCCCATGTACAGATATCTGTGATTCATAGCATCGGAACTATACTTTGGCGTTCATGACTGATAAAAAAGTTTCCAATGCACACCTACTTAATTTAAATATACATTAAAATAGACACAAAATTGAAACATTCATTGTAAGGTTATTAAAATATATTGATGAAGTTTGAATTGACCTCCATAGTTTTTAGAATGGGAACATTTTTTTATCAATGAGTTTTGTTTTGAACTATGTTTACATGATTGTTGCAATCAAATAAATTAAAAACTGAATGCTCCATCTAGACAAATAATTTATAATCAAACAAGTATGGATCAATCACAGAGCAAAAATTGAGAAATTATAGAGTTATATATATAGTTTTAACATATGCGCAACAATAATATAATTTAATTTAGTGACAAAATTATACAATGAAAAAGATATTAAAATTACTAATACAATTTATTGATTTTGATGGGGCAAGTGACCTCATGTAGTCATGTGGCCCCATTTAGGACCGCTCCATGTACATGAGAGTCGTATACCTACTGTATTGGTATTGGATACTTTATACAAATTAATTTTTTTTACTTTGAAAGTGTGATACTTTTCGGATACTCAGGGTGTGTATCCCAACTTTTATGAATTGTGATTATGGTACTTTTGCATAGTACTTGAGTAAGTTTGTTAGGAAGAAATTTGTTTTAAGAGTACGTTTGCTAGGAAGAAATTTGTTTTAATACCTCGCTTGCTTTTCAGCGAGGAAGATAACATTGATATGGAAATATATTCTCTCTTTTTTATAGTTCTCCAAATATTTTTATTACATCACTCGGGCGTATATGTGTATAACAAGTGTACCTGTATATATTATTCTTGCATATAAGGCTTGAGAGCAAAAAGTTGGAAGTATATGAAGATGTGTAGACTATTTTATGATTCTAATGTAAATAGACTATGCTTGATAGTGAATATAAAATATTATCATGACCTCCATAAAAATAAACTAAGATTGATTTCTAAATCAAAATGTTAGTATTTTACATATAAAAATACAATTGATTATCTCCATCTTGTGCTTGTCATGTTTGCTTTTTTTGTGATAAGGGTATCTTTAGCCTTTTGTGCTTTTGCCCCAACTTGTCCTGAGTACATTGGTCTACATAGCATGTAATTACCTGGCATTGTGCTTCAGTGGCTTCAACAGGATCATGGTTTTCAACCTGTAATCTCACTTTGTGAGGGGCTTAACACGGCCCACTTACCATTTAACTAATCCCTTGCGGTGATTCTTATGTATTGGCCAAACATTAACTTTTGGGATTGGGTCATTTACTTCTAATTCTTTTAGTCTTCGGATCAGGATTAGGAAATTACATCTTTTCTTGATTTTGACCCCAAAATTCACTTTTGTTTATAATTTAAATTGATATTATCATTTCTCGTTTTCATATTCTGTTATGGCATCCACTCCCTAGCACGTTAAGCTTCTTAGAGTAGTTAGTTGTCAAATGTGACATCTGATCAGCATTAGTTTCAAGAGGTTCTATTTTTGAGTCTTCTGAAACCTTTGCTCCCATTTCCTATTTTTATTTTGGAGGGTGCATGGGTTCAGTCCAATTTGTGTTTTCTATTGTGTCTGTGTATATTAGACGTCCGTTTCATTAAATTCCTCACTTCCTCGTGATTCTTCAAGATGAAGTCATGCTCATAAACCATTTTCCAGATATCTCATTGTTTGTGACTGCACATGTAGTTTTAGTGCCAGTACACAAGATCTTCATCATATTTAATGAACACATGCCTTCCTCTAATTGGTTTTATTCTATCAATACATGCTATAGGGGATCCCAACAAGACAGACCATTTGCTTTCACTTCATGGAGCCAAAGAAAGGCTACATCTGTTTGAAGCTAATTTAATGGAAGAAGGATCATTTGATTCTGTGGTTGATGGTTGTGAAGGTGTCTTCCACACAGCATCCCCCGTTCTCCTATCATCCAGCAACCCACAGGTTCATCATGACACTTCAATTCGCTTTTGTATTTTTCATTTTTGCTTTGTTGGTTTTCTTCCTCCTCCTCCTCCTCCTCCTCCTCCTCCTCCTTTTAAATTCTTCTTTATTATCACTTAAAAAAATTAATTATAGCCTCAATAGCAAACAAATGTGCCAATGTAAAGTATTTTTACATCGCACTGATGCAATTTTAGCATCAATAGAAAAAAAAAAAAAAAAAATCTAGCCTATGTAAAGTACTGCACTTGTGCAATTATCTAAGGTTTCCTAGCTTGTTTACTAGAACAGATCATTACAATTATGTAAGTAGTATCTGATGTCAGTTATTCTATGTAAAGGATTGGCGCTAGTATGCTATTATACTATCCACTTCGGTATAGTCGTATTTGCGATTTATCAGCTTTTACTCATAAGGGTTTTTTAGCCGTGTTCCTTCCTTCAGGAAGAAATAATCAAACCTGCAGTAAAGGGAACACAGAACGTTCTTAAGTCATGTGCAAAAGTTCCATCTATTAAAAGGGTGGTTGTAACATCTTCCATGGCAGCAGTGATGTTCAACAAGAGACCTATAAACCCCGAAGTGGTAGTTGATGAGACTTGGTTTTCAGATCCAGTTTATTGTGCAGAATCAAAGGTGTGCAAATGTTCTTATGTTTGTACTTTCCATTGTAGCAATATTTCCTTGTTTATATCTTCTCAATTCTCTATTGTTTGTCAATTTAGAAATACAAAATACGACTCTTTATTTCAAGGCTGCATATAAGTATCAATCTGATCATGCCCCAATTAGTGTAAGGGGAAACACGAAGGGAAAAGAGATTATTTCTCTGCAACAGTTTGATATCATCGCTGAAGCACCTTTGAATTTTTCAGTCATGTTATGTAATGTTTTGATTGGCGAAAACAAAATATAAGGTAAGGTACAATAGGGAGGACAAGAAGTCCGCTGACAAAAAAAGAAGTCCTATAGCTCTCACACTCTAGGAATGGCTCTCAAAGCACTAGAAATAAAAATTTAAGGCACCCCTTTAAATGAAGTAGATGCCAATACCCAAAAAGAACCTAGGAACCAAAATATCTATCTGCATTATGACCTCCATAGTATCTGTACCATATCTGGCAGCAGTTAGGTTATCCTTGACTGTTTCATCACATCTCTGTATGGTGATGCCAAGGTTAGAGGGTCCTGATAATTGTATCACCCCCACTAAAATTTACTTACAAATGGTGGACACAATATTTGTTTAGTAATACAAAATCTCACCATCAACATGATTGTACTTTGGATGCTTAGTTACTGGGGGACATTGCGGTGACAGTTGGTTTACTGATTAAAACTCCGCCTGCTAACCTCTAGGGTGTGTGTTTGAGTATGAAGGCTACTGCTCCATTTAATTTAATGCAAAAGGAGTGGTATGGACCTAATCTATGACTCGCAGGAACCCATAAATGGGTACTAACTGGAGGTCTTTTTTTTCTGGTGGACATTTATATATCAAGCATGAGATGGATTCAAAACATTTCATCTTTCATTTAACTATGATTACACATGATCATGCAAGTATTTGGCATTTTGGTTTCACCATGGCAGTGTACCTACTATATTGTTACCCAAAATCCATCTCTTGAATCTTCAACATTATATCTTCTTCAAACTGAAAATTGTCAAGTATCAAATGTGAGTGCTTATTATTTCTGCGTTTAGAATCTTCATTTTGTGCTAACCAAGATTAATGTATCAGCTTTTTTATCATCTTTCGAAAATCTTGGCCGAGGATGCTGCGTGGGAATTTGCAAGAGAGAATGGGAGAGACCTGGTGACAATCAATCCAGGATTCGTGCTTGGTCCTCTATTGCAGCCAACTCTTAATCTCACTTGCGAAGCATTTTTAAACCTCATAAAAGATGGTAAACCTCTGCAACATATGTGCGAGATTTTTTTGATTTCTTCCTACATGGATTTCATGGATTGGTGAATTTTTAATTTGGTTTATGTGGAAACCCTCTAGGAAAAGGACTACTTAGGTTTGATTATTTAATTTACAACACTCAAACGGGCATCAAACAAAACGATTGAACATGAAACAAATGGGGAGGGTTTTAGGTTGATGGAGGGAGGGGCATTAGTTGCAAGGAGAGGTGGCTTTAGCGGCTTTGGAGGAATGGGAGTTGCAGTGGCTGAGGGGAGGGGTCTCAATGAGGTAAAGAGGAAGGAGGGATGACGGCCTGAGATGAAGTTGGGTCAGTATGGGGCCAATGGCTTCTCTTCCACGCTAGGTCAGGGAGGGGTTGGGGGAACTCACAAGTCATGTGTGCTAGGGGAGAAGATGATTTTGTTCACACTCATATGTGATTTTGTTCTTAACTGCGATTCGCCACTTTAAGTGGGTTCTACCCCAATTGAAAACCTAATCACATTTGTAAAGAGAATAAAAGCAGAGTTTGTACTTTCAAATCGGACATTAGAATATCGTCACCACATAGTACTCCATATTTGTATGACAAATTGACAGCGTTGCTGATTAAACCATATGAGATAGCTAGCATAAAAACTAAATATTCAGGCATTGGACAAGGTGATGCTAATGTGATGTGCTTATACAAAAATAAGAAAATGAAAATGATCGAACAATTGGTGGCATTTTGGCCGTCGATTCCATGCTGCAATCTGATGTGGTAGCACAAGATCAAATGAAAGGTAAGTTCGCAAAAAATGGGAGCACAGACACGATGGGGGACGCAACAATTTTTTTTTTATAATTTGTTTTACTAAGCATACCTGCATTGTAACCACTGAATAATTAGGTTAGAACTCCTATCGAATCCGTTATCAACTTATGGTAAATTCCCATGTACTTACACATGTTTTATATTCTTATTTGGCCTGAGAAGTATCGAAATTTTATCTTACAAAAGGTATTTGGGCGTGTCCTCTGTGTTTCCGACACGAGTAAGGTAACCTTGTGTCAGTGTTTTATAGGTGAAGATCATCCAGGTCCAGTCAGTATTGCCGTGCTACTGCTGAGTGCTTTCTGCTGTTGTGCTCATTGCTTGCAGGGCAAAGGCCAACCAAAAAGCTTCAGTTGTTTGACTGGAGACCTTCTTGTCCCCTTTGTTAAATGAAGCTGGTTAAACTTATCTGCTCTTTGGATTTTCAAGTACCAAAGAGTGTAATGCCGGTCAATCTGAAGAAACTGGCGGTGGTTTTCCATGTTGACTGAACACTCTAGTTAGGTGCTGTTATCCCAATCCCCTTCCTCAACTCTTTTGGGAGAAGAAACTTATCAACCTCCTGTAGCTTCAGTGGTGGGATGTACATTTTTGGTAATACTATGGATGGGATTACCTTTAAGTTTGATTTTTGTCAAAACTACAGCTATGCTCGATTGCTGAGCGCCCTTGAATGGGGAGCTTGATTCTTCCATAAATTGCCACCTAGAGGTTTCAAGGAAGATCCTCCATGATTAGTCCACACATTGGAAATAACGGATACGTCTAATTTTTCGACGCCAATATGTTCCATCTGCCAACTCCAATTGCTAGGACTTAAGGCACAGTTTGGTTTGTATTTGTTGTTCCATATACCTTTCCTGCAGACTCAGAGCTATAAAATATTATGATACTGCCATAATCGCTGCCAGTTCAACAATGATGCCTGGGGATATATGAGGAGATGATAGCCAATGATTACCTTGCCAATATTGGAATTTATGTTTAGTTTCTGGCAAAATTTATTCCGCTTTGTGACAGCATTCTTATCCCATGCACCCCTTATGAAGCAAGCAATTTACTTGATGCAGGAGCTGATGTATTTTCCGATGGACTCTATCGATACGTCGATGTTAGAGATGTCGCTTTAGCACATGTTCAAGCATTTGAGACTCCTTCAGCTAGTGGCAGATACTGTTTAGTTGGGACAGTAGCGTATTCTTCTGAGGCTCTGAATATTTTGCACAAGCTTTTCCCTGCTCTCAAACTTCCTGAAAGGTAAGTTGCTTGCATGTACATCAATATCAATTTCATTAGCAAAAGCAAGTGATGTCAACAGTAACCGCATGCATCCTTTGATATTGCTTGCCTTTTTGTTTTTGTCAGATTTCTTCATCTCAGTGAAGTTGAACTCATGGTGACATTTTAGAAAACTGAAGTATACTGCCTTATCTTTTTTTGTCCTCCAAATATTGTCATGGCATAGATTATGAAGGCGACGAGCTTGTAATCTCATTACTAATTTTGTAGATGACGATCAAGGTTAAATTACGATGTCCAAGCTTCTTTCCTTACTTGAAAGAGACTCTTATTGGATCTCTTTTCGGTTACGATTTGAGATTTTAAGTTTTTATTATTGAAATGAAGTATGTTAAGCAGACCTAAGTGGGTTCTTTTTATGTTGAACAGAGGTGAAGATGAAAAGCCTGCTGGGACACCCTACCAGGTATCAAAGAAAAAGGCAGAAAGTTTGGGTATCCATTTTACTCCTCTCGAGGTGACCCTCAAGGATACTGTTGAAAGCCTAAAAGAGAAGAACTTCCTCTCTTTCTGAATCACCAAATATGTTCCACCAAGTGATGCCTACATTTGAACAAGTGTGTAATAATCAGTTATCGGAGATCACTTTTACGCTTTCTGAAACACTAATAATTGGCGTGATCTGTATAAAATAAAAGGGAAACTGGATTTTTGTGATGTTTTTCTCTATTATGCATTGCCATACCCTTATTTACACTTAAACAACCACACCTCACGCGCCTCTTAAGTAAAGCAACAGTCTGACTACACAAAAATAAAAATAGTTTAACGAAGCATATCGATATCAAAGCAAAAGACAAAAGCGGCTTAGGATTGCCATCTTTGAAGAAACAAAATTGGGGGATACATTTATTATCTGGTTATTTACCATCTAATTAATTAGTAGGTAAATAAATTGACAAAGACCCTCAAATAACAATAGAGATGGCGAGTAAAATATATTTCATAAAGAACTAATTTTTGTGGACTAGAAGTTCAGCCGATCATTCTATTCCCAAATTCAAGTATGAATTTATTTTTTCAAAGAGTATTGTTGAAGGTTAAAAATCTAAGTATTTTTAAGTTATTGTCTGAAGTCAGTTATTGTACAAAGAATATATAGTGGTTTCTTCTCCATTGTGGGAATTTAGTTGTTTCTTTCTCATGAGCCTTTTTTGTTGAGCTGTTGTCTATATACTTGTGAAATTGCTTTGATGGGTTTTCTCTTTTAATTGATTGTCCAGTTAAGAAACAGGTGAAGTCCACACCAATATCCAAATCCCTTTTTCTCCTTCAATATTTTTTTCGTCACCTTTTCCCCTTGTTGGTAGGGTTGTAATCGGTCGGTTGGTCTGATTTGACTATTTACGGGCCATGACTAGGCGAAGCCCAATGTAACTATTTACACCATATTTTTACACGCGTCAAAAAAGAGGGATGATATGGCAATGCCAAAAACCTAGACAATTGAAAACTTGCCAAAGTAAGAGTGTGACGATAGTAGCTATCGTTCAAGTTCTAAAATCAAAACTAGGTCAAACTAGGATAAGAAACTGAAGGTGGTTGGAAGCTCAACAAAGGACACGAAAAGAGAAGTGGTAGTTCGTTGTGGTTAAATTACTTTTACAAGGCAACTTCCATTATAAGTCTAATTAAAGTGAACTCCTTCCAATACCCGTCGTCTTTATGCTTTTATATTGAATAGACAAAATACTTTGAATTATAATTTTTCCTGTAAATTAAACATGTAAATATAAATAATTAAAAAGATAGGAAGTTCATTTAATTAAACATAATTAATAATCAACAACTTATGCTATTGTGGTTTAAATATGTCAATATTTTGTGCCTATCAAATACCTAGACCTAGTTTTTGCTAGTCCTCAAGTAAAAAAAGTTACGAGAAAGCTAAAAGAAAAATACTATATTATACTATCGGGGGAAGTTCGATTGTATTTAGCATATGCAGTAAGCCTGTAAACCTCTAGATTACCCTAGTGGACGAGTTCTAGTCTCATGAGGGTTCGCAGTGAATATACCTACAAAATTCTAAAATGTTATCTCACTAACTCGTAAAATTTCTATCATTCAATTGCAACGCGTTCAAAAACATGCGCTATCACTTCCACAAAAATTAATCAAAGTCTTAAAATACTACCAACATGTAAAGATGTCTATTTAGTTCAAAGTTTGGAGTGTGTGAAAAGTTTAGCCAACACAAACACAATTTTAGCCTTAAAGATAAATACGACCTGAGTCTCTATTAGAAATATGCTTTGAACTCAAAATTCACTGGTTAATACACTCAACTTTGGTGCTACGATACTCTCAATATATGTTCAAGGGGAAGATATGTAATTCAAAATCAAGATATCTTGCATATAATGATATTTCTTTAAAAGACGTCGAATTGAAAGAACATGTAGTCTCATGAAAGAAATACTAAATACTGAGATGTAAATTAACTACCATACTATTTAATTCCCTCAACTATGTTCACATCCATATCATACCATTCCAAAGATTAGATAGGACTTTGCTAGGTTGTAACGTAAGGGTAAGGAGAAATGTGAACGAAAAAGGTAAAGGTGATCATAAATTAAATGAAATATTTTGGAGTCAAGTGGATAGCCAAAGAACATAAAGGACGTTAGCAATAAGAACATGTTTATCTCTCGAATTTTATCACTTCACAATCTTTCATCCTCTATTTGAACTTTTTTTTTTTTGGATATATATATTATATTCTTTTTTTTTTTTGGTGCAGTGTCTTTTTATTTTTTTTCTTGTCCTTTAATTTTGTCTTTTTGGACAATTCATCTCTATTTTTCTGTTTTTGTCTTTGAACTTTCTTTCTCATCAACTTTAGTCATTTTGCCCTATTTTGTTTTTAAATAATTGACGTTCCAGTCATGCTCCAAAATAATTTAGATGGTGGAGTTAATAAAGAAAAAGCTAATTTGAAGGCTCAAACTCAAATTCTAATATGAACAAAAAATAATAAGGCTCAAATAAACAAAGATAGCCTAAAATCATCTATCCATAATTGGTATATTGGTCCTTCAACTTTTATGATATTAAGAATTGTCAAGTGTAGCACTCAACTTAATGTTTCTCAGTATTCAACCAAATGAAAGATTAATAAGACTAAACAATAAAGTAATGGGCTTCCAATAGAAAATTAAGAGTAAACGTAAATAACACTCCAACAAAAAGAATGATTTAAAAGCTCACTAAGTAATTAGTCTCTACTATTTTTCTTCAAGATTTTCAAATCATGCTTACTCATTAACTAAGAAGAGTATTCATGTGGCCAAAGTGGAGTGTAAGAATTTTCAAACATGAAACAAAGAATACTTAAAAAGAAGGTAGCATAGTAGACTCTAATATGATTCTCATGCTTAGACAACAAGATGCTAAACAAAAAATTTTTTTTTTTTTTTTTTTAAATTTTAAATAGAACCCAAACCTACGACATAGAACAAACATCACAATAATAAGACTGACCTTCCCCCCAATCCTAAATATGACGGTGTTCTCAGTTGCATGAATGTCAGTTAGATAAGAGACATTGACATAAAAGGATCAATAGGATCGAGTAAACCTAATAAGTTCAATGATGCTAAACTGTTTGTAACCTGTAAAAAGTTATAAAAACATGAAAAACAAAACAAAAGCAAATGCAGTAATAAAAGAATGAGCATTGATTTTTCTTACCGCACCCCCCTCCCCCCCCCAAAAAAAAAAAAAAAAAAAAAACCTAATTTTTGCGTGAAATTCAATGGATAAGGATCATCCTCACATTGTCATATAGCATGAGGTGGAAGTAATGTGGATTATCCCAATAAAAATAATATGCCGCATGATATATCAAAATAAAATCATAAAACCGACAACATGATGGAACAACAATAGGATCATAGAATTGATGAATATGAACTAAGAAAGTAGGAACAACTGTTGAAAGATCCCAATTATTATCATACCATGGAAAGAATATATGTTTGAATGGTAATGTCTATAAACATAATTTATGATTAGAAAGTAAATGATCAACTCTGATAATGAAATTTCTCTCCAATTCACTGTTGTCTCGTATATACTCATTACTTACTCTTTTGTCAGATTGATCAATATCAGTAGAAATAAAGATTAAGGCAATTTCCATGGGCCCACAAAATTCTATATTAGGATTGGGTGATAACGTTTGTAATTTAATTTAAAATGGCTCCGTAATAGGTGGGAGAGGTGGTGACAAAGAGAGTTGAGAAGAGCCCACTTATGATATCCACTCGTTAATACTGTCCCAAGGAGCAGAGGTGGAAGTAATGTGGATTATCCCAATAAAAATAATATGCCGCACGATATATCAAAATAAAATCATAAAACCGACAACATGATGGAACAACAATAGGATCATAGAATTGATGAATATGAACTAAGAAAGTAGTATCAACTGTTGAAAGATCCCAACTATTATCATACCATGGAAAGAATATATGTTTGAATGGTAATGTCTATAAAAATAATTTATGATTAGAAAGTAAATGATCAACTCTGATAATGAAATTTCTCTCCAATTCACTGTTGTCTCGTATATACTCATTACTTACTCTTTTGTCAGATTGATCAATATCAATAGAAATAAAGATTGAGTCAATTTCCATAGGCCCACAAAATTCTATATTAGGATTGGGTGATAACGTTTGTAATTTAATTTAAAATGGCTCCATAATAGGTGGGAGAGGTGGTGACAAAGAGAGTTGAGAAGAGACCACTTATGATATCCACTCGTTAATACTGTCCCAAGGAGCAGAGTCTAGTAATGCCTCGACTTGCTCAAAAGCCTCGTCAACGTTAAAATCATAACCACGGTGAGCTAAGCAAGCTTCTAGAAGGTCATCATTAGTTGATTGACTAGTCTGTTCATCATTAACAAGAATATTTATCATGCAAATACTAGTAACCTCCTCGTTTAATGGTTGTTTGTCAAAAAATATTAAGCTCGATAGTCATGTTACCAAATGTCATCTTCATCATACCATTTTTACAATTGATTTGAGCATGTTAGCGCAATCAGTCAATCACACACACAATGTCGAATACGAAATTGTAAAGAAATCAATACAAGATTTACATGATTCTCCAAGATCGGGTACGTCCATGAGAGCAAAGCGAGATTTTGTTATTTGATCTTCATCCCTAGGATTATACAATAAAGAGTATTTATAAATATACTCTATTCCAATCCTAGTCTGATTCTAATTAGGTAAACCAATTCTAATTAGAATACAAATCTAATTAGGTCGTACCTCCTAGTCCGTTCCTCTTCGCTTCGGTCGCTTCACTTCCCTCACTCCGCTCCACTACGCTCGGCTTCTGGCCCACCCATATAAGCCATAAGTTCCAATAGAGCATTAGAGTTAACAAAAAGGGGACATCCTAGGATTACAGGAATCAATTTGCCTTAACGAGTTTTGAATAGGTTGAGTATCTAAGACTATGAGATCTACTGGAAAATAAAATTTATCAACCTTAATCAGAACATCTTCAATGGAACCCTTTGAAATTTTAATAGATCCATCAAGAAATTGAAGTACTACTTTAGTTGGTTTTAGTTCTCTCAGTCTTAGTTGTAAGTAAATAGAATAGGGCAATAAGTTAACACTAGCGCCCAAATCTAATAGAGCTTGGTCAATATGTTTATCACCTATCGTGCATGAAATTGTTGAACAACTAGGATCCTTATACTTGATAGGAACTTTACCATGGATGATGGAACTAACTCGTTCGGTCAATAAGACTTCACTTGGTACACGTGTCTTTCTCTTTATAGGGACTAGGGTCTTTTAGAAATTTGGCATATAAAGGCACATGTTGAATTGCATCTAAAAATAGAATGTTTATCTTCAACTGTTTGAACATCTCTAGGATATCTCCATGTTGTGTACCTTTCTTAGGAGCTACTAGTCGCTCAGGATATGGAGCCTTAGGGATAAAACTTTTGACTTTGGGATTCTAAAAGAAGTTGGAGAGAATTAGATTTCTAATTCTTATAAGTATCACTATGACTTTCTTCTTTCTTTAGATCCACTGAGCGATTCTCTAATTAATGGCATTCTTTCTCTAATTAATGGCATTTTTACTTGATTATCAACCTGTTTTCCTGATCTAAATGTAACAATAGATTGAACTTTCTCGTGCTCATATGTAGAACTAGAGGGGTTGTTAATTGTTATATTCATTTAAAGAAAATTGTCCTTTTGGATTAGTTATTGGTTGACTAGGAAACTTTCCCTTCTCTCTTTCTGACATTTGACTTGCTAACTACCCCTTTTGAGTTTCTAACTTGGAAATGACCTGAGTGTTCAAGTGAGTTAAATTTTTCATCTCTACTATGGATTGACCAGTCACTTGCATAAAATGCTTTAAGGGTGTCTTCTAAAGATGACCTGGGTTGCTGCTGTGCAACAGGTGAAAAGCTAGATTGAGATGCTTGAGGCAAATTAGAATATTGTTGAATTGGATAAGATTGATTAGGGGGACGAAAACCTGGCGAAAATTGATTATTTGATTGTAGGGGTTGTCCGCCTATATTTGTAGAAGATTGATTTTGACTTCATGCAAAATTAGGGTGGTTTCTCCAATTCGAATTGTATGTCTCAAATAAAGGACTTCCAAATGGTTTTCCATAATTGTTAAGTGTGTGTGCCTGTTCACTACAATATTCAGAATATCCAACTATGGAAGGACACGTTTGGGTCTTATGCATTGAACTATTAAACAAAGAACATATTGCATTATAAACTTGATTAACAGAATTCATACCTCCACTTAGAGCTAGGGTTTCTAACTTACAGGTAATATTGTCTAGTTTAACTTTAACATCAAAATCCTCTATAATTTCGTATAAACCTCTCTTTGTAGAGGTGCTAGATGGTTTATCTCTAGGAGTAGAAAAGTTCCATTGTTAAGAACTTTTAGATAAGCTTTCAAGAAATCTATAAGCAACATCATCTCTAAGACCTAAGTAGCCATCACCATTCATTACTAAATTCTAGAATTAGGAAGTCGAGCAGTACTTTTTAAATCTAGAAAAATGTCAAAGGCCCTTCATTTTTATCATCACCGTTATATATATTTTTTATAGAAGCAGAAAAATAAATAAATGTTAACAGAAAACGATCTAATAATTCAAATGTCAAAGGATCTTATTTTGCAAAAGTAACAGATAAATGTAATTTACTATTCTCTCCTTAAATATAAGGTAACTAATAGTAATAGTAACTAATTAGTGACTAATAAATTTATTACTACTGTTACTATTGTACTGTCTTCCTTGCTAAGATCAGTCACTTACTGTCTTTTTGATATCTCAAACTGTGTGCTGTTTTCCTTGCTAAGATCAGTCGTGTACCGTCGTTTTGATATCTCAAACCGTGTGCTTCCTCTGCTAGGATCCTCCTCATTTTATTATCACTTCTATTGTTCTACAGCAGTCTACTGCTGATGAAACGGATTTAAGATCGTTTTCTCGTCTGACCTGCAAAAAAGAACTTGACACCGGTGTGGTATCTTGCCAACACCCCTCCGATGCCTAAGTTAGCTTGAGGATGAGGGAATTGTATGGAAAGACAATTGGAGTAGGTTTGGGCAGAATGTTCGTACCTTGTACCGTAGAGTCTCCTTTGTTATATAGAGATTTCCTTGGCGAGAAATCAGGAAGGGATGAGATCATCCCCTGATTTGGTGGAGTGCATCACGGGCATTAGCCCTTATTTAGGTAACGGCATCCCCCCATGATTATCCTTGCCCTAAATAGGGGGATAAGGTGGAGATGGCTCGTAGGAAGTGGAGAGATTTGAGGGATCTCGATGGGAGCCTCCTTTCCTTGCGGGGTGATCCGTTTAAGGTGGGAAGATCCTGCCAAGCAAGGCGTTGGCTGAACCGAGTAGGTCAGACAATGGCTGAGCTGAGCAGGTCAGACAATGCTGAGCTGATCAGATCAGACAATGGCTGAGCTGAGCAGGTCAGGTGATGGCTGAGCTGAGCAGGTCAGGTGATGGCTGAACCGAATAGTCTGCCGACCGACCAGAATACAAACCAGCTCGGCCCATTCGTCATGACCCATCAACTGCCTTTTTTTTTTTTCTAGGGCCTGCCGTGCCCTTTTCCTCTTGCTTTGAGTCCTCCTTTTTAGATTACAAAAATGCCTTTGGATAATGCATAAGGAGTACTAACTTTCCAAAACTCCTAGGTATTAATCATTTAGGCGCTCTTTTTTCTCTAAGTTTCCTAAACTAATTAGTTCTAATTGTAGATACATCATTTTTATAAGGCAACTTCCATTATAAGTCTAGTTAAAGCGGACTCCTTCCAATACCTCATCGTCTTTATGTTTTTATATCGAATGGACAAAATACTTCGAATTATAATTTTTTCTGCAAATTAAACATGTAAATACAAAAAATTAAAAAGATAAGAAGTCTATTTAATTAAACATAATTAATAATCAACAACTTATGCTATTGTGGCTTAAATATGTTAATATTTTGTGTGCCTATCATGAGTGACGTAGCGTTTGTAGTGCACTAGGCAGCGAGAAAGGTTTCAATAATAAGCTGATGGTGAGGTTTCTATAGATAATTCTACAGTAGTAGTATTATTGACAGAATTGCTTACCACATCAGCCAGGCATGTTTTCCTAATCTCCAGATTAGGTAGAGGGAGAGTGAGTGCCCGAGAGAGAGAGAAAGAGAGAGAGAGAGAGGGAGAGGGGATGAGCGGAGCAGGGAAGGTAGTGTGCGTGACAGGGGCGTCGGGTTATATAGCATCATGGATAGTGAAGCTGTTGCTCGACCGCGGTTATTCTGTCAAAGCCACCGTTCGCAGCCTCAGTCAGTATTCTGATCTCCTCGCCCAACTCTCCTGTCTCACCTTTTTTTTCTCTTCAGTTAGAGTACTGTTTTATTGTGTTCTTAATTATGTCATTTCTATTTCAATATCTGGTTTTGATTTATTCGTGCATAAGTTATTTGATAAGCATTCAATATCTGGTTTTTGTGTTCAGTAGTTCGGGATGGGTTAGGAAATTACAGCATATATACTTGTTTCGTGACATTGGGAGCATAATATTAATTACGAAAATATAATTTACTTCCCAGGAAATCACAACGAGATAATACTACACTTCGACCAAAGGCGAAATCAAGATTCAATTTTTGGGGGTCGAGATTTTTTTTTAAAAAAAAGAGAGTGTGTTGAATGTAATTTGGAGGGTCGAAATGTAATTTTATTTTATAACTTTTAAAAATTTAATCTTGGGTCTTAAATTTTTTTGAAATTTTTATGGGACCCGGTCTCCATGTCATTATTAATAAAAAGTTTTCAACGCACACCTTCCTTGAAATAGACGTAAAACTGAAACATTGTTCGCCGAGGTTAATAAAATATATCTTTGAATTGACCTCTATATATAGTTTTTAGAATGGTATAGTTTTTGTCAATGAATTTTGTTTTTTAAACTATTTTTACATGATTTTTGTAGACAAATTAAATAAAAATTAAAAGCCCCAACTAGACGGACTTTATAATAAAAAAAAGTATGATTGTTACAAACAAATAAAAATAAAATTTAAACGTTCCAGTTGACAAATAATTTATAATCAAACAAGTATGAATCAATCACAATGAAAAAATTGAGATATTATATAGTTATATATTTAATTTTGATATATGCACAACTTAAATATAAATTAATTTAATGACAAAATTGCACGACAAAAACATATTGAAATAACTAATACAATTTATTGATTTTGAGTGAGGGCACGTGATCCCACTTGCTCCAATTTAGGACCGATCCCTGTACATGAGAGTCGTATATATGTGTATTATATCGGTATCATTTATACAATATTTATTTATTTTACTCTGAAAGTATAAACGTTACTTGTCGGACAATTTACAGGTTGTATTCGAACTTTTTTTTTTTTCATAGTACTAGAGTAAGTATGTTAGGATTTTTTTTTTTATTTCTTCGCTTGCTTTTCAGCGAAGAAAATAATAGTCAGATGATAACATATCTATCTTTTTTTTTTATATATAGTTTTCCACATATTTTTATTGTATTAGACGTGTGTATGACTAGTAAACTTATATATAATAATTCTGCATATAAGACCTGAGTACAAAAAGCTGAAGTATATGAAAAGAAATGTAGACTATATTTTATGTTTCTAATATAAATAGAAAATGCATGATAGTGAATATAAAATATTAAAATGACCACAAAAATAAACTAAGATGTCTAAATCAAATTATATTATTTTACATATAGAAATACAATAGATTCTATCCATCTTTCGCTTATTATGTTTGGATTTTTTGTGACAAGGGTATCTTTATGCTTTTGTGCGTTTGCCCCAAGTTGTCCAGAGTACATGGGTCTTCAAAGCAAGTAATTACCTGGTATTTACGCTCATCTGCAACTTTCTTTTTTTAAGGCATGCAGATTCCTATCCATGTAACATCCATGCATAAACCCCAAGTTTGGAGTTGGTCTGGTAGTCAAGACTTGAGACTTACGAGTATGTTTTCTTTTAGATCTTAAGTTCGAAACTTTTCATGTGTTATCAACTCTTATTGGAACACTCCATATAGGACAAAAATTCTCGTTGTAAATGGTCCCCGCAAGTGGACGGTGGGTTTGGTCCGAGGACTAGTCGGGTATTAGGTTGGGGTTAGGGCTACAAACGAGCCGGGCTGAGCCGAGCTTTGGAGTGTTTGAGCTTGGCTCGTTAACTAAACGAGCCAAAAATTCGAGCTCAAGCTCGGCTTGTTTGTAAACGAGCTGAGCCGAGCCGAGTTGAACTAAGCTCATTTACTTTAACGAGCCTCTTTAAACGAGCCGAGTTTTTACGAGTGGAGCCGAGCTTTTGAGACTCAAGCTCGGCTCGTTTACGAAACGAGCCTAAAATTCGAGCTCGAGCTCAGCTTGTTAACTGAACGAGCCGAACCGAGCTCTTATCGAGCCGAGCCGACCCGAGCTCGCAAACAGCTCGGTTCGTTTGCAGCCCTGGTTGGGGTAATCCTAGAGTTGGCCCGATAACTCGTCTATCAAAAACAAAAAATAAAATAAAATATCATTGCATATGTATTGGCAACTTAAATGTTACTGGCCTTCTTTCTTCAAGGGATCCTCTGTGCTTGTGGATCATCTGTTTGCATATAAGCCGCTTCAAAACTCTGTGTACGTTCATTGTGGAATAATTGTACATCCTGCTGCTGGGTCAGCCTTGGCTTCTGCCTTGCAATGTTTTGAGGTTATATAAAACTGTCTCCAACTCGCGCAATGCAACTAACACAAAACATGATTCTGGAAGATTTTTTTTTCTCTGACTAATGCCTTCTGCGCTGCATTGGTAGCAAATCCTCACTCACCCGAAAAAGGAAAATTAATATGGTATGGTTTCCTAAATTCAATGCCTTTTGACATTCTTCTAGATTTCATTCTTGGTCTGGTACCCTTCTGGAAAGTGTTCCGGTGAGTGCTCACTACATATTCTGTTCTGGCATCCACTCCCTAACAAGTTAATCTTTCAGAGTTCGTAGTTGTCAAATGCGACATCTGAGCTTTAGTTTCAAGAGGTTCTAAGTTTGAGTCTTCTGAAATGTTTGCTTCCATTTCCTATTTTTATTTTATAGGGTGACACGGGCTCAGTCCAATTGTGTTTTCTACTGCCTCTGTATATGTTAAACATCCGTTCCATTAAAGCTCTCACTTCCTCGGGATTCTTTGAGATGAAGTCATAATGATAAACCATTTTCCAGATATCTTCTTGTTTGTGACTGCACATTCAGTTTTAGTGCCAGTACAATGTTCGTCATATTTAACGAACACGTGCCTTCCTCTAATTAGTTTTATTTTATATATACATGATATAGGGGATCCCCACAAGACGGACCATTTGCTTTCACTTCATGGAGCCAAGGAAAGGCTGCAGCTGTTTGAAGCTAATTTAATGGAAGAAGGATCATTTGATTCTGTGGTTGATGGTTGTGAAGGTGTCTTCCACACAGCATCCCCTGTCATCCTATCAGTCAGCAACCCACAGGTTTATTATGACACTTCAATTGGCTTTTGTATTTTTCATTTTTACTTTGTTGGTTTTCTTCCACCGTATCATTTTTGTTATTTCTAATGACATAGTAGGAATTAGGAATCGTTATATTGATTGAGATAATGTTGGTATCTTTTGGTGCGAAATCTAGCCACTTTTAGTATTCAGAAATTCAGTGTCACGGTGGAGATTGGAGGTTGAATAAAAGGATCATGGTGTATTTTATTCTCGAAAGGTGGCAGAAAAGTTGTTGTCAATATTTTGCAACCATCCCTTGCCCTTGCACCCCACCAAACAGAAAAGAAAAATGAAAAGATGAGAAGAATAAATAGGAACTCAGGACCATAAGTTTTTGATATAATAGAGAAAAATGAACTATTGTACTCAATTCGATACCTAATTTAACTTACAAGGCACATATATATAGATGACAAGGAAAACAAGAAACACATAAAACAAGAAAAAAGAACTATTGTATTCAACTCGATTTTTAAATTTAACTTACAAAGCACATATATATAGATTACAAGGAAAACAAGAAAGACATAAAACAAGGTAAAAAAATTTCAATATGGAAACATAATCTCTAAAATATGGAACCATTTCAACACTTTCCCTCAAGTTGCAGTATAGATATCAATAATGCCAAGACTATATTGAAGAAGTGACGGTCCAACTGGCTTTGTAAGAGTATCGACAGCTTGTTCGGATGATGGGACAAACACATGCAAACGACTCCAGATCAAACCTTTTCTCAAATACAATGGATGTCAACCTCAATATGCCTAGTCCTCTCGTGAAGAACTGAATCAGAGGCTAACATAACTGCTGACTGGTTGTCGAAGTTGCAAAGTCGAAGGTAAACAAGCCGGGAAGCCAAGCTCCTCAAGAATAGAATGAAACCATAGAGTCTCACATGCACCCTAGGCCATAGCCTTATACTCGGCCTTTGTTGAGGATCAAGAGACCACTGACTGCTTCTTACTCTTCCAAAAAAGTAAATAATTCTCATAAAATGAGCAGAAACCTGAGGTGGACCTCCTATCAATTTTGGACGTAGCATAATTAGCATCAATAAAACATGAGACTTCAAACAAATTTATAGTCATAGAAAAGACCAAGGCTAGGACAAGACTTTAGTTGTCTCAATATATGATAATAAACTATATCCATATGAGAGGTACAAGGACCATGCATAAACTGGCTAACTAAACTAGCAGCAAAGGCCAAGTCAGGCCTAGTATTGATTAGGTAGATAAGTCACCCCACCAATCTCTAACAAATACAAAGGTCAGGCAAAAAATCACCAGTTTTAGCAGAAAGCTTGACATTCAGATCCATAGGGGTAAAAGCTGACCTACAACCAATCATCCTAGTATCACTCGAAAGATCTAGAACATATACTTCCGTTGTGAGAGAGATACCCTTCTTGACTGAGCAACTTCAATACCCTCGAAATACTTTAAACCCCCTAGGTCTTTGATGTCAAAGGTAGAGCTGAGGTCCTTTTTTACTTGTGCAATACCTGAAGCAGCATCTCTAGCAAAATGATATCATCCACACAAACAGATAAAATGCACACTACCCTTTGGAATCACGTATCACAAAGCAAGTATGATCAGACTGGCATTGAGAAAAAACCCTTACTAAGCACAACATCACTGAACTAAGCAAACCAAGCTTGCGGAGACTACTTCAAACCATATACGAATTTCCCGAAGGACATGCCAGCATACTCCCCCTCAGCCTGAAAGCCCGGAGGAGGATCCATGTAAATAACCTCGTCCAATTCACCATTCAGGAAAGCATTTTTGACATCCATCTGCTGTAAGAGCCAAGAATGAGAAGCAATGAGAAAGATAAAAAGGCGAATAGTGGTAAGCTTAGCAACACGAGCAAAAGTAGCAGTAAAATCTTTTCCTAGATTTTGAGTGAAACCCTCGTACAATTGAAGTGTAACATGTTCATCTCATCCTGCATTGCACTGACCCAATACAGATTCAATTTAGCCTCCCCCATAGATGGAGGAATCACGGCGGATCAATCTGGCTAAGGAATCCCTAAAACGAGCTAGACAAAACATTGTATGAAATACAGTTCTCAAGGGGGTAAGAAGTAGAATATGATAAGTTAAGATGATTGGGGGGATGACGGTTCCGGAGAGGGTACCGCCAAGATAGGGAGGAAGGGGAAAGCTGAGAACCTTCATTCGGCGTGGAGTCCAACACAGAGATATGAGAGCGATGACTATACACACAGACATGGGTGCCTGCAATAGGAGGTAACACAGTAGAAGGAATAATAGTAGGACGATCCACAGAGGTAATATTAGTAATCAGAATAGGACGAAGACTAGCCTTGCTCAGATGAGGGACATGCCTGCTAGTTTCAGAGGCAGTAAAAAAAAGAGTATCCTCCCAGAATGTTGCATTCGTAGACTGTATATAACGACAAGATGACGGATCATAACAGCAATAACCCTTTGACTTAGAAGAGTATCCAATAAAGGCACACCGAATTGACTTGTCATCTGACTTTGTGCGAGAAGGCCTCCTGCTCTGGACAAAGCAAACACACCCACAAACTCTTAGGAGAATAGGAAAAAGAGGATTATCGGGCTGAAGAACACTAATCGGTGTCTTTTCCTACAGAACCCGATTAGGAACCCTAAGATATGTGGCAGTAAGAACAACCATGTGCCAAAAGGACTTGGGAGCAAACATGTCTCTAAGCAGACACCAGGAAACACCCATGAGATGACGATTTTTTCTCTCGAAAACCCCATTCTGCTCAGGCATATAAGGGCTAGTGATGGATTTCATGGCCGACGTATTCGGCTGTTGAAGAATGCCCAAACGAGATAGTTATGCCACAAGATAACTCGTAATATACTCCCCCCATTGTCAAACCGAAGGTCGCGAACAATAGTATCAAATTGAGTGTTAATCATGGCTAAAAACTGACTGAAAACACCAAACACCTCAGATTTTTTTCGAAGCAAGTAACCTTAGGTGCACCTTAAAAATCATCAATGAAAGTAAATAATACCGGGACCAGACATAGCAGTTACTGGTGAGGGACCTCATACATCAGAATGAACTAAATTAACATAGCAGGAGATCGTTGCAAACGAGAAATATAAGGTTTCAACAATGCTTTGAGAGCTCAAAAATAACACACCTGAAATCCGAATGTTTATAGGCAACAGATAGAGACAGAAATAACAGGCTTAGGTAATGAAAATTGACATGACCCAAATGAGCATGCCACAAATATAAGTCTTTGGAAGAAAAAGAAACAGGAAAGTCAAAAATAGTAGTAAAAGGAGCATAAAACACAAGATTAGAAGGATGAAATGAAGGTGGCTCACCAAAGAAGTATAGTTCGTCACGCTCATAATCCTTGCCAAAAATCCTTGAACTCCGGTCATGCAAGAAACAGCGATCAACTAAGAAAATGACAACTTGGTTAAAAGATGTAGTAAGGCGACTGGCAAATAAGAGTTTACGACAAATTTAGGAACATAGAATATAGAGAAAACGGCAAGATCAAGGGAGAGCTGAACAGTTCCCATCCACTCATAGGGTTAACAGAACCATCTGTCAGTTGCATAGAACTATGAATAGGAGACAAGGGTGAGAAAAATAAGGACAACTCACCCGTCATATGATCATTGACACCGAAGTCTAGAACTCAGGTAGGATCCCAGAGCGAACATGAAAAGCAATGGGAGTACCTGTGGCCAATGAGGTAGTGGAAGCTGTATGCGTGTTGGTTGCGGGTTTGGCGCCCGGGGGGGGGGGTGTTTGGTGGTTATTGTGGGCAATACATCTGAGACGTCAATAAGGTTATTTGAGACTGTAGCTTAGCCATCTGATCTAAAAGAGAGGCAGTAGCCATTTGCTGCACGGAAGTCTCAAAAATCGTGGCGACTCTACAGGGGCCCTGAAACTGTAGCTTAGCCGTCCGATCTAAAAGAGAGAGAGTAGCCATTTGTTGCACCGAAGTCTCAGCAATCGTAGCGACTCTAAAGGGGGCACAACTTTCTTTCTGAACTAGGATTTTAACTCTGGATGCAGCTTCCAACACGTATCCTTGATATGACCAATGTTCCCACAATGATGATAATATTTCTTCCCAGTAGGAGGATGAGAACTTGAGGATCCAAATGAAGCGACTAAGGCCATTTGATCACAATCACTCCCGACAACAGGCACGGGGACGACACAGATATGAGACGCCTACGCTCATCCCCATTGACCATAGCAAAAAATTCATCAATACAGGGGACATATTGAGAATCTGGGTGCAAAGATGCTCAATAATGGGCTTAAACCCCATCAGAAATGTGCAAGCGTGAAGGTGATCAAGTTTTTTGGCCGCAATAGATGCCATATCTTCATAATCACTAATGGGATCATACTGAGCCATCTCATCCTGTCGTGTCCGGAGATATTCAAAAAATTGAGCTACGCTCATACCAAGTTGCTTCTGAGTGGCGCGAGCAACCTCTTGGTACAACTCAAAGTAGCGGGCCTCATTCTGAGAATGAGCATGCATAGTCGTCAAGGCAGTCGAAAGCATCATGACAGTCTCACATTACACGAAGATATCGAATATGGACAACTCCATAGAGCCAAACATCCAACCAAGGACCGTTCAGTTGTCGATGTCCCATTGATCCTCCTTGGGATCACCTTAGCGAGATGGGAAGGAAGATCCACAACCAAGATCATCTTTCCCCGACCGCCAATAAATAAATTGAACGATCAAGACCAAGCAGCAAAGTTCCACCCATTCAGCAGAACATTAGTAACTCTTCCGCCAAACACATCATGTGGTGCCAAGCCAGCTCGAATGGTAGTAGTTGCAGAACTAGTAGTAGCACTTGAAGATTCAGACATCCCAAATCTAATAAACAACTCAAAGTGCTAAGAAATCCAATCGAGAGGCGAAGAAAGGAAGGTCACACACAACATTGTAGATCATCAACAAGTCACCAAAAAAATGACCAAATTGTGGTTCACAACCACAACAACCCGAACAAAATAACGGGAAACCCTTGGTGACAAAACCTAGGGCAGTGACAATGTCGAAGGAAAAAAATCGGGCGAGTGAAGGGCCTAGTGGTGTTGGCGGTGATGAAGAGAGGGCCTGGTGGCGATGGTAGGACTAGGACTAGGATAGTTTTCTTTTCTTTACTCTGATACCAAATAGAGAAAAAGGACCTATTGTATTAATCGATACCGAAATCAAACTTACAAGGCACATATATATAGATTACCAGGAAACAAGAAAGACATAAACAAGGTAAAAAATATTCCAACATGGAAACATGATCCCTAAAACATGGAACAGATATCATGTTTCATATTCAATGAAATGGAGGGTAGTTAGTGTTTTTCGTCAGTTTAGTGCTTACTGTTTAAGTTAGAGAGAATAGCAAGTAAATAGAAAAAGGAAATTATCAACAATATAGAGACGCTACTACAAGACATTGTGTAGATATCTTTGCTGGGACTAGTAAGTTAAAAGTACCGGAAGAGACACGTAGGTTATAGTTCCTGAATTTTTTGTAGTGCTAATGAATTTTTTTTTTTGTTAGAGTGGCAAAGGGATACATCTAGGGAACTTTGGTTTGAATGTATATATTCATGCCAACCAGATTGTGTTTTAGATACCTCCAGAATTGTTTCTGCTTGTGTATATTCCTATCAATGATTGTCCATACTTGGCTTGTAAAGCATCTCTCTTTTCTGTTCATGAGTGTTGGTTGATAATTAGTTTATGTCTGTGTAGGTATCGTCTCCAGCCATAGAATGCTTGTTTTGTGCTTATAGTGTGTTGTTTCTAGTGGTAATTCTAAAATCTCATCTTTGCCTCTGATCTAAGATTATGGCCTGTTTCAAGGTTTCTATCTATGTTTTAAGGTCTTTGTACATGCTTGCATAATGGATATACGCTCACATGGTTCTTGATTCTGCTTTATGAACCTAAATATTTGTAGTTTAGCCAATATTTCCCCCTGATTCTTCTTATTCTTCTTCTTTTAAATTAATCTTTATTATCACTTAAAAAAATTAATTTTAGCCTCAATAGAAAAAGAAGTTGCCTATGTAAAGTATTGCACTCATGCAATTTTAGCATCAATAGAAAAAACGTCTTCTTCTTTGAAATTAATCTTTATTATCACTTTAAAAAACTTTATTTTAGCCTCAATAGAAAAAGAAGTTTCCTATGTAAAGTATTGCACTCATTCAATTTTGGCATCAATAGAAAAAAAAACTTCCCCATGTAAAGTATTGCACTTGTGCAATTATCTAAGCTTTTCTAGCTTGTTTACTAGAACAGATCATCACAATATGTAAGTGGTATCTAATGTCAGTTATTCTATGTAAAGGATTGACGCTAGTATGCTATTATACTATCCACTTTTGTATAATCTTATTTGTGATTATCAACTTTTACTTGTAAGGTTTTTCTTAGCCGTATGCCTTCCTTCAGGAAGAATTAATCAAACCTGCAGTGAAGGGAACGCAGAACGTTCTCAAGTCATGCGCAAAAGTTCCATCTATTAAAAGGGTGGTTGTAACATCTTCCATGGCAACAGTTATGTTCAACAAGAGACCCATAAACACTGAAGTGGTAGTTGACGAGACTTGGTTTTCAGATCCAGTTTATTGTGCAGAATCGAAGGTTTGCAAATGTTCTAATCTTTATGCTTTCTAATATAGCAATATTTCGTTGTTTATATATTCTCGTTTTTCTTTTGTTTGTCAGTTTAGAAATACAAAAATGTGCCTCTTTATTTCAAGTGTTGCATATAAGTATCGATCTGATTGTGCCCCAGTTAGTGTTTGTGGAAACACAAAGGGAAAAGAGATTATTTCTCTGCAATAGTTTGATATAATCAGTCAAGCACCTTTGAATTTTTCAATCATGTTATGTAATGTTGTCTTGATTGGTGAAAAAAAATATAAGGTAACAAGGTGTACAATAGGGAGGACAAGAAGTCCGCCCAAAAAAAAAAAAAAAAGAAGTCCTAAAGCTCTCACAGCACTATAAATAAATTTAAGGAACCATCCCTTTGAATGGAGTAGATGCCGATACCCAAAAAGAATCTAGGAACCTAAATATCTATCTGCATTATGACTTCCATAGTATCTGTAGGATATCTGGCAGCAGTTATGTTATCCTTGACTATTTCATCACATCTCTGTATAGCGATGCCAAGGTCAGAGGGTCCTGATAATTGTATTACTACCACTAAATTTACCTACAAATGGTGGACACAATATTTGTTTGAAAATACAAAATCTCACCATCAACAGGATTGTACTTTGGGTGTTTAGTTAGGGGGGGACATTGCGGTGACGATTTACTGATTAAAACTCCGGCTACTAACCTCTAGGGTGCGCGTTCGAGTATGAGGACTACCACTCCATGTATTTAATGCAAGAGGATTGATATGGACCTAATTTATGACTCGCAGGAACCCATAATGGGTACTAACTGGTGGTCCTTTTATTCAGTTCCCAGTGGACATTTGTATATCGAGCATCAGAAGGATTCAAAAACATTTACAGTGATTACATATGGTCATGCAAGTATTTTTCATTTTGGTTTCACCATGGTGGTTTACCTACTATATTGTTACCAAAAGTCCATCTCTTGAATCTTCAACATTATATCTTCTTCAGACAAACTGAATATTGACTGTGTATCAAATGTGAGTGCTTATTTCTTTGTTGATTTTGGCTTGTAATGTGTTCCAAAACTGTTGTATCAACAGTGAAATTAAATGTTTCACTTTAATTTGAGTTTAGAATCTACATTTTGTGCTAATCAAGATATTGTATTAGCTTTTTTATCATCTTTCAAAAATCTTGGCTGAGGATGCTGCGTGGGAATTTGCAAGAGAGAATGGGAGAGACCTGGTGACAATCAATCCAGGATTCGTGATTGGTCCTCTCTTGCAGCCAACTCTTAATGTCACTTCTGAAGCAACTTTAAACCTCATCAAAAATGGTAAACCTCTGCAACACACGCGCAAGATGTTTTTGATTTCTTCATACATGGATTTCATGGATTGGTGAATTTTTAATTTGGTTTATGTGGAAACCCTCTAGGAAAAGGAGTAATTAAGTTTGATTCTTTATTCTGCAACACTCAAACAGGCATTAAACAAAACGATCCAACATGAAACAAATGGGGAGGGGTTAGCCTGATGGAGGGAGGGGTTGGTTGCAAGGGGATGTGGCTTGAGCGGGTTGGGACGAATGGGAGTTGCAGTGGCTTTTGGTTGGTTTTTTTTTTTTTTTTTTTTTTTTGGGGGGGGGGGGTGGTTGTGTTTCTGATGGGGTAGGGAGGAAGGAGAGATGGCGGTAGATGAGAAGAAGTTGGGTGAGTATAGGGGCACTGGTATCTCTTCCACGCTAGGCAGAGAGGAGCTGGGGGAACTCACTAGTCACATGTGCTACGGGAGAAGATGATTTTGTTCACACCCACTATGTGATTTGTTCTTAACCGCGATTCACCACTTTAAAAGGGTTCTACCCCAGTTGAAAACATAATCACATATGTAAAGAAAATAAAAGCAAAGTCGCTACATTGAATCTGACATTACAATATCGTTGCCACAATAATACTTCGTATCAAAAACTAAATATTCAGGCATTTGGATAAGATGATGCTAATGTGATGTACTTATACGAAAATAAGAAAGTGGATGATCTAACTATTGGTGGCATTTTGGCTGTCGATTCCATGCTGCGATTTGATGTGGTAGCACATCCAATGAACAGTGAAGATACATATACATGGTAATTCTCAAAAAATGGAAGCACATACAAGATGGGGGATGCGCCAATTTTTGTTTATAATTTATTTAATTAAGTATACCTACATTGTAACCACTGAACAATTAAGTTAGAACTCCTATTGAATGCATTATCAACTTATGGTATATGCCTATGCCATGCACATAAACTTGTTTTATGATCTTATTTTGGTCTGATAATTTTGTAAGTTACAGATATTTATCCCCAAAAAAGCTTTTAGAATTTACAAGTCACTCAACCGTGTCCCCCCCATTCTTAGGTGTGTCCCGTCGTGTCTCACCATAAAAGGGTATTGAAATACAACAGGTATTTGGGCGTGTCCTCTGTGTTCCCAACAGGATTAAGGTGACCTTGTAGGTGTGTCAGTGCTTTATAGGTGAAAATCATCCAGATCCAGTCAGTATTGTCATGCTACTGCTGAGTGCTTTCTCCTGTGGGGCTCACTGCTTGCAGGGCCGGGGCCAACCAAAAAGCTTCAGTTGTTCATCTGGAGACATCGTTGTCCCCTTTGTTAAATGAAGCTGGTTTAACTTATCTGCTCTTTGGATTTTCTAGTACCAAAGACTGTAATGCCATCTTTGGTCAATCTGAAGAAACTGGCAGTCATTTTCCATGTTGACTGCACACTCTAGTGAGTTAGGTGCTGTCCATCCCAATCCCCTTCCTCACCTCATTTGGGAGAAGAATGACACCTGGATATTTAGTGAGCCTGTTAAAGAATGATGCCCAGGGATATCTGAGGAGATGATAGCCAGTGATTACCTTGCCAAATTTGGAATTTATGTCTAGTTTCTGGCAAAACTTTTTCCGCTTTGTGACAACCTGCTTATCTTATGCACCCCTTATGAAGCAAGCAATTTACTTGATGCAGGAACTGATGTATATTCCAGTGGAATCTATCGATATGTCGATGTTAGAGATGTCGCTTTAGCACATGTTCAAGCATTTGAGACTCCTTCAGCTAGTGGCAGATACTGTTTAGTTGGAACAGTAACCTATTCTTCTGGGGCTTTGAATATTTTGGACAAGCTTTACCCTGCTCTCAACCATCCTGAAAGGTAAGTTGCTTGCACGTGCATCAGTACCAATTTCATTAGCAGAATCAAGTGATGTCAATAGTAACCTAACATGCATCCCTTGATATTGCTTGCCTTTTTGTTCTAGCCAGATTTCTTCATCTCGGGAACGTTGAACTCATGGTGACATTTTGGAAAACGAAGTATACTGCCTTTAATCTTTGTTTGTCATTAAATTTTTTTAACTTGGGTAGGACAAAAAGTCTGGATAGTCCACTTGTTATGGCGTAGATTATGAAGGTGATGAGCCTGTAATCTAGTTACTAATTTTGTAAATGATGATCAATGTTAAATTACAACGTCCAAGCTTTTTTGCTAACTTGACAGGGACTCTTACTGGATCTCTTTTCAGTTACGATTTGTGATTTTAGGTTTCTGCTATTGAAATGCAGTTTGTTAAGCAGACCTAAGTGGGTTCTTTTTATGTGGAACAGAGCTGAAGATGAAAAGCCTGCCGGGACACTCTTCCAGGTATCAAAGAAAAAGGCAGAAAGTTTGGGTATCCATTTTACTCCTCTTGAGGTGACCCTCAAGGATACTGTTGAAAGCCTAAAAGAGAAGAACTTCCTCTCTTTCTGAATCACAAAATATGTTCCACCAAGTGATGCCTACATTTGAACAAGTGTGTAATAATCAGTAACCGGAGAGTACTTTATCTGCGTATAAAATAAAAGGGAAACAGGAGGTTTGTGATGTTTTCTCTGTTATGCAGTTACCGCACCTTTATCTAAACCTAAACCACCACACCTCCAAAACAACCACCCCCCCCCCCTCCTCCTCCTCTCTCTCTCTCTCTCTCTCTCTCTCTCACTCATGCACCTCACGTGCCTCTAAGAATAGCAACAGTCGATTTTCCCACACAAAAATGAAATAGTTAAATGAAGCATATCGATATCAAAGCAAAAGACAAAGGAAGGCAGCTTACGATTGCCATTGTGAAAATTTATCCCCAATTTTGTCTTCTCCGAAAGAATGATATACCATTCTTATGTAATAACTAGAGAAATTCTGCAGTAGTACATTCTCGGTTTTCCTTTTCCTATTAAGTTAACCCCGTTAACCATATGTTTATGAGAAACTAATAACACCAAGAAAGATTGCTGCTACTTGTCAAAACCAATGAAGAGTTGGATTATCTTCCTTCTCTTTCCACCTGCAAAAACCAACCGCAAGATTACTACTTGTTAACTACCGATGATGACTCCCTTGTTTCAATTATGTAACTGTCATGACTACCTGCTTCAACTCACTTCAAGCACATAATAAGCATCAGAGTATACTTACACAGAGAAAATTCACTTTGACTTCTTTCCTGTATGGTGGTGGTTCCCCCCACTCACTTTTAAATTCTTTATTTACCTTTTTTTTTTGTTTTTTTGCTCCACTTGTAGAAAATTTACTCCACAATAGTGATCAAATTGCTATAACCATAAAGCACCCTAACTCAAATTACAAAATCACCTCTCTTTAACACCATGATTTTGCTAATCCTACATAAGTCATCAATAATACTAAAACATATTAAGAGAAACTGAAAAAACATACTATCTTCTCTAACAACTGATAAGGGCTCGCATGATCTAAACTTAACCAAATTAAACAACTTCCACCTAAATAATTATTTCGCCCAGCTTACCATATTCAAGTAAGAGTAAAATTGAAACTGTCCACTAACCAATAAAGGATCTTTCTTTTCCAAGCCCAACGGCTCTGTCTTCCATGAACGGAGCACAACCTCGTGGCAGGAGAAGGAATTCTCAGAAATTAACAGCACCTGTTTATTTGATAACTTACGGTGTTCATATCAACATATGCACATCTTGACAAACAACACCTATGATGGCCGCATTAATCCAATCTTCATAGAAAACGGTTCGTCTGGGATGAGAACAGCAAATTTACAGAGAAGCGCAGCGAACCCAAGTAAATGGGCCTGCATTGATGCCAAACAGTGAGATCATGTCCACGTACAAATAATTCCATTTTTGTCAGAGGAAGCTAGAGGTTTTCCAACACCACTCCATGAACAACATAGAACAGAAGCATTGTGTTCCTTAAGATTGCGGACAATTTTAGCATTTGATACTGACCAAACATACACAGCCCCATCAGCAGATCCAGCAGCAACGTAGTTTTCGTCTGGACTAACGCAGGACCGGCTCCAATTAGATGCCATTCTATATCCGTTCGCTCTAAGTGTGCCACAAACCTCCAGAGAGCGCATATCGAACAAATTGTGCAACCCGTCTCTCCCACTAGTCAATATCACATTTCCGCTTCTAGAAACAGAGACTGAAGTCACAGCAAGTGAATGTGCAGCAACTTCACTGAGCAGCGTTCCCGTTTGAATGTTCCACAACCGAAGATTGCCGTCTACATGACCTGAACAAATTGTCTGTCCATTGGCACTAAAAGAAACGGCATTGCAATTGCTGTGAAAGATTAATGTGTTGATGCAGTGACCTTTGTGCAGATCCCAAACTTTTATCGTGTGATCGTATGCAGCGCTTACTACGTGGAAATTGGAGGCTTTGTTCACGTCTACAGCACACACTTTATCTTTATGGCCTTTTAGCATGTGATTCATCCGACCGGAATTTACATCCCAAACGTATAAATTGTTTGAACTGCTTGCAGCGATTATAGAGCTGTTATCATTTGTAATGGTGACATCAAGAACAGAACCCAGACAACCGTAAAGAGTGTGACTTAGGGATCCAGTGTCTGTATCCCAAATTTTGATGGTCTTGTCTTGTCCACCACTAGCCAATTTATTAATGGAATTGTTTTCAAAAGCTATAGCGGCACATCCACCTTCGTGCGCGGGTATCTTGTGCTTGTGTGTGCTGGGGGACGCGGACTCTGCATACCACTCGGCACCTTCCTCACTTCGGCGAACCACACCGTCAACTTGCTGCCTAGCAAGTTGTTCTATGCCTCTTGTCTTAAGCTGATCGAGCATATCTTCATACTGTGCATTAGCCTAACACCACATGATAGAAGATTAGTTAACCTAAAATAGCAGTGCAAAATTAAGCATCTCGGCTCTTTGGAAAAAAAAAAAACAAAGGAAATGAATGACAAGACCTGTTAAGAGTCAAAATGGAGGGAAAAGGATAAACTGGTTTTGATACAATAAACGATCTTACATATTAGATTAGTCCTTTGTACCCGTACAAAATTAACTAAAATTGTGTATTCAATTCTCTCTCTCTCCCGCTATAACTGTTAAGTTACTAACCACCCCAAAAGCTTAAGCTGTTACAAAATGAGCCCAAGCTACCTAACACCTTCCCTCAAGTGCAAGGCCATCTTGCACATGGAGATGCATACATCCATGCATAGAGCTAAACAGAATGCAAAAGGAAAAAGGCAAAATGCATGCAAACGGGCAACACATGTAAATGGAGAGACTTGAACAAACCAAAACTCAGAAACCATGATAAGTTACCAACTATTTTAAGCTGTTAAAAATGGGCTAATTGTGTTTATCAAACTAAAATCAACAATAACATGGTGTTCAAATCTTATAAACACGTACTACTCCCACTGATGACATGTTTCCACTGGAAGAAGCTTACATCAACCTAAATCTCGCATCTTGGCAAATTTTATGCCATCAGTTAACATGAGGAACACGGTGGAAAAAAAAGAACATTGAAATGACAGAAGATTCTTAGTTGATAAGAGTTCAGAAACAACTTCGTATAATTCCAGTCTCAGGGTTCCAACATATCCTCCAATATGTGTGTGTGTATGTGCGTGTGTGTTGAGAGAGAGAGAGAGCAGTAGCGGCTCTAGGATTTCTTACAAGGTTGTCGATTAGTTAGACACTTCAACAACTCCTGCATTCTGTCACAGCTAAATTTGATCTTAATTAAATAGGAAACATGCTCAAGTTCCTAAGGAAGCTCCTGAACAGATAATCCTAATACAATACTAAGGTTCACAAACCAACAACAAATTTTTTCCAGCCCAATATGAAATGTAAAAAGAAAAAGTTTTTGGCTATTCTAAAAACAGAAAAATCCTAAAACTAATGGTGGCCCAATTATTTTTGAGCGTTTAGACGACTGAGACTTCTAGTAGTTCCAAATTTTCAATGAAAAGATGGAATATATTATATGTGTCCTCAAAACTTAAGGACACAATATGTGATAGTACCCTCATCTTTGAAAGGCCAAAAACATAAGGCCAACTGTTTCAAGTGGGACTCACCACATTATTATAGCCAATAACATAATGAGGATGATATTAATGCACCTGTCTGGTGGATAAGCAATTCGGAATTCCAAATTCGGAAGACAAAGCATAATAGTTTAGTCCTATCTAGTTTAAAAGAAAATTATCTTTTGAACACACATACAAATTATATACATCAATTTGGCCCGGCCACTGTGTGTGCGCGCGCGCGCGTGAGAGAGAGAGAGAGAGAGAGAGAGAGAGAGAGAGAGAGAGATATTACAACCTTTTAGTGTAAGCACATAGTGTGAATCTGTGTGTTGCCTATTTAGCGTAATATTCAATAAGGATAGTTTAGTCTTTTATGTAATTAGGGTTTTCTCAATCTTCTATTTAATCATGTATTGTGCATTGTAATTTTTCAGTTAGTCAATACAGAACTTTAGGGTTTTTATGTTCTCCATATTCTATCATGGTAGCAAAGTCTTAGGGCTCTGATTGTTGGAATCTGTGTGTTGCCTATTTAGCGTAATATTCAATAAGGATAGTTTAGTCTTTTTATGTAATTAGGATTTTCTCAATCAAAAACTCGTTCACAACTAAGTCAACCGAAGGAAGCAGGATACGATAGAGGAGAGTGTCCAAAATTCCATCAAAATTGGTCCAATTTGCCATAAAAAATTGTACCAGTTGTTGTTTTTCCCTGTAAATGCAATACTCTCTATGGGCACAATGCAGTAGGTTCCGTGAAGGCTAAGTGATCCCACAAACTAGTCATACTAATAAAATTCCTGAATACTCATATTTTCTTGGAAAGTAGCACGAATCTCACGCTAAAGTTGATAGCGTTTTGCAAAGTTTGACTGAAAATACAGTCTGGATAGATAAGCCTAAATTTGGCAAAATGAATCCCAATCGACTGATCCACAAAATTATTTATCCAATTAATTATCTAGCATTATTCGTTTTCCAAATCGAAAGTGACTTAGCATATTCTTCAGAGCATCACTAGAAACGTAGTCCCATATTTCTTGTCCAGTAAAAAAAATTTTCATAACATACGCCCAATAGGTATAGTTGGTGCCAACTAACTTTACACTGATAGCTTGCAGAGAATCAATCATATTGAGAGATAAGAGATACAAACACAACTTATTATCACAAGAAGCACAAAGATATTGTTAGCTTGTAATATAGCGTTACCTTAATTAGCTTGATAGTGTTACTATAATTAGCTTGATTCTGATTTGATTCTGATTGTGTAAATCATAGATTGTAATTAGGCTGATTTCATTTCCGTAATTAGGTCTCCTCTACCTGTATAAATAGAGGACCCTATTGTACAGCTTGATAACTCTCAATACAATACATATTTTTTCCCTTTGTTAGTTTACATGGTATCAGAGCATTAACAGCTCTTCCGCTGCCATCGTCAGAGACTTCTCCGACTGGCCTTCTCCGACTACCCAGGGTTTACCCGTAGTCGTGTTTTTTTTCCGACCCTCCCATTACCGGGTTTACCCGTCACCTTGCCGGTGTTCGCCATCACCGACCATTTTTTTCCGACCAGCTGTTCCAGACGATCAGTAGCTTCCGACCAGACTTCCGATCAGTAGCTGTTCCAGCGTCTTCACACACAAACCCTAGACTTTGTGCTGCGCCTTGAAGCCTTCGGCAGTCCGGCCTTTCTCTCTCTTTCCATAGCCACGACTTTCCGTCTCTGCTCTGTTTCTCCATCGCCGTTCCAGTCTGGTCTTTGGTTTGCCGGCTGGTCGCTGGTCATTGTTCGTTGCTAACTGGTCGTTGTTCGTTGTTGACCAAAGCCCCGCCTGGTCGTGTTTTTCATCAGGCGTCCTCGACTAGTTTGTTTCTCCTCTCTGGTCGCTGTTTCTCCTTCTCTCTGGTTTGCCGATCTGACACCCATCGCTGTTCATCAGACACCGTTCCATCGCTGTGGTTTGCCGATCTCTGGTCTCTGGTTTGGCTGGGATCTCTCTGGTTTGTTGGTATACTATCGATCGTCTCTGGTTTGTCTCTCTCACTGATCTTTTTTTGGTCAAGTTATCTCGTTTTTTTGGGCTCGTGATTATTTTGTTGGGAATTATGTCTGAGGAAACAATTGATGCACCGAAAGTAGAGATGAATGAAGCATTAGGTACACATTATACTCCTGACCAGTTTATTAAGGTCTTGGATAGTGCCCCTGTGGATATTTGTCCAATTAAATTGGATGGAACAAATTATATGCTTTGGTCACGATCTTTTACATTGGCCATTGAGTCCAAAGGCGTGTCAGAGTTTATTGAGGGTCTTGTTTACCCACCTACAGATGCATTGGAACTTAAAAGGTTTAAAGCTCAGCGGTCCCTGGTTATGACATGGTTGTTCAATTCCGTGAAACCCGATATCCATAATCCTTTTCTGTTACTTGAGAATCCATACAAGGTATGGACAACTGTTTCTGATATGTACTCTCAGCAGGGTAATGATGCTCAGTGTTTTGAACTGAGAAAGATGCTTCGTTCTATGGAGCAAAATAATCGCCCAGTTGCTACCTATTATGCTGAGTTGTGTGGAGCATGGCAGGAATTTGATTTTTATCAGGGATTTCAAGCTGCGTGTGGAGCTGATGCTGCTAAGTGGCTTCAACGGATTGATAAAGAGCGTGTTTATGACTTCCTTGCTGGCCTTGATAGGGAGTATGATCAGATTAGAGTACAGGTATTGGGCCGTGTTCCGTTTCCATCCCTGGCCGATGCATATGCCATTGTTCAGCAGGAGGAGAGTAGGCGCAGTGCCATGCTTGCTTCATCTACTTCTGAGCGTTCTGCTTTAGCTGCTATCCCTCATACTGGTGTTGGGCGAGGATTCGGATCTCCACAGAGTGGAAAGGTACAGTCTGGCAGTCATGGTGGATCTAGTGGACTGCGTAAATGTGATTATTGTGATGGGACCAATCACACCCGAGACACCTGTTGGAAACTACATGGGCGTCCTCCTCGTGACACAGGAGGTGGACGACGTGGTGGTGGTGGTCGTGGCCGTGGTTATGGGCGCTATCATGGCCAGGCTCATTTCACAGAGTCTGCAGCTGTTACCGTGACTGATCCCGGACAGATTATTGGGGTTCAGCCACATGGTGAGTCTCATGGGGGTCTTTCTCAGGGGGAGTTGCAGGCTATCAGGCGTCTTCTGTCAGCAAGGGCTGATTCTTCATCTACTGTAGCCCCTACTTCCACTGCTCCTACACCAACTCCGGCCTCATCATATTTTGCTCATTCAGGTATACTGTCCAGTGCTTTCACAGCGACTTCTTCTTCCCCTCCTTGGATTATAGACTCTGGTGCGTCAGATCACATGACAGGTTGTTCCTCTGTTTTTGATTCCTACTTCCCTTGTTCTGGTAAGGATAAAGTTAGAATAGCAGATGACTCATTCTCTGCCATTTCAGGGAAAGGTTCTGTTCGTTATTCTCCCTCCATTTCTCTATCCTCTGTCCTACATATTCCAAATTTTGCCACCAATTTACTTTCTGTTAGCAGTTTTACCCGTTCTGCCAATTGCTCTATAACTTTCTTTCCTACTCATTGTGTATTTCAGGAACTGAAAACGGGGAAGGTGATTGGCAGTGGTAAAGCACATGGTGGCATCTACTATCTGGAAAATGTACCTTGCCCTCCACCATCATTATCATGTGGTCAAGCTTTACAAGCCGATACGGGTTCTGCTTTATCCTTACTACACCAGTGGCATCGTAGATTGGGTCATCCCTCTTTTGGGATTTTAGAAAAACTTTTTCCTACTTTAGTCAAGTCTTGTCCTAGGAGTCATTTTTTTTGTGAAGCGTGTGAACTTGCTAAACATAAACGCTCATTTTATGCACCTATTAATAAGAGAAGTGATTCTCCTTTTACGATCATTCATTCTGACGTTTGGGGTCCTTCCCCCGTTACTTCATTAAAAGGTTATAGATGGTTTGTCACTTTCATTGATTGTCATTCTCGTGTTACTTGGCTGTATTTGCTCAAAACTAAAAATGAAGTCTTTTCTTGTTTCCAATCCTTTCATAAGATGGTGTACACCCAATTTGACACTAGCATTAAAATTCTCCGTAGTGATAACGGTACTGAGTACATTGATAAATTTTTTCGTGCATATCTTGATGAACATGGCATTCTTTTCCAAACAACTTGCGTGGATACTCCATCCCAGAATGGTGTTGCCGAACGAAAAAATCGCCATCTGGCTAAGGTAGCCCGCTCTCTTATGTTTACCATGAAAGTTCCTAAATATTTTTGGGGGGAGGCTATTTTAACTGCTCATATCTCATTAATCGCATGCCATCTAGTGTGCTTCAGTTCAAAACACCTGTTAGTTGTTATGTGGGATAGATTAGGTTATGTTAACCCTAATGGGCCTAGGTGGTTAGAGCCCATTAGGTTAACCCTAATCTCATCTATAAATAAAGGAGTGTTAGAATAGTAATGGTTAAATTGTTATTAATGTTTAGTTGCAAGGGTATTATTGTCCTTTCATGTAATTAGGGTTACCTAGGGTTTCTAGGTTTTCTCTATATATTGATGTATTGGCCCCTTGTAACATGATTACTCAATAATACAAGTCTCCTTTCTCTAGTTTCACAACAACACCCATTGAATGTTTACCTAATACTTGTCACGCCACATCTATTCCTCCACGTGTTTTTGGTTGTGTGTGTTTTGTTCATGCTCCTCATTCTTCTGGGGAAAAACTTGGACATAAGGCACACAAATGTGTTTTTGTTGGGTATTCTCCTACCCAAAAAGACTACAAATGTTATGAGCCCCAGTCTAGGAAATTTTTTGTGTCCATGGATGTTACTTTTTGGGAGACAGAGTCTTTGTATATTCCTTCATCTCTTCAGGGGGAGAGTGTTGGTCCGGAAGAGATGAGAGAGGACGGAGGGGTGTTCCAATCTCTGGAGTCATCATGGTCTTTGTTGCCTTCCTCTTTTCATAGTGAGGGGGAGAATAAGGAAGAAGACGAATTGGTATCTGCTGAGAATATTCAACCACATGATGGTGATGGGCAAGTGGATGAGAATGTGCATAGATTGCCAAGAGAGTGGCCTGCCACCTTGGCAACGTATCAAAGGAGAACTAAAGCTCCATGTGCTCCACCTCTTTGCCAATCAGCAGACCCTACTTCGGTTCCAGAATCATCTCCAGCCTCTTCACCAAATTCATCGGGTAATGAATCCTTTCCTCATTTTGATGACCGTCCTATTGCTATTCGGAAAGGTGTCAGATCATGTACTCAGCATCCCATTTCACATTATGTCTCTTATAATCATTTATCTCCTTCGTACCGTGCCTTTGTTGCTTCTCTTTCTGCTATAACTGTTCCACAGAGTTGGAGGGAAGCACTTATGATACCTGAGTGGAAAGGGGCTATGGTTGAGGAGATGAAAGCTTTAGCAAAGAATAGCACCTGGGAACTTGTAAATCTTCCGGAAAGAAAGAAACCTGTAGGCTGTAAGTGGATTTTCACTGTTAAGCATAATGCTGATGGTTCAGTTGAGAGATATAAAGCGAGATTGGTGGCCAGAGGTTTTACGCAAACTTATGGCATTGATTATGAGGAGACATTCGCACCAGTTGCAAAGATGAACTCGGTGCGTACATTACTTTCATGTGCTGCAATCTTGAATTGGCCACTTCAGCAGTTTGATGTGAAGAATGCTTTTCTTCATGGTGATTTGGAGGAGGAGGTGTATATGGAGGTTCCCCCAGG
This sequence comes from Arctostaphylos glauca, assembly GCA_019985065.2. Classification (NCBI taxonomy): domain Eukaryota; kingdom Viridiplantae; phylum Streptophyta; class Magnoliopsida; order Ericales; family Ericaceae; genus Arctostaphylos; species Arctostaphylos glauca. Next base: position 8,157,420 of record JAHSPW020000003.1, read on the forward strand.
ATTTTCTTCCTCAGTTAGTGCAGGGAAAGTGTGTAGGTTAAAAAAGGCTCTTTATGGTTTGAAGCAGTCACCTCGAGCCTGGTTTGGCAGATTTTCAAAAGCTATGGTGAGCTTTGGGTACAGGCAGAGCCATGCAGATCACACAATGTTTGTAAAGAGAGGTACTGATACAATTGCTGTCCTTATTGTTTATGTTGATGATATAATAATGACAGGCAATGATGAGAAAGAGATCCAGACCCTTAAATCTCGTTTAGCTCAAGAATTCGAGATCAAGGATCTAGGATCAATGCGGTACTTTCTTGGCATGGAAGTGGCACGGTCTGATAAAGGGATTTTTATCTCTCAACGGAAATACATTCTCGATATATTGGAGGAGACAGGTATGTTAGGTTGCAGGCCTGCAGATTCACCTATTGAGGTGAATCATCACCTGAAAGGAGATATGGGAGAGCGTACTGATAGAGAGAGGTACCAACGACTTGTGGGTAGATTGATCTATCTAGCTCACACTAGGCCAGATGTTTCTTATGCAGTGGGGGTCGTTAGTCAGTTTATGCATGATCCTTGCACCGCCCATCTTGATGCGGTTTACCGCATCCTGAGGTACCTCAAGTCAACTCCTGGAAAAGGTATCCTGTTCTCTAATCATGGTCATTTGCGTTTGGAAGCATTCATTGATGCTGACTGGGCTGGTTCTGTGGATGATAGACGATCGACTTCGGGCTATTGTACTTTTCTTGGAGGAAATTTGATTACATGGCGAAGTAAAAAACAATCTGTGGTTGCTAGGTCCAGTGCAGAAGCCGAATACAGAGCCATGGCTCATGGTGTTTGTGAGCTTCTTTGGCTCCAAACATTGCTGCGTGATTTGGGTTTTAGCAATAGTGGTCCAATGAAACTCTACTGTGATAATAAAGCTGCCATCAACATTGCTCATAATCCAGTTCAACATGATAGAACGAAACACATAGAGATTGACAGACACTTCATTAAGGAGAAAATCAGTGAGGGTTCGATTTGTATGCCTTTTGTGAGATCTGGAGATCAACTGGCTGATATTTTCACAAAAGGACTCGGCAGCAAGAGTTTCCACACTATTGCATCCAAGTTGGGCTTGAGTAATATCTTCGCACCAACTTGAGGGGGAGTGTTAGCTTGTAATATAGCGTTACCTTAATTAGCTTGATAGTGTTACTATAATTAGCTTGATTCTGATTTGATTCTGATTGTGTAAATCATAGATTGTAATTAGGCTGATTTCATTTCCGTAATTAGGTCTCCTCTACCTGTATAAATAGAGGACCCTATTGTACAGCTTGATAACTCTCAATACAATACATATTTTTTCCCTTTGTTAGTTTACAGATATACTAGAATTGAGAGGTGGGACCGAGAGGTGCTGCCAAGATAAGCAATCAAGAAGTTCTAAAATCAAGATCGAGAGACGAAGCCGAGAAAAGAAATCGAAAGGTTCTATTGAGAGTTAGATCGCAGGGGAGGGAGAGAGAGAGAAAGCAAGCAAACTTCACAAACTGAAGTTTGAGCATGAAACCTTACTCAGTTCTTTGATTAATTTAAAGGTGAATTGGAGAGCAGAGATTTTCGATATACAGGACACTTTCCCCTTCTTTTTTTTTTCTTTGGGATATCTCTAGAGGGCTGTTATGAAATCCATTGATCAACTGTGAATCAGTCCACACTGCCTATTACTGACGGAAAGAAATTTGGACACACACGCACATATAGATCAAGAGGTTTGGCGGTCGGTGGCTGCTTGTATGGAAGGATGCTATGGAGAAGATCAATGTGACCCAATCGAGAGAGGTGCTGAGAGAAAAGAGCAGATCCGGCAAAAGTGGTTGCCGGTACGAACAATCGAAGCCCTAAGACTTTGATACCATTATAGAATATTGGGTAGAAAAAAACCCTAAAGTTCTGTATTGAGTGACTGAAAAATTATAAAGCATAGTACATGATTAAATAGAAGATTGAGAAAACTAATTACATAAAAAGACTAAACTATCCTCGTTGAATATTATGCTAAATAGGCAACACACAAATTCACACATAGCTGGTAAGCACTACAAAATAAATACTGGAGCATACTCCACGAATCAACTGTATACCACTGTTCATTTGGTCCTTACAAGCTAAGTCTTCCGTTTCTTTACAGAGGAAAAAACACATCACTGTACGCACATCCAGGCTTTTAGCCAATAGATTCTTTATTCCTAACATGGGTTCCCCACTATGTTGTTCTATAGTTCATCCAAAAAAAGTTCTAACCTCAAATTACTGTCCGATAAAATCTTGAAACTCCCTACAACTTCAAATCATGTTGAACACTGACTTATTGATAACACATAAACAACCGCCCTCCAATTTATTTTTTCGTACAACAGGAATGAGGTAGCATTCTCAGCCCAAATTTTTCAGACTAGGTCTGATTCTGATTTAGAGAAACACCTACATCGCACAGTTCAAAGCAGATTTCCTTATTATTGGCAACATCTAAAATTGGAACACATCATGTGTACCTTTTCCATTCTGTCACTTGCGATAAATGCATCTTATGAGTAAAAAATATTTAACCCAACTACAAGTAAAACAAAGTACCTCATTCAGACGTTCTGCATCCTGCATTTTTCCCAACATCCAGCGATCAATTAATGTCTTATTTTCAGCCTCAGCATTCTCAGCTCTTGCTGTCATCTCCTCAACTTGAGTTTTCAGTTCCTGGTTCTCATTTATGACTAATTCTAATGCTTTATTCTTTTCCTCCAATAGCTCAGTCAGATGAGCGCATTCATCCCTGCAATGTATATTTCTTTCAATCATCTGCCACAAACCTTATAAGCTTAACAATTTCACCTCGGTAGCTAAACAAAAAGGAATAGAAATACAGTACTAAAAATAAAAACCTTGCTTCCGTAAGCTCATTTTGCACATCCAAGATTGTGGCGTCTCTCTTTTGACCTGAAGCTTTTAAAGCTCTGGATTCAGCCACTTCCACCACAAGCTGTTCAGATAATCGAGTTTGAGCTTTGTAACACTGCTTAAGTTCCACTTCAAGATTTTCTGCCTTCTCTTTCCATACTGAGCCCTTCAAATAAAACCCAACTTGATCATAACATAAAAAGAATCAAAATGAAACATAAATAGGACCACCAGTATGTAGATAAACCAAAACATCAGAAAGATGCCAGATTATTAGATTTATATCACGTAGGAGTATCTAATTCACTAGACACTGACATATCCAGGAGTAAAATCTGAACAAAAAATACGAGCTGAAAGTTCATATGATAATTCAAATTCAGTACTACCTTTAGATTGTGTGCAAAACCCGCCAGACAAAAATATTGACTAGATATGTCCTACACAAACAGCTCGTTATAGGAATCAAGATTCCGATGGTCCAAGCAGCCATGTAACACCACCAACACTGTAGGTCGGAAATTAATGAAGAGGAAGCTAAGCAATGTGAGGCAAAGTCAACTATTCAAAAGGCAATTTAACATCAAACACTATCCTGAGAAGATTAAGTAGAGTTTACTGATTGCAAGCAACGAACTAGTCTTCCAACTGATGAGGGGAGATTGCAGTGTATAGGGTTATGCCATAATCAGCAATTTCTGACTATTATGACTAGACTAATGAGCTTCATTAGCCAGCCAACCAACCACAGACTGACCTAATGGCAAGGTTTAAGCTTTGTCAATGACCAAAGGAAATCAAACTTTGCTTCTGTTTCCTGACTGATGATGTTATCATTTAACAAGATGTATCTTCCAAATAAATTAACAAGTTGAAGTATGGTAGTCAGGTTTGAAGTAGAAGAACTGGAAAAACCTAAGGTACTCATATAGTAGTTCTCCAGACTTTGATTGCAGCTGAATTGAGAAATTTTAAATCCTTAACTTTCAAAACAGCCTGCCTTGCTTGCAATTGAGTCGGCAGCTGGGTTTGAAAAATGCCCAAGAGAATAATACTATAAGCAGTGTAAAATATTGACAGACAAGAACTGCTGAATAGATGTCTTGCAGAGTCATGCCTTGGCTATCGTTACCATTCAATTCCAAATCTTTCTCGCTTCTCTGACTTTGATTCACAGACAAGAAGCTGAAGTCAATTCAGGCCGTTAAGAGAAGGCATATTCAAATGAGCACTAAGAGATGGAAGGATGAAGTATGAAGGTACCATTAATTAAGGACAACGACGAACACACTTAAGATTCTTTGGTCATGTACATAAAATATCAATGACATCACAAAGGAAAAACAATGGAAAATAGAGAGCAGAACTTTCTTAAGGTCGTGAGAACAATATAACATCCTAGAGTCCATGTATTGATGGTATTGAAAGAACTATGATAGCCTGTGATTTAAATTAGAACTCCATCAACTTTTGCTTAGCACTCGACTAAAATCATAAAGCTAGAGTCAAAGAATAAGGCAAACTCCCAAAGCAGGTAAGAAAGTGAGAAACAAATAAGGGAAGGCAAGTGATTTAAGGGTGCGCGTGAAAGAATAAAAATGACCCGAGCTATACACAAAAAAGGACTTTGAAACAGGTGGAGCAGGGGATACCCAATAAGTGTTGGAAAGCACCCGTAATGCTCTTCAGTGGGTATTCACATGTATCGATGAAAATGAATGCAATAGAGAAAGGTCACAAGGCCCGGGCATTGGGGTCGGCAATGCCATTTCAATAGTAGTTCCATTAATGGGTAGTATGAACAAGAAGTAAAGTCAAGAAATCAATCTCACAATGCAATCAAACATGGCTTAAAGATGCTTGAATGACCAAAGATACATATTTAAAGGGAAGAAGTGTACATAAGCTACTTCACCGATTAAGGGCATCTACGGCTTTTGCACAAGTCTTGCCTCAAAACTTAAATCTGAGAAAAAATAGCTCCCAAATCCTACTCCATTCCTTCCGTGAGGAAACAAGTTGGATTGAGGGGAGTGGAAGTGAAGGAAAGTTTTAGTTAAAATGAGGAGGGAGGGAAAGGGGGGGGGGGAGGCATCTTTTTACTTGTTGGGTTGTCAAGAAGGAAGGGAGATTTTACAAGCTTTCTTCTGTTTGGTTATCAATAATAAGAAAGAAAAGTTAAGGTGATAATGAGTTTTACTGCTTTAATTCACTTTCCTTCTATTTCCTCCCATTTTTTGAGGTGAAATCATATGCTAAAAATGATTGTACTCTTCTCCTCTCCATTTCCCTCCACACTCTTCACTTTCTGTGAATCAGATCAGTTGTAACAAAGCAGGATGATGTGTTGCGTGTAGGGAATTCTAGTCTCGTAATTGTAATAAATCTGATCTGGCTATTAGTTAGGTCAGTGGTTAGAAAGTCAGGAGGTTAGTTTGGTAGTTTGTTACGGTGTTTGTTAAGGCGGTTAGGGCTGTGGCTGCTATATAAAGGGCAGCTGTGTTAGTTGTATTTGATCAAGCAATGAAAAACAAAAGCGTATTTCTTCTCTCTTTCTTTCTGTCCTACTTCCTGATTCAGTATTTCCATATGGTATCAGAGCGTTAAAGAAGACGAAAGTCACAGAGTAAATCCTGGGAATCATATTTTTCCATCTTGATTTGAACCTCTCTTCTTTCTTCATCAGAAATCATGGCCTCAACAAATCTGATAACTATGCCGCAGTCATTAGTGTTTCTAGTGTCTAATTTTCATTCTCTTGTAACAATCAAATTAGATTCAACAAATTATTTGATGTGGAGAGCACAAGTGCAGGTTGCAGCAAAAGCTAATGGCTATTTTGGATATATTGAAGGATCAGTGAAGGTTCCAATAGAAGAAATTGTTGAAACTTCAGGTGATGCCGTGGTAAACACCGAGTTTCTGTTATGGTCTTTGATTGATAGTCAGTTGCTTTCATGTTTGCTATCATCTCTCTCAGCTCATGCTCTTACTCACGTCTTAAGATGTGAACATGTTAGTCAGGTGTGACAATCTCTTGAAATTAAGTATAATACTCTCACTAGATCTCATATTCATGACCTGAAACAAAAACTTCACAATATCAGCAAGAAATCTACAATGGATGACTATATAGATTCAATTCGTGAGTATGCACAGAAGTTAGCCTCAGCAAACTATCATATAGATGATGATGATGATCTAATTTTTTACACTCTACATGGTTTGCCTGATGAGTTTGATCAATTGAAGACATCTATACGAACTAGAGGAGATACAATTAGGTTTGAGGAACTAGTAAACATCCTTAATGCTGAGGAGAGACATATGGTAAAGAAAGAAAAACCTCTATTGGCTGAACAACATAATGTCTTTGTTGCAATACAAAAGACGGCAGTAACACCAAATAGTGAACCACAGTCCAGTGTGACCTTGGTTGATACAGGACAAACTGGAAATCAATCTGTTCAACAGACACATACTCAGTATTTTCCTCAGTCTTATTCATCTCAAGCCATGCCATATTATTCTGGATCTCAGAATTTTGGTGGTAATAATCTGAAAGAGGAAGAGGCAATAGATTTGGCAGTAGTGGTTGTCAAATCTGTGGAAAAACTAATCATACAGCTGTGACATGTCATCATCGCTTGAATCTTCAATATAATAGCTCAGATCAGCCTAGATGGAGAGGCAATGGACAAATGATCTATGGACAAAATAACAGCAATGTTTATACTCCAAGGTTTAGTACTGATCATCAGTTCTTTTCTGGTGGAAGACCAATCTTTAATCAGTCACAACCTCAGCCTTTCTCAGTTCCTACTCAAGGTCAGATCAACCTGGCTACATCCAACTCTGGTGGACCTATGATTGATATACCTGGGAATAATTTTGGTTCACAATCCCAGCTGTATCCTCAGTTTTCATATGGAGGACAGTTTCCTCAACCAATCTGGAATTTGTCACAACAATCATGGAACTTACCACATTTGCAATCACCTATGAAGATTGATAGTTCTTCTCCTCCATCAAACTGGTTCTTGGATAGTGGAGCAAGTAATCATGTTACTAATAATGCTCATAACATTAGTACACCTATACCTTGCTCTTCATCTGATGGTGTAATGGTCGGAAATGGTCAGACTATTCTTGTTGTCACCACAGGTAATGGATCTATTGCTACATCATGTGGTAATCTCAAACTTAACTCTATATTGCATACTCCATCCATATCACACAATCTATTATCTGTTTATCAACTGGCAAAGGACAATGACTGCTCTATCACATTTGATTCCACTGGTTTTATCATTCAGGACAAGAAAACAGGGCAGATCTTGTATCAGGGACCATGTCACAAAGGCTTGTATCCTCTCCAACCCTTATGTAGATCTTCTACTGCTGATGGTTCAAAGTCTGCATCGTTGAACATATCTTCAAGTCCTGCTTTGCTATCTAGTTCTACAGATCATGCAAACTTGTGGCATCACAAACTAGGACATCTTAGTAGCACTCTTTTTCAGTTTGTAATAAAGTAATTAGGCATTTCTGGAGTAAACTCATCTCCAATCGAATGTACTAGTTGTAGTATTGGCAAGAGTCACAAGTTACCATTTACTAAATCTGTTTCTGCTACTACTGCACCGTTTGAACTGCTGCATATGGATGTTTGGGGCCTGCTCCGATTAGCTCTTTTCAAGGTTTTAGATATTATCTTTTGATCATTGATGATTATACTCGCTATGCATGGCTTTTTCCTTTGAGATACAAGTCTGAAGTTCGGAATTGCATCACTCACTTCAAGGCATTTGTTCACACTCAATTTCATAGCGTGATTCAGAAGGTGAGAACTGATAATGGCAGGGAATTCGTGAGTCAGTATCTATCTCAGGTCTATTCAACTACTGGCATTCTTCATCAGACTACATGTCCTCATACATCTGAACAGAATGGAGTAGTTGAACGCAAGCACAGACATCTCATTGAAACAACCATTACTATGCTGTCTCATGCTAGCCTACCTGTTACTTTTTGGCTTGAGGCCTTACTTACCACAGTTTACCTTGCTAATCGATTGCCACATTCATCTCTCCATTTCCGGATTCCTTACACCATGTTATACAATAAACCACCAGACATTACCTTCTTGAAATCATTTGGATGTAGGTGTTTTCCCTGGCTTCGTCCTTATGCAGTCAATAAGTTAAGTCCTAGATCAGTTGAATGCATCTTTTTGGGCTACTGTGATCATACTAAGGGATATCGCTGCTATGATCCTCTCAACAACCGAGTTTATATTTCTCGTCATGTTCAATTTCATGAATCTACATTTCCTTACCCTTCTCTGGCTAAACTCATTGCTTCTCCATCTCCTGTTGATACTTCTTCTTTCAAAGTTCCTTTAACTACTTTTGAAGAATTTCAGTTGCAAATCCCTCATTCTTCTTCTTTCACACCATCTTCTTCTTCTCTTGATCATTCCACCATATCTTCCAGTCCTCCTCTTTCTGTTAGTCCAGTTGCGGTGACAGAACTTTCTCCTCCTTCTCCTAGTATTCTCCATGAGCCTGATTCCTTATCTGTTCCCACTGCACCACCATTATCTACTGTCAATACACACTCCATGACCACTAGAGCAAAATCTGGTATTTTTAAACCCAGATATCCTCTGTCTCTTCTTGCAACCTCATTTGATGCTATTCTTACAGAACCTCGACATATTGGTGAAGCATTACCACATTTTGTTTTGAAGAAGGCAATGGCTGAGGAATATGCCGCCTTAGTTCAACAAGGCACTTGGACACTTGTACCCCCTCCTGCTCATGGCCAGATTATCAACTGTCAGTGGTTGTTTAAAATCAAACGGCATTCTGATGGAAGTGTTGCTCGTTATAAAGCATGATTGGTGGCTAATGGTAATCAACAATCTGCTGGCATTGACTTCACTGATACATTTAGTCCGGTTGTTAAGCAGCCCACCATTCGAATAATTCTCAGTCTTGCTCTTCACTTTGGCTGGTCTCTCAGGCAATTGGATGTTTCCAATGCCTTCTTACATGGAGTGATTGATGAAGAGGTGTTTATGAAACAACCAGCTGGTTATCGCAGTCTTCAGTTTCCCAATTATGTATGTAAGTTGAACAAAGCTCTATATGGTCTTCGTCAGGCTCCACGTGCATGGTTTTCCACCTTTTCTGATTTTCTTCTTCAACATGGTTTTGTTCATAGCAAGGCTGACACTTCACTGTTTATTCTCCATAAGGGCTCTCTGATTGTGCTTGTTCTTGTATACGTTGATGACATTATCATCACTGGAAGTGACAGTGCTGCCATTGATCAGTATGTTACTCTTCTTAGCTCTCAATTTGCCATGAAGGATTTGGGATCTTTACACTATTTTCTGGGGATTGAAGTCCAACATACTTCAGCTGGTCTATTTCTCAATCAACATAAGTATGCTCACGATTTACTTATCAAGGCTGGTTTGGAAGATTGCAAGCCTAGTTCATCTCCTGCCTCTGTGAAACCATCTGTTTCACCTACTGATGGTCTATTTGCTGATCCTACTCTCTATCTTACACTTGTTGGCAGTCTCCAATATCTCACATTAACTCGTCCAGACATTACTCATTCAGTTAATATTGCGTGTCAGCATATGCATCAACCCCTGATCAGTGATTTTGTTGCTGTCAAACGTATTTTACGTTATATCAAGGGCACCATTACTGAAGGTCTTTTGTTCTTAGCAAGTCCTCTTACTCTAACTGCTTATTCTGATGCTGATTGGGCTGGTGATCCACTTGATCGAAGGTCCACCACTGGTTTTGCTATCTTCTTGGGTGCCAATCTTGTCTCTTGGACAGCCAAGAAGCAACATACTGTTGCCCGCTCTTCCACCGAGGCTGAGTATCGTGCATTGGCTCAAACTGCTGCTGATCTCTCCTGGATTCAGTATCTTCTTCAAGATTTACGTGTGTCCCATGCTTTACCTGTCCTGTGGTGTGACAATCAATCTGCTCTTGCGCTTGGTGCTAATCCCGTGTTTCATGCTCGTACGAAACACATTGAGGTTGATTATCACTATGTTCGTGAAAAGGTTTTGGCCAAACAACTCATTGTTCGCTATGTTCCTACTCATGCTCAGGTGGCTGATATCTTTACCAAGGCCTTAGGTGTTGCTCGCTTTTTACTTCTTAAGACCAAACTTCTGGTTGGTCTGCCCCCCATCAGTTTGCAGGGGGGTGTGAATCAGATCAGTTGTAACAAAGCAGGATGATGTGTTGCGTGTAGGGAATTCTAGTCTCGTAATTGTAATAAATCTGATCTGGCTATTAGTTAGGTCAGTGGTTAGAAAGTCAGGAGGTTAGTTTGGTAGTTTGTTACGGTGTTTGTTAAGGCGGTTAGGGCTGTGGCTGCTATATAAAGGGCAGCTGTGTTAGTTGTATTTGATCAAGCAATGAAAAACAAAAGCGTATTTCTTCTCTCTTTCTTTCTGTCCTACTTCCTGATTCAGTATTTCCATACTTTCCTTCTTAAAATGCAATCCGAACAAAAAAAAAAAAAACGCATCTAAATCCCTCACTTCCCCACCAAATGCCTCAATCCAAAGGAAGCTGATCTCCAAATGAGTTTTCCTCCTGTTTTAACCCAAATCAAGCCAAACATTTTCTTTCACTCAAAATCTTTAAGGCTACTTTGTGGTTTTCAAATTTACCACTCTACCATTAATGAAAATTTTACAACAAATGAATGTTTCAATTTGGTTTGCCCATTGGAGTGCTCCATAATAATGAAGCCTTTTACTCAAATTGAGTAAAAATTTGAGTAACGACTGGAGGATGGAGATGGTCTACAATACAAAAGCATACATATAAAAGTGCATGAAAAATATTTCCATTGTCCAAATTTCCTATAGATTCCATACAGATGTATATATCCCTATGTGTAGACAGAGGGGGAGGGAGCACCTGATAAACCAGAGGTTTGTAGAGAGCGATGAAAGCTGGGGCATGAGCGTTCTCTTCGAGCAACTGCCGCTTCCGAAGAGCCTTCAGGGCGTGATTGATTGCATTCATCGCAATTTCTTCGTATTGGGACCTGGAAAAATCCATTCTTGTCACGTAAAGGAGAATTATTAGAGCGATTGAGACTATATATTGCTTACATAATCGAAGTGGGTTTGATCAATAACTTGGTTTTATTTGAGTTTAAGAAACAGAGGAATTGGTTGGAGAATAAAGTTGAGGAACAGGGGTTCCTTTTATCTGGAGCAGAACATAACTGGGACAAAAGCACTATCAATACCAAAGTTTTTAACTTTTGGAACTAATATCTAGGGATCAATTTTCTGGATTAAATTATAGACACCAATCCCATTGTCTACCGATTAATATTTTTGTAATCGATTATACGGTCCATTAACAAGAGTATCAATTGGACAAAGACCTAACACTTAAAAAAGTTTTGAACATAAAATTTAAAAAGGAAGTATGAGAACTTGATTACTAAGCCAGCCTCGATTTATCCTTATCCAAATTTAAAAGGAAAGACTTGTGAGAAAAAGTCAGACTAAGGATGACAATTTCACCTGTTTCGTCTGTCTCTGTCTTGTTCTCTTTTCTGAACAAGTCAAGAATTCAAATTTTTTTTGAGAATCTGATAAAATTTTGGGATTATTTTGAAAAAAAAAGTTAGAAAACGGGTAGGATTCGAATGTATATTTTCTCGTCCTGTTCCCAGTGTATTTGTAAGAGTGTGGAATTTAATTAGGAATTTAATTTTTATCTTTTGTCAATTTTTAATCACAACCACACATCTAACTCCTACTCAAATTGAGATTTACGGAACATTTTAAATTACTGGGTGATGAAACGGATTTGCGATCGTCTTCCCGGCTGACCTGCAAAAGAACTTGACACTTGTGTGGTATCTTGCTAACACCCCTCCGATGCCTAAGTCAGCTTGAGGATGGAGGAATTGTATAAGGAGACAATTAGGGTAAAATTGGGCAGAATGTTCGTACCTTGTACCATAGAGTCTCTTCCTTTATATAGAGATCTCATTGGAGAGAAATCACGAAGGGATGAGATCAATCCCTGATTTGGTGGAGTAAATCAAGGCTAGTAGCCCGTAATTAGGTAACTACATCTCCCACGATTATCCTTGCCCTAAACAGGGGGATCTGGTGGAGATAGCGCATAAGACGTGGAGAAATTTGTGGGATCTTGATGGGATCTTCCTTTCCTTATGGGGTGATCCGTTTTAGGCAAATAGATCCTGTGAAGTAGGGAGAACGGCCCAGCCGAGCAGACCAGACAATGGCTGAGCTGAGCAGACCAGCCAATGGCTGAGCTGAGCACACCGGGATGATGACTGAACTGAGCATGTCAGAGGATGGCCGAGCTGAGCTGCTTGCCGACCGATCAGAATACCAACCGGCTCGGTCCACACGTCACGACCTATCACTGGGATTTTGTAACTTTCAATCACAGTCTTTCTCTCAAAGATATATGAAACACAATTCATTTATTTTGATAGTAGAAATTTCGTATAGATTTTATTGTACAGTAAGGAATGTCGTTCAAAAAATCCAAATGCAAGTAGATATTATTGTTTTGTTCTAAACAATAACGAAAATAATAGTATTTTTTTTATTTTTGGATCTTCAAACCCCGTTCGGAGCTTGGTGGAGGATAAAATTAATCCTCGCTCGGGAATCGGGGCGGGAACAGAAATTGGAAACGAGAATAGTAATATCTATTCTTGATCTGCTGTGTTACCATTTCTAAGTTAGACAAGGTGATCCGCACACAGTGAAACTTAATAACATCACATTTGTGGTATGATCTGTTCGTTTTTTAAATGTATTCATGCATTAATATCCATGCAAATATTAGTATATTTATAAAAACTTAATCAGGTTGTTTATTTTTTTATTGTTCGTATGATTAGTATTTATCAACCAACTTTATTTCTTTACAAGAATGATGAAAACTGTAGGTCGGTAGACGGAAAGTTAAGAGCTCAATATCCAGTTGAAATATTAATGCTTTCAATTGGTGGATTTGTGATCTGTAAACAATAACCGGTTAAAGAACCCTCCGCTACTGTAGCAGGAAAACTCTCCGATGATTAATCAGGCAAAGATTCACAAGAATAAACGGGGTCAAGCTAATATTCTCTATTAGCAAATAAATCAGTGTGTCAGAATATACTTTTCATCTTGAATTTAGATCCTTATTTATAGACTTTATGACTTAACCTTCCTAATTCTCTTAGAATACTGATTCCTCATCAGAATCAGAGTATGATTACTTTCTAATTGGCCACTAATGAGATAACTCGCGCCTGATTCTTATCCAATAAGTTATCTTCAACCATTAGAATTTCATTCAATCAATATTTCTCATATTAATTCAATTGGCCGATGATTTCTCATCCATATCTATTAGAATTATATCCCGACTTATTCGATATTCTGTCTTGTCACGGAATAACAGTCACTCATCGCCTTTCCCGAGTCGATGATATCTTGAACTGCCCTTCTCAGGTCAGCAGGCGTTGGACGACTCTTCTCAAGTCAGCTAGGCGTTGGACAACCTTTCTCAGGTCGCCTTCGTACCAAGCCATCTTCTTTAAATTGGCTAGATACATATTCGACCTTCTCGGCTCGAATAAAGTATCGATAACCCTTCTCAGGTCGGTCATACCCTCGCGTGATTGGCACGTGTGTCCTGATATATCTACTATTTGGTGCCGAACTCATGCGTCTACTGGGGGAAATATATGTATTTTCTCAGTTACATTTACCCTTGTCAAAAACATTAAAATTTGTAAAATGAACCGTTTCAATCTCCAAATAGGATCGATCACATAAAAACACGTCGCATAATTATAATTCAATCATTTGATAACCATAAGTGATTCAATTAGAGATTTGATCCATTTTAATCATGAAACTTTTAATGAGCGACATTACAACTTTTGACCTTAGTAGTACCATAATTGTCAATTTATTGACGGTGTGATGAAAACTAAATAACTTTGAGTGAAAAGTTTCTTTACAATATTTTTCTTAAAAACTCTATTTTTTCAAATTTTCATATATTGTTTACTGATATAAGCGCTTGATTCAAATTTTCATATATTTTCACACCTAACATGTCAATTGACAAATTTTTTTTGGACTGGATTAGTTAACCCACGGGCTATTTAACACGGTTTTCACTGTCTTAGTTAGCCTTACCTCCCTAAAGCTAAGTAACACTGGAGTAGCAAATGACCAAAAAACCTACGCCACCACTTTGTAATTGACATGTATGAAAATTTTAATTTGATTCCTTCATTTTTGTGCATTAATTCTATGTTTTTATATAATATATGATATTAGTAATTAAATGAGTTAATTTCTATTTTTTCTTGAAAGAAATTTATTTTCCTTTCAAAATTAATGTTATTCATTACAAATATTTTTTGTCTAAGTATTACAAATAAATTATTTTTAATCATTTTATAAACTTAGTTTTCAAAATAATATATTAAATTTATGACGAATGATAAAAATATATTTTTACAGTTTCATACACTTCCTTACTTAACCAATCAAAATAACATTTCATTCAATCATTGACCTATTTAACTCACCAATTTTAATACCTCATCACACCCTATTTAGCAATAAGTCTACATACTCACCCTTTAGCTTACACCCCTCTCATACCCTACCTATATGTATGAAAAATTTTGATTTTTTGATTTTCTTTTAAGGGTTGAGTGGGTGGAGTCCATGTATGATATAGGTAGAGTGTGAGATGTTGTAAGCCAAAAATTGTATATGTAGACTTACTTCCCTATTTAAATATCACATCAATATGGATCACTTTGCGTTACTCAACACCCCGATTATTTAACACATCCAGTTGGAAAAATGGATTTTGTTCTTACCAAAAAATGTATTGGAAAGGCAAGGCTAATACTATTTCAACCAATATGCGTGAGAGAGTAATGAACAAAATTGCACTCCTGCTCTCACAAAATTGCACTCCCAATGGGGCCGTAAGGTACTTGCTCTTATCATTGAGAGCTGCTTTGGATAGAAAGAAATGGTTGGCAACCAATAAGAAACCAAGATTTATCGCAATTAGTGAGATCTTGATAGAAAGAAAATTCACTGATTAGAAACCCACCATTATTTTAATCACTATTTGTTATCATTTTTCATCAAATTTATTCCTCCAAAAAAGTAACGGTATTCTCTTTATGCTTATTCCTCCTAAAAGTCTTTTTCCTCAGCATGCAAAATAGGACAACAACTACTCTGTTTCCCCCTATTTTTCCCTTTTCCCTTTAATCAGAAGGCTCAAAGCTTGCTGCAGCTTGCTATTCCACAGCCCAAAAGGCAGTGGTTCACATAAAGAAGATGAAATCATTTATCAACATAGCTAAGTAATTAATTAAGCAGCTGCAAGTTTAAGTTGAAGTCCAATCTCAACTGACTCAGGCATCAAAGTAACAACTCAAATGTTAGCACAAAACCATAAGTTACAACCACCAATTTTACATATTTTACGTGTTGTACTCTTTTAAACAGCCCGGATTCTATCCAACCAATCAACACTCTTCCTTGCTTTCTCCAGCTGATGCTCGATGCTTTTCCGCGACTTCTCATGGTATTCCACGCTCCGCCGTGATCTCTCCATCTGGTCAAAGTTAATTCTTAATTTCGCAAGCTTGTCATCATTATTGAATTTGAATTCGTGTTTTTTAAAATTTTCAGGCTTATCAGTGCTTCGTCTTGGTTTCTCTCTCCTGTCAGTGCTCCTCCTTGAAGCCTCGAACCGATCAGTACTCTTTCTGGAATGTTCCGGTCGGTCTACGCTTTTCCTTGAACTGATCCTCTTTGAGGGTGATTTTTCCACTGTGGATATGAACTTCTTCAGATGCCTTATGTAATCCGGATATAATTCCAAATCACAGTGGTTTCCTCCTTTAAGCCACAACGGTTCGTATTTCTCTTGACAAAGTTCCCAAAGTTGTTTACCATGGGAGCAGTCAACAACTTCATCGGAAGTTCCCTACAAAGCATTTTCAAAGATGACTCAATCAAAACCATAAGCAGAAATCTTGAACTTGGGTTGTTAGCAGTTTAGGGTACAGGTGTGATATAAATTATAATGGCTTCATATGTTTTCATCCCAAAGCAATTCTTTGGTCGTCTATTGAGTTTTTGTCCATTGCGAAGGATCTTTTCATTCCAAACCCAAAAACAATAAACAACAAATGCATCCACCTAGATATATACATAATTTAAGCACGAACATGCAGTTAAAAATAGGCAAATAAGAGGCAGCAGGCATAAGGGTTGTAATGAGCCAAGGAACAGGTTGGTGTCGAGGAGAAACAGTCTAACTTTTAACCATTAAAAAAAAGTCACATCGATTTGTTCATTTTGTTGAACCGAACTACGTGACAAAATTAAGCCTCAATGAATTCGCATTAGCAGGTATGATTTATATTGTAAATCACATGTAATGCCCCTTGTTTTTGGAAGGTTCCAATAGCCTGATGACTACATGAAGAAAATGGAGGCTGAGCTTTTGACGACTCCTACTTACCACAAGAACATTAATATAAGAATTAAACACCTAGATAAATTCAGACCATCTTACCAAATGAAAGCGTCTATCATTCAGGCTAGGCAGTTACTAGAAACCTTTTAATTACAGGAAGTGAATCATGCAGTTAAACCCAGACCCATTTCTAAACTACCTATGCCACCACAACATTGTCGATGTTGCTGCAAACTTGTAATTCTTATTGTCCTTGTTTTCTTGATATGAGTCTACCCATAATGAAAGAATAGTGCCGCATAGTGACATTAGATAGCAGTAATGGGACTAGAAAACTTACATGAATGACCAGAACTGGACACTTCACCAATGGGATTTTGTCTATGTTCTGCATGACAGCAATATAAAATCATGTTCAGAAACATAGAACCAGCATAATGGATATGTCACGGACCAGAATGCAAGAACTTTACTTTGTAGATGTCAAACCAGTACGTGCGCTTCACGGAATACATGACTCTTAAGCCTGACAGTATTGGACTATGTAAAACAACAGCTCTTAAACGAGGCAAACGAGCTGCAAGGTCCAAGGTAGGGCCACTTCCAACAGATTGGCCATAAAGGATAATCTCTTCCTGCCTAGCACCATAGCTCTCTTCGAGACACTTATATGCAGCTTCTATATCTGCGTACGTATTGTGCTCACTTGGCTGTAATGAAGCACACGCAAATTTCAGAATGTGCTTCAGGCATTCCAGTTGACTCAAGAAACCAAAATCAATATAGCTTTTTTCCAATAAGTACCCAAGAAACGAGAAATTATAGCAAAGAATTCACAAAAAAGCGCAGATTACCTTCCCAGTTGACTGCCCATAGCCGGAGTAGTCATACCTGCATAACTTCAAAATGTATGAGTTTTCACATGCATAGCAAAAGCTTAAAAAGAACAGAGATTGTAATACACAACAAAAAAATAGCGTCAGAAGAAAGCACTTTGTTTTTACAACTTCTAGCAGGACACATTAGCGCTAGCAAGTGGGAGACAAAATACCTTTACATTTGAGGCATTGGAACAAGACCTCAGACACAATGACCTAGCACTCTGAACCTATTCAAGAATACCATTGTCCTCAAGATCATCATTTGATATTACTATAACTTACCAGGATTTAGTTGGAAAAAGAAATATGATAGAAAAGAGAGAACAAAATAATTGTAATTGATATTACAACTACTATACTGAAAATGATTTTGAAGAACAATGGACTCCAATATTTGGTCGTAATCGTCCTAAAAGATTCAAGGTTCCCAAGCATAATGCACATCTAGACTTCACCACTAACCCATTTAGCAGGATAACAAGAAAACATGTCTAATGTTCCAATCAAATTGATTAAAAGCCACAATTTGAAGTTGATTTTTGACATTTAGACATCCGCCATCACAAGATGCCGCATAAGTGGAGTGTGCATTCAATCCCTTACATCTTTGGTTGATTTGCTTTGCTAAAACAAACCTGAACACCATTTCAAAAGGATTTCAAACCCAAAACGTGCAAATAGCCAAACCATAGTGGATATTGCAAAAGAAATAAAGACTGTTTTTGAAGGAATTAACCCATACACACCATTTTGTAATGCAAAGAAGTAAGAGCTAAATAAACTTCAATTGTAAAAGCCCATTATTGCCGAATCTAGTCAGTGAGTTAAAAAGGTTAGAGTCATTAGACAAAAGCACCAATGACTAGACTACGGTAAACTCAATTCAAATTAGTGATTTGTTGATGCCAAGCACTAATTGTTGGCTACATAAATCCTCCTTTTGCATCTTTGATAATGTCAGAATCAAGTTAAAAATAGTCTATCACATCAACTATTACTTCTTGAACTTAGTGGAGCATTTCCCCAATTTTAATTTGCTGTTGCAAATCATGAGATCTGCATATTGGTGTCGATAATTTGTCTATCACATCAACTATTACCTCTTGAACTTAGTGGAGCATTTCCCCAATTTTAATTTGCTGTTGCAAATCACGAGATCTGCATATTGGTGTCAATAATTTGCGTATGAAAAAACACTACAAATGAACTAGCATTGTACCACACCCATAAGATTGTGACTTTTGGCTCAACTTTGAGATTCTCCATTTGAATGGGAGTGATGCACGTCTAAGAGAGACTTGCTTTCATTCTTCTTGATCAGTGAACCCCCTTCTTGATTAGTGAAACCCCTTGATTGTTTGACCGCCAGAAGAATTAGGTTTGCTTCATGAAATTCAAATCCCGCAAACCTTTGTCTCCTTTAATTTTTCTTTGTTGTCTCTCTACTCTATTCATTTGGTTTATAGTTTTCTTCTTTATCAACACATATATGTTGCTTTCGCACAACAAATTGGTATCAGCATGATACTTGTTGTCATGCAAAAGATCGGAAGTAATTTGTTATGCCGAAACAGTAACGAAGGACCTATGGAAAAAGCTCCAAAATAGATATATGATCAAGAGTTTGGAGAACCATTTCTACTTGAAGAAGATGCTCTTCTGCTTCCCGTGCATGTAGTTATTTGATTGAGCACTTGAATAACTATAACAAGATACTTGTTGATCTTTTAAATTTGAAATGTTGAAATCCTTGACGAGGATAAAGAATTATTGTTGTCGAATTCTCGTCTTGATTTATACAATCACTTGATTACAACTTTGTTATATGGTAAGGAAGAAATTCACTTTGAAGACATGTCTAATGCTTTACTCTCAATCAAGAGTATCTTTTAAAAAATAAGCAAATCCATAGAGGCATGTCTAGTGAGGCGTTGGTTGTTAAGGACAACTCTTAGCCCCAACCGAAAAGAGTTTTTAGTTTGAATTTTTTTCGAAAGATGAATGTTGCTACTGTCACAACAAAGGGCATTGGAAAAAGAATTGCCCAATTCTGAAAAATAAGAATATGAAGGGCACCAATTTCTATTTTACACGCGAAGATGATGATGCTAATATAGCTATTGTGTGTTCCACATTGCTTTGTCATTTTAATGAGTGAATTTCAGACTCTGGTTGTACTTATCATGTGTCCTAAATAGAATTGAATCTCTAACTTTAAAGAGTTGGATGGCAGTAAGTCTTTATGGGTATCAGTCATTCCTGTAAAACTTTGGGAATAGGTAAAATCAGTTTGATATTGCCTGATAAATCCACTCAAACTTTGACATATGTTCGGTATGTACCGAATTTGAAACAAAATCTTAACTCTTTGGGTTCCATCTAGCCCACAAGCTTGCATCTTATTGAAAGGTGGAGCTCTAAAGACTTATTTGGGTGATTTGATTAAGTGGAAGGTATTCAACAGAATAATTAGTATTTTATTCATGGATGTATAGTGTTAGGTGGAGCAAACATCATTGCTAGTAACATTGGGAATTTTGTCTTGGACGCTACCATTTTGGTGTGCATGTACTTTGATGATGTTAGGAAGTAAGCTGGGATTGATTTTGGCAAGCATCATGTCTTGGGGAAGCAAATTGGAGTCAAGTTTGGCATGGAAGTCAAATCATTTCTTTGATATACTTGGCTTTGGTTAGGGGTCTACTGATGTTGCTTCTTGTGGAGTACGTATCAGTTTGGCTTGTTAGTCAATGTTCATTCTTGCTGCTATTGTTCTATTCTTTCTCGATTGATTATGATAATTTGAATGGATATTTGAAGCTGGCGAAGATAGATCGCTTGAATACTAACTTGGGTTTCAAACTAGAGTTGAAATTTTTGGATGTGGTTTGGACATAATCCTCTTCGTACTTGTTTGAGCACTTGTTGGGGTGTATGTGCCTTAGGACACGGTTTGGGATGAGTGTGAAGACGATTTGCTTATATATGTTTGCGTCTTGATTTAGCTCTTGTTTAGTTTTGATCGGCTTCGATTTGGAAGTTTGGATTTGCTATTAGACCTTGCAATTTTGGAGTTGTCACGACTTTATTTGGTTTTGGGGTATACCTAATACTTTAGAAATTTGGCTCTTTTGTTTGGAGTTTATTCCCATATTTTAATGATTTGGTAAGAATATTGATTAATCTGCGGGTTGTTTGTTTCTTTGGTGAGAGCTTGGGTGCTTTCCTGGGGTTTGATTGGCTCTCTTAATTTTCTTATAGTTTGGGCTTCATGAGAGTTTTGTTTTAGTTGGTACTTCAGTTTGATTTTTGTGGAAGTCTTTGTTGATATGGTCAAGGGGGTTCTTGGTTTGATGTAGCTTTGAGTTTTGGTTCAGCAGTTTGGATATCTCGCTGAGGTGGAGATTTGTGAGTTATGGCTCAATTTTGGGATCCTCTGTCTAGACACAAATGATGTCTGTCCGGTAGCTTGCTTACAGTTCATTCTGTCCCAACGTTATTTTCCATCCGAACACTTGTGATGCCATTTTCATACGGACGCGTCACATGTTCATGCAGGGAAAATCGATGCAAGGCGTTTTAGAATTTTAAAATACACTGTATGGGAAAAATCACTTAGTTTTGCAAGGAGATATGAGAGAGACTTTCTTTCTATCTCTTTGAGTATTCATCTTTCTTGATTAATGAAACCTCTTGATTGTTTGGCTGCCAGCTGATTAGGTTTACATCCCGTAATTTGAACCGCACAAAACTTTGTCTCTTGTGTGATTGTTCTTCTATGTCTCTCACTGTTTGGTTGGTTTTTTTTTCTTTGTTATCAACACATCTGGTTAGTTTTATTCATTGGTTGCCACTTTCGCACAACAAAGACATCAAATGAACAGATACAAGACAAATGGAGAGAAACCAACAAATATGAACTATTGATAACAAAGGGGCCATTTGGATAGATGGATCCCAAGGAAATGATGAATAAATTGTCATACAATTTAAACAAAAAATATAAGTTATATGACAGGTTTATCATAGGTGGCTTGTAAAAGTATAGTGAAAGAGGTAGAAGAGATGGATATTATTGGGGTTTTTGTGTAACAACAATCCTTAGTACGAAGAATTCAAATGTCAAATCCATCATCATAAAGCTACAAACTCAATGTCGAAATCCACAGGTAAGCTATCAAATCTGAAGTTGAGCTACTAGCAAGTGTCAATCCCTTATTTGAGACCCAGAAATAAATAAATAAATGGAGCGGACTGCTTATCCTGTGGACCTCAAACTAAAATACATAATTTTCAATTCTCTCACATAGAAACAATCACCACTGGCAGGAATTTGGGAAAAGTACATAACAACCCAAGATCTCATCTTTGAGACGACCTCCGTCTCCCTTAAGGCATTCCCATAAAATACCTTTCCTACCAGTGAAGAAATATCACAAACAGCTCATAGACATGGCCCAAATCAGCCATAAATTAAAACTGGGATCAGTACATACATACGTACACAGAGATAATAAACACAGAGAGAGAGAGAGAGGGAGAGAGGGAGGGAGAGAGAGTACCCCATGATATTGAGGCGCAAGTGGATGCTCAATTCAATAAAGAGCTCGTACATCTGACCAACATCAGCAGCATTCCCGTGAGAGTAAAGCAGAGTAGAGGTAGCCATAGGGTAGCGCACGTACACCGCAACGATCTCTGTTCCTCGACGAGTCGGCAACTTCAAAACCTCGACGTTTTCCCTGTGAGGGAAGGCGTCCAACAGCAACAGCCCAGTGGCTTCGTCTGTAACTAGCTTGTAAGACGGTGGGTTCGGTGGAAAAAACGCCAACTTGGCCGCCACGGACGAAGTCACCCCACCCATATCCCCTCTCCCTCTCTCTCTCTCTATAAATATATGTATGTATATATATATATATATATATCTCCTTCCTATATGAGTATATTAGGAGTGGATTGACATTCCTTCTGCTCTTGTTCTTGTCGATGGGATAGCTCACAGATGCGCGAGAGACACAGGGAGAAAGAGAGAGAGAGAGGGGAGAGAGATTTTGAACTGTAGTGATTTAACTACTTATGGAATCGTCTATTATTGCAACCAATAAATAATTAATAGTAAATGTCTGGATAAAAGGTGATTGGCCACCGGCTTTATCCGGTAGTAACCATGAGCGGAGGCCACTTGTCTTTCCTTTTCTTTTTGTGTTGGAAATTACTTTGGTTCTTCGTCTCCCCCCCCTTTGTATACGTGTCGCCGTCTTAATGCATCAATTTCCTTTGGAGACATTATATTCACTGTTCCTTTGAAGAATTTCACCCCCCCCCCCCAGTATAAAGTCAAAATCGACCTGCGTACGGTTTGGTCAAAATGATTCTTTTTATTATTTTCTTCTTTTTTTTGTACTTGCTAATTTTGAATTTTATAATATGAAAAATAAAAATTATACTTAAAAACTTCAAAAGGTTTATTAGAGACGAGAACTATAAAAAGACAGACATATATTTTTAAATTTTTTTTGAACTTTTTTAAAATTTAATTCATCTTCGTTTTTTTTAATTTTTTAAAACATCTAAATTCATAATAAATGGATGAGTTCGAGTTTTTTAATAAAGATAAAATAATTTTTGAAAACATTAAATGATAGGGTAACAGTACGAATAGAGTCAACTCCATATACCGTCCTCTCCATAATGTTTTCTTTTTTATCTTTATAAAAAAGTGTAATAAATAATCTTGGTTGGACATCAGTAGTCATGTTAAAAAATGACAAGACGTTGATTATTTTATAAAATTATTTGTTTATTTTTGTTAGATAAATTATAATTTATTCACATACTTATCGATGTTCGACTGAATTGATTTTTACAAGAATGTTTCTTGCAAGATCTATTAGATTGAAGTCAAACCTTTCATAGTAAAATTGTTATTGATAAATATTGTGGGACCTATGCCTATTGTATTGTTTCTGAGAAGACAAAATATACATGACAAGGGATTCCAGCATCCCGCGATTCGCTCCACCGGAATTTTATCAGAATGATTTGAGTTGTTTTCTGTATAGTTTACTAAACACTACTTAAAATAAAAATCAATTAATGAAAAAATTATAGACGACACATGATTAAAATAAATTTATTTGTATTTTATTTTTAAACGCACACTAGTCATTTACTTTTCCATAATAAAAATACTATCTGAATAAGTAATTATCAATATCCGATCAATTTGACAAAATAACACACAATATATTAATTGTAAGTGATGTGGGCATAATTCCAAGAGTGCTCAATAATTTCTCCCACAAGGCCATTTGTATTTGCAATTCAATTTTGCTAAAACCATACACAGACACACATACTTACACATAGAGTGAACCTCCACGCACACTGTATATACAATGTGTACGTACGTAGGAGGCTCACCTATGTGTAAGTGCATGTAAAATATGTCTGTATAGGTTTACACATAAAGTGAACCTCCATGAAATGATCATGTGGTCACTGTTTGATTGATCCTTACCCAAAAGAAAAAATACAGGTTTACCTTCATATCCCATCTCTCTCTACTACCACTCTAAACTTAACTCTATGCATCTCAAGCAAAACTTACAATATTGATCCAAATCGTTATTTTCATAGACACCGTAAATGATAATATTTTTGTAAAAAATAAGTTTAACCCGACATTAATATGCGTGTATTTTGGACCGTAAAACAAATGAACCTGATATCTAATTAAATTAATTATTTATGAGAGTATTTTTTTACGTTTAAAAATGAAGGATATTCAAATTAATATTGTAAGTTTCGTGTGAAACCCACAAAGCTCATCTCAAAATGGTCTTGAGAGAGATGGGGTTTTGGGATGAGCTAGCCTCGTACAAAGATGGGATACTATAATAAATAAATAAATATAATGGCCATAAAGAATGGAACAGGTGGCGTATTGTTTTGGACCAAAATGGTCTAAATTAGTGGGCATAATCTAGTGATGTGTGCTGGCTACCAGCTGGGGGGGAGCAAAGTTGATTTGGGAAAAGTGTAGAATTTTGCATATAAAAGTGGGCCCACATGGGGGATGTTAGAATATTTGTTGCTATGTATCTGGGAAGATGCATAATTATAGAAACTCCATAGAATCTATAAACCAACTCTCACCTCACCTCACATGGGAACATGAGTGAACAACAGCAGCAGAGCCCACATCCTTATACTAACTACTCTTTTTACTGTTTTTTTTTTTTTTTTTTTCCTTAATGATAACCGGGCGTTCTTACTGTTTGGAAGATTATGGACGAAATCATGATTCGACATTTAGGAGAGTTGGATTTTTTATTTTTTTACGAAATGAAGGGGATCAAATGTAATTTAAGGAGACCGAAATATAATTTTTTTTAATAATTCTCAAAATTTAAACTTAGGTCTGAAACTTTTTTAAACCCCATCTCTTACTAGTTCTGCCCCGACTTACAAACCTAAAAACAATGTAAGAGAGTCCTGCTATGCTGGTTGGACTATGAAAGTCCGACTAATCCTATTCGAATTACGTAAAATTTGTAAAATTTCAAATGAAACGTCATTATCTTCAACCTACCCTAGTCTTCAACCTACACTAGTCGTTGTCATTTTTTTACCATTCATCTATGGGCCACCATTCTCTCCGTCTGTCATTGAACTCCAAATATTTTTTATGTTGTTAAATAAATAACAATTTACGATTATGTCAGGATCTTAAACTATTATGATCTCACAAAATAAAATGTTAAGTGGAAATTAAATAATCAAGAGCGACGTATCTAAATTCATAAACATGATTGAGATATCTATATCTATCCGTCCGAAATTTGAACGACCTCATAATTAATAACAGTCATGATTTTACAAAGAGCAATATGCCCTAGGTGGAAGACGAGTTTCTCTTACTTACCTTATTTTCTAGCAACCAATCACTTTAAACTGATAGAAGACTTGATGCATTTTTATAGGTAGAGAGAGGAAGAGTTTCTAACCGGATTGTAATTTATACTTTCCACCAAAGTATGAGTCTAATTGAAAACCACTTTATCTATTAACCAATCTTATAAAAGATAAGGGTCTAAAAATACGGACTCTTATTGAACCACTAATTATATGTGTCGGTGGAGTCTTGATTCCCTCCGTTAGGCTTGTCGTAGAACTCCTTGAACAACCTTCAACTTGCTGCAAAATAATCAAACTAAGTTAGTGCAGATCGAGGTTGGGTCTTCGACATGCCCTCTGATGCTTAAGTTAGATTCCGAGTAAGCAAAATCAACTTGAAAGCTTGAGAGTGAGAGTTCCGAGTACCCGAGAGTAAAGTGCTCATGGACCATTTATAGAGAACACCTAACGGATTGCCAGGCACTAATTGAAAATATTGCGTTGGGGACTGCAAATCACAATTCTTCCACCATGTGCCCCACGTTCGTGTAGATTGGACGGACATGTCTGCATGTCTTGTAAATGTTTTGCCCTCAACGCTTCCCAGGCTATTGCCTGCAACGTGAGGGGTACGTCACCTACCGGTCATGCCGAGCATATAGCCTTCTGCAGCACGAGGGAACACTACAAGTTGTGAGATCTTTAATCCAAGATGACGTTCTGACCTTGGAGGATATTCAACCTATTCTGGAGTCGCGCGATCAATAAAGCCCGTGGCATGCTATCCAATCCCCGAGCTTGACTCAATTCAATTTCAGCGTAGATGAGACGAGCATGTACAATGGGCCAAAGGCCAATTGACTTGTATTTCTGGCCTACCACAGTGTACATAGACAATATGTGGGCCACCAGAGCACTAAATTAAAATTTAGTCTTATATTCTCCTATATAGCACAAATGATAGGTATGGTTCAACAAGACAAACATATGGCATTCCATAAGTTCATATCTATTCATTCTATACTTGGTCACAATTCTAA
Source organism: Arctostaphylos glauca (assembly GCA_019985065.2). Lineage (NCBI taxonomy): Eukaryota > Viridiplantae > Streptophyta > Magnoliopsida > Ericales > Ericaceae > Arctostaphylos > Arctostaphylos glauca. The sequence goes on from JAHSPW020000003.1 coordinate 8,183,748, forward strand.
TACTATAATTAAACAACCCACTAACACGAGTCATGTCAGTTCTACATCACATGCAATATAGTTCATTTCATACACCACAGCACTAGCAATCTACTTAGCATAGTCATCAATAAGTGAGAAGCGCATTTATAAGCTCTAATAATAATGTCTTTTATTCATTTCATAGCTTCAATATGGTAGGTTGAATTTTCTAGGCAAAATTCGATGATGAATTTCATCCTATGATCTATGATCTCAACATCTTTTTATATTTTTTCACCGTTTATTTAAATTGATTCAAGTTCTCACTTTTTGAACAAAACACGGAGTGTTATGTTCTTGATCAATTGTTGTCATAAATTTGACACAATTGATACTTCGTTCGATGTCATCTTATGTTTAATTTAATATTACTGAACGAGAATCAGTTTTGAATACATCTTTAGAATCAAACTATTTTTCATCGAATGATCTTCTGATCGAGATTTTCTAGCTTGAATCGTCGATTGAGTTATAAAAGGAAAAGATGTTGTAACCTAAAATCTAAGATGGAAGAATTTTACGGATCTGGCCCACTTTGTTAACCCATTAGTTTCCTATTTTGAGTTCAATTGCAACTTTTAGATTTTAACATCAAATCAAATCAAGGGTTAGCGTCCGAAAGGCCACAACTTCAAGCTTCATAATCCATCTTTCTGTTGTTTTTCGTTGATCGATACTCTATCTTGCCAACTATATTGGTTTTCTAAACTCTTTAGGCAAAGATCATGTTCAAATTTTTAATATTAAATACTGATTTTGCCAATGCATTAGCAACACTTTTACTAGTCGATCAAAAAGCATGCCACAATTCAACTTCCATAATGACAATTTCTTTAGTACTTTTATGTGTTCATCGACATAATACGAACGCATAACAAAAAGTAGATTTTCCACTGTCGATGTGCGCATCATACGAAATATGAATCTGAGCACCTAATAAACTCGAGATTATTAGATATTCTAAATGGGAGGCAACCATATAATCTTTCGTTATCAAATTCACGAGGAAAAAAAACTCTTAAATGAAATCAGTAAAGATCACTATTAGCAAAAAAAATATTATCAATATAAAATAAACTAGATCATACTAACCTTTGGGTATATAAATTCATAACTCTTATATTTCTTAATTTCAAAGGAAGCAATGGTATCATCAAACTTAAGATTTCATTGATGGAAGCTTGTTTATATTCATTTGACTTCTCAAGTTTATACCTAAGTACTCTTTTACTTTAATTGAGAAATTCTTCTTTGATTCATATAGATTTATTAATCTAAACTTTGAACAAAATTTTTTTTCACATCGACTTTATATAACACCAAATCATGATGAGTTATCAATGTCGTAATAATTTTATAGGAGTCCTTCATGAATAAAAAGGAAGGTCACCTTTTAATTAATGTCATTTTTTGAGTGAAACCTCCAACCACATGTTTGAACATAATTCAGATTCTATTATGTTCTATTGCTTTCAATTCGTCATTCACGACATTAATTCATTCAGTAGAACTGTCATATTTCATGGCTTCTGAAAGCTAAACGGGATCCTTAATAGCTCATACATTAATACAGATTCTTGTAGACAAATCACATAATTATTTAGATATAGCAAGTCTCATTTGTTTTCCGAGATATTCTAAATGCTATATTTTTTGGCTATTCTAAAATTTCTTCAATGGCTACAATCTCATTATGTAGTGATGTCAATTACTTTATTGTTCCATACTATTATGTTGTTTAACAACTATAAGAATAATAAGACTTACTTGAAGTTATGATTTATCACTCACAGTGATTTCATCATCTTTAAATCTAATATGGTCGATTTTTATCATTCTTGTCCTATAGTTAGATAGTAAATATATATCCTTTAATTTTTTCTGAGTAATCAATAATGTCACTACAGATCATTCTAAATCTAAGATTATTTTCACGAGACTTATAGATTATAGAATTCGTTGGACAACTGTCGCGCCCGGAAATTTCCCGGCCCCCCTCGCGAATATGTGAATTGTTTGAACATGGCTGAATAATTTCCTTGCTTTTAATGCGACGTTTAATGAAAATTGTTTAACAGCTGGGACTTATTTAAAAACTCAGAGTCGCCACTTGACATGAATTTTAGGTGTGTCAAGTCACCCTCTAAGGCCATTTTCAAAGAAGATGTCCTTAGAAAAATAATTTAAACTCAGAAAAAGGATTCTACTTATAAAAATGACTCTTTTTAAAAGAAAACTGGTCTTGAAAACAGAGATGGGTTCGGGGATTTACTGTTACGAGTTGGGAAGGTGTTAGGCACCCAACATCGCCCTTTCGGTACTTTATTTTCCCAAATAATTTTATTTTATTATCCTTGGCCAAATTTGATAAATATCAAGTGATTGTTGTACAATTGGTTTAAAAGTGGAAACAGGTGCGGGGGCAGGACCCCGGCTTACGCAATTTTACTTTGGTGGCAAAAAAGTTGGAACGGGTATATGTTAAACTTTGACTGAAACATGATACGCAAATTGGTATCTGCACGTCATGTTTCTATTCCCGGAGTGCCAGGTACCTTAAATCCCTGGCAGGAATTTTCAAGTTTAACAATAATCCGATTCCGTTTTATTAATGAATTTATCATGTTAACCTCTTTTTTTGGTTTTATTTATCTGCAATTCTTCATCCCGACAGCTACACAATCACTGGCGGTCCAAATTGTAGATTTTAATAAATGTCACTTCAATCACGATATTCTGTCGTGAAAAGATAACGTGCATTGCCCGTTAAATTTTCGTCCCAAAAACACTAACATGGGCTACCTATGTCACCCGCGTGTTTATGGAATTCCGAGATTATCGGGATTTTTAACTAAGTGATATGGATGGTGTGTCAGCGTGAACTAACAGCACTATTCATATAACTTAGCTATGAAGTAACGATTTTTTCCTTTATTGATTTTACGTGAAATAAAAATAAAAAGAAAATTGCAGTAACTGTTACGGGGAAACGGGAAAGGGGTAAAAAAAAGAAAAAATTACAGGATCTGGGAAAGGGAAAAAATTAGTAGTTAGTTCCGACAGGGGCCGACGCAATCGAGCGATATGCCGGAGTATTATTTTTATTTAAAGTGATTTTTGCTTAAATCAAGAAAAGTAGTTGGCAGAGCCAAACATCGACTTTCGTGATTTAGCGGGCTAAATCCTGACATTCTAGAACTGCGGACTAGAGATGCGGATGCCCAATTAGTATTGACATAAAAAAAAGATAGAAAGAATAGATAAAAATGTCCTGACATTCTAGAAGTGTGGACTGAAAATTTCAGGAAAATGACTAGAAATTTCAGAACCACGGACTAGAGATGCGAACATCAGCTCTTAAGCGTAGTATTTACATTAAATAAAAAAGAAAATAAAAAAGAAATTAAATAAACAGAGCAGAAATTTAAATAAAAAAAATGACATATATTGAAATAAAATGAATTGTTGCAATTATACCTCTGTATTGATATTTGAATCAACTGGTTACATGAAAATAAGAAAGACACACGAACGGCTAAATAAAACCATAACCCGACATAACATTGGGTTTTAAAGCCCTGTTATCTCGAGGTATGCTAATATAATAGCGCGTTCAGTTCTTTCTAAATCTAAAAATAAATGGGCAGAACCTCCTCTTGTTTTTGGGCAAAAAGTACTATCTAAAAAAATCCTAACTCTAATTTGTTTTGGCTATCGAATGTTCCACGACTACGGAGTCGAAAAACGTTTGATAATCTCTATGTATATCCCTCTCTGGTTTCTTTTCTCAGAAACTCGGTTCTCTCTGTCTGGGTTTCTCTAAAAATTTTCCGTCCCAAAAAATCTCTCTCTCTCTGGTTTTGCTCCTAAAAAAAAAATCTGTTTCTTGCTCTCTGGGTTTTCTTACGGTTTCCTTCTCTAAAAAATTCCGTCCCTAAAAAAATCATCCCCCTTTCCAGTGCAGATGACCTCCTTTTATAGAGAAATAGTGGCGGTTTGTGAGAGAAGAGAGAGAGGCCGGGTGATGTGGAAGAGAGAGAAAGGGAGAGAGAGAAGAGAGGCTACGCGTGGGAGAGGAGAGAGAGAGAGGAGAGAGAAAGTCCACGTGTCAGCGTGTGAGTGGAGAGAGAAATGGCGCGGCAGAGAGGGAAGGATTCGGTGTGGGTGAGAGCGGCTGTTACGGACACGTGGCAGGTAGAGAGAAGGCCACGCGGGAGGAGAGAGAAAGGCGGTAATGGCAGCCAACGGAAAGCGGCCACGTTACTGATGTACAAGGGCTTGTCCGCACTGAATTATCTCCCCGCCGCGCACGGCATTTAAGAGAGGAGAGAGAGAGCGACACGTGTCGCGGTGAGAGAGGAGAGAGAAGCGGCTGAGAAAAAAAGAGGGATTGTGTGCGGGCGAGAGGTGAGGTTTCGACACATGGCGCAGAGGGAGAGGTACACGCGGAAGAGAGAGAAAGAGGTGGTGGATTGTAACCAACGGATGGACGACACGTCACTGATACACCCGCGCACGCTTGCACTGGATTATACCCAGGCCGTGCACGGCTTCCCGGACGGGCACGGCTCACGTGCCGTGCACGGCATTTGAGGCGCGTGTCCTACACGCGCGCGTGCGGTGCGTGTATTTTGCTCACGTCAGCCTCTCTTTTGGTATTTACAAAAATGCCCCTGGTTTAAAAATGCTTTGCGCGCTATTTTTTTATCTTCGGACGTCCAAACGAACTCGGATTTGATCACGGATACAGCCAATGGACTCGTGTTTCTGTGCTGATCAATAACATGTGCCTCTCGATGTCTGAACACATCAGCTCATAAATTGTGCCTCCGAGACCCCGTTCTGAGCAATCAAAAATTGTCGGCGTTGTCCGATTTCACCCCAATCACTGTCACTGGACTCGTGTTGTCGTACTGATCAATAGTATGAGGTTCTCATGACTTGATAAAGTGGTCTTGTGAACAGTACTCCGGAACCCCGGTCTGTGCAAGGGCGAAATAGCCTTTTTGTGCACAAATTCTTTTAAACCCATTCCGATGGCATTTTTCATAATAATTGAGCGGCGAGGCCAAAATCTGGTATCAACAACAACCATACACATACGTGTGTCTGAAGTTTAGTTTTCTTTCTTATCCTATCCAGTCGGATGACCTAGCCTTTAGAACCTTAGTTTGCATTGATAATACATGCCTCAACTGGCTAACCTCATACTGACCAACTAGATGACTTATCCTTCTATAACCTTTGTAGTCCCTATTAGTTCGCGTCCTAACTGGATGTCACATTTCCATTCATCTAGATCAACTTACCTTTTATAAGCTAGTTTGCACTGTTATCTCACACTTTAAACGGATAACTTCACACCACTCAACCAGATCAATTTACCTTTTGTTTAAGAAAATAGTAAGGTAACTCTTAACGCAATTAGTACCCATATTGCCAGTTAAACCGATCAAGTTTCCTTACCACTAGATCTTGGGCTTGGAACGTGATTTGAACATTGTACATTTCATTAGAACACATCATTTATGCATGCACAAGCACTTATTCAATTATCATAATATTTGTCTAGTTCATGATTCATGTATACATTGTATTATACTATAAGTACCTTGTGACAATGAGAACATAAACCTAGGATTGGTCAACTTACCAAAATTGTCGTGTTGCAAAGAGAAATGAAAAAAATGATGCAATTAACATGCTATAAACAACAATCTTTATCGCTATCTGTTGTAAAAAATAATCTCTAGTATTGACAACAATGTGAATAATTGTGAATAATATTACAAAATTATCAATTGTAAGGATCTAAAAATTTTAATTTAATAAAAAATAAATTTTTTATCTATTTCATTTAATTATTGAGGGATAGATTGATTTAAATTTCATAAATAATATTTTGCATACATGTAATTAATTGGGCTGCATGGTTTGTATGTGTGTTAGACCAAGCACATTGACCTCTTGAAAGCCTAAACCAAATCAAATCCTTGAGCAAGTTTGACCCTAATCTAATTGGGCCATTTTTACTTGGTGACCCAATCCCATGGCATTGACGCATGCTCCGTGGAAATAACTACACCAAATTAATACTCATGTCATCATCTCCTCATATGCTGAAATCCACCTCATGTTCAAATCATAACTAAACTCTTCAAAGATCACATGGTTACCTTGGCCAAATCCTCCCTTCGCTAATGGAGTCTAACCTATTGATCCTCACTCTAACTTCACTCTTTTCTCCTTCAGCAATACCTTCAAGAGCTCATGATTTGGACCCAAAACCTCCTCCATCATCACATGGTCTGTTGTAAAAACCATTGCAACTTGGAAATCTCCTTCAATGGTGGCACCGGCTAAACCATCCTTGCACTTTATCCTTCCATAATGCAATGATTTCCTCTCCTTTATATAATGAGACTTCTCTTCCTTCTACCCTCCCCAAAATTAGGCATCAAGTGTAATAGAGAGAAGTTCAGTTGTTGAGCTAGTGACCAGAAATTTCAGCAGAGAGAGGAGGAGAAGAAGTTCAATTGAGGTTCCATTCTTGCAATTAATTAAGTTCAAAATTTTCTATTTGAATTGCTCAAGTCTTCCATACCAAACTAAATAACACCCTCTCCCTCCTCTAATTTGTGTTATTGATCTATGTTTGAGTTTCATGAAGCTCCATTGAAACAAATCTAGTATTAAAATTTGGACGACCATCCAACCAATGCCAATACCCCACCACCTCCAATCGGATGAGTTTGCTTTCTGTTCCATAATTTGTACTGAAAAATCCATGCTTCATCCAGATGCCATGAATCATCCAACTGGATGAACTTGTATCCTGTATCATATTTTGTACTAAAAAGTTATACTTCATCTGGATGACCTGAATCATCTAACCAGATGAACTTGCACTCCGTCTCACATTTTGTACTGTAATCAAAACTTCATCTTGATGAGTTATATTATCCATTCTGATGAACTAACCTTCTGGACCTTGATTTGTAAGGTGAAACCTTACCTTAACCGATTGACCCTATCCTATCCAACCGGATGACTTGACCTTTTGAATATTAGTTTGCAGTGATAATACATGCCTCAATCGGTTGTCCTCATAATGACCAACCGGATCACTTATCTTTCTATAATCTCTATAGACCATGTTAGTTCACGTCCCAACTGGATGACACGTTGCCATTCATATGGATCAACTTTCTTTTTGTAAAATAGCTTGCAATGTTATCTCAGATCTTAAACAGATGACTTCACACCATTCAACTGGACCAATTTACTTTTTGTTTCATAAAATGTTTCGGTAACTCCTAACACAATCGGTACCCATATTGCCAGTAAAACCGATCAAGTTTCATTACCACTAGATCTTGGACTCAGAACATGATTTGAACACTGTACATTTCACTGGAACACATCATTTATCTTCATGTTTATCTAGTTCATGATTCACATATACATTGTATTATACTACAACTATCTTGTGACAATGAGAACATAAACATATAATTGGTCAATTTAGGAACATTTGGTCATAGCACACGAGAGGTTGGCAATGGACATGACAATTCACGAGTTTTTGAACGAAATATGAAATTTTGAAGTACCACTAACACATATGATTCGAGAAATCATATTACTCATTGGGAGATGTGTTGGGATGTCTTTAGCTGTGATATAGCTTAAGCCAAATTATGACTGGTACGTTCCATGATGTGTCTTTAGATGAGCTGTGTCTTTTAGGCAAGTTGGTCATGAGTCATGTCATGTAATAGGCCAAGTTATGTCATAAGCAGAGTTATGTGCGTACGTCATGTCAGGTAATTTAAACCAAAACGTAGTATTATAGAAGGAAGTAGAATTCTGATGCCGGGCACGATGTACGGAAAGCATAATGACCTGGAGTGTAGTGGTTGGGAACATGATATATGGTAGCCAATGTTGGGAACGTTGGTGGTCAAGAGCACAGTTCAACTTACAAGTCGGGACCATATTGGACAGGAACATCATGACACTGGATTAAAGGTTTTGACTTACAGGCTACGTTTGTGTTGACACGATGTTGGGATTTGAAATAGATTTTTTACACGTATGGTTTTGTCAGACACTTGTGTTAGGGACTTAGAAACTGGTCATACATGTTGACTTGGAGAAAGTTTTACCTACAATAAACGTTTTTCTATATTTATTCGATTATTGCTTCCACTATTTATTACTTGCTCATAGCATGAACATACATACTCTGATCTGTTGCATAAATTAGAAAGCACGTGTGGATTTATTTGCTGAGTTTTATCGCTTATGGTGCAAAATTTTTCCTACCTCTGGCATTTCCTGCGAAGTTCCGAAGACAATGAGGCGAACCTGACTTTCAGCTCAATGACGACCGTTAAAATGAAAATTCCTTTTGACAGTTTTAATTACTTTTTTAATTAACATCTTTGATATTCGGTGCATTACAACATATTTTTGAAAAACTACAAAAACATGTTAATATTCATATTATATAGCATCCGATAATGAGTAAAGATTGTAAAATACATGATAAATTTGTTAATCGGATAATCAAAATTATAAACTTCTAACTATAATAAAGTTTTATATATCATATTCGTGTATAAATTTATCATTTTTTTGCTGAAGTAAGTATACCATAAAGTAGGATCGAACAAGTTACCATAACATGGTACGACTTATTATTAGGTATACTCTTTAATAATTTTATTATTATTTAATTGAATGTGAGAAATTAAAAGTAAATCATTCATAAAATTAGTTAATACTATCATTAAATTTGATAAAACTTTTGTATAATCAGTCACAACCACATACACTATATGTATATACACCATGAAATTGGAAAAAAGGTTATGAAAAATTCAATACGAACTATACACAAATAGTTGGAACATATATTGACATGCATTCACTAACTAACAAACCTAAAAAATGACCGACAAGACAATAATCGATTACATCCTCTGCAAGAAAAGTAAGATCTAATAAATTGTTTGTGAAACAAGTTGGTTCTTGTTTTGACTGGAATTATACTAGTTTTCTTCAATGGTTACCCTAGTTTGATTTTATTTTTAAATGGCACCAACATGTAAATAATGTTGAGCCTTGAAGATTTTTATTAGACTCAGAGGAATATGTGATTTGGGCGGAGCTAGTTGAGATCACTAGGACTCCAAGCACCCACAGCATCTATTTATCAATCTATTTTAACATAGAAAAGAAGTGCACCAGTTTGATTTTTCTTAATTTTAAAATTGTGTGTACACTTGTAATTATTAAAATTATTTTTTAAGATTAAATATTTGACCTTTAAAATTTTTCAATTCATATCAATTGTTATGGACAAATCAATAAACACGTTGATTGGTAACTACCTATCGTTATCACAATACTAATTATTCACGTTAAGACTTTTTTTTTTTCCTTTTTTTATTTCTAAACATTTATAAAAAATGATAATATAATATTATGAAACATATAAAAAGAGATCACAAACCAAAGCGAATATGTGAGTATTCTAGTTAAAAGAAAATAACACAATTATACACCCATAAAAAATTCCTAACAAAGGTCGATTTTCGTCGATAAGAATTTTCCGAATGACAATCTTGGGTCTGCCCATTTGTGTGTTTATACATGTAAAACATATCAAGCAATTCAAATATTGTGGTCAATGCATGTATATGAAATTGTAAAGATAATTTAGAGCATACCTCAAACTGATTGGATATCTCGGTTATAAAAAAAAAAAAAAAGGTAGATAGAATAAAAATTGGGTGCAAAATAAATGAATTCAAACACTCCCTTAAGTAATATGACAACTAGGCTAAAATTTTAATATCTGGTTGAGGGCAAAATAAAAATTGGGTGCCCCCATGCAGGATCGAACTGCAGACCTTCAGTTTACAAGACTGACGCTCTACCACTGAGCTATAAGGGCTTCCTGATGCCTTGAATCAAAACTATTCAATAACTAGCATATAGTAGTGGTAAGAGCTGTTTATTTTTGGATCTCCATTGGCATATCGTTAATGGCAAAAAATAAAGATTAAATCAGACCGATTGAATATTGAAAAAGGTTTGTTTAAATCACATCTGTCTAAAGAAATGCAGTAGTCGAAGTTGCCTGTGACGAATATGCTTTAGTCATATACATAATGTCTGATCGGTCAAACTTCTGTATTAATACGATAGATAGCTAAACTTAACAAATTTTATAACAAAGTTATCATAACAAATTTAATTCTTATCATTATGACGTCAAAGTTCACTCGTCATTTCTTGAAATTCTTACACATATAAGATGAAATGATAAATAAAATCATCTTTAAAAGGATATCAATAAACGGTAAACAAATTATATGTTAGCATTTCATAAGTGATTACTACTTGTCTAGTTTTTCGTTACCTTGTAAAATGTAAAAATGTTGTAGGAGCACAACTTAGTTCACATAAAGATTTTGTTATGACAAAGTGGTAATTGTTGTTTTGACAGCTCAATTATTCATTATGTAAGACGCAAGATCTTACATGGCGTACGCTTCTTTTGCAATTTTGTTAATCTGTTTCATTTTCATTAGAAGAACCATTGTGATCCTTTCGACATTCAATAATTAATTATCTGCTAGATCGATCGAAATTAGGATTAACGTTCTCACAATTCATCTTGTAATATTCAAAAAAATGATCAAAAGTCTAAATTTGATGGAATATGGACCATTACAATTGCATAGTAATTTTGGTTACAATTAAAATTGATCATATGAAGAAAAACGACATAAAAGAATAAAATAATAGATTGCATATTTTTCTACTAGTAAAAATATGGGAAGACCAACCACTATCATGATTGTTTCGACCCTCAAGCATATTTTTCTACTAGTAAAAACCCGTGCTATGCACAGGACAATTAAGTTATCTTTTATTAATGCAAATTTAATAACAAATAATGTATAGTAATCAATTTTTAAAATCTTTATAACTGTTAATTTCCTTTTTATATTTTTTTCTTTTTCCTTTTGTATTTTTAATTAGTTTTCTTGAATACTCACGTAGGTTTTTTTTTTGAAAGGCATCTGATGTAAATTACATTCTTTTGAATTCCATTAGTTGATATTTCAACGGCAACGCATGGATGTGTTCTACAAAAAAAATATTTTTCTTTTCAAAAGATATTATTATGTATGTAGATCAATTGATTTAGAAAGTCATTTATTTTGAAAAGACTATATGATGTTGATCATCAATGAATCTTAAATTTTAGGCTTTCAACTTTTTAGTTGTGTTTTTTTAGAGGTGCTACGTGGTGAGATCAGTAGGATTTTTAAGAAAATAACACCACAATATATAGAACACGTGTCAGTTTATTTTCATTTTGAAAGGCATCTTATGCATATTACATTTATTTGAAACTATATTCCTTAAAATTTTAGCGTATATGCATCTACAAAATCATTATTTATTTTTTAAGGAGTATATTGTATTGATCATGATTGAAATTTTAAATTTTAGGCTTTAAACTATGTTTAACTATATATTTTTTGTGCTTTTCACACAAAAACACATGGTATGCCCATGACTATATATGTTGACTGCGATCTTGTAATTTAGCTGAAACTATGATAATAATTTAATAATATGGAAGTGCAAAATAAAATTAAAAATAGTACAAATATATAAGAAAAATATTACATCTTTTATATAAGTACAAAAAAAAATTAAAAAATACTAGACCAACATTAGATTGTGTACCATAAATAAATCCTTCGAGACATTGTCGTAAATCTTCATATTTCTCCTTTAATTTTTTGCAAACTTTCAACCGAGATATTTGACCAATTTAGAATCAAGTGTTGTTCATAATATATTGTAAACCCTGACAAAAATATATCTTTTCTTTTTTATTCGGTCGTTGGTATCACAACCGCAATAAAATACATAAGAAGTTGATTTGGATGGAATTTAAATAGATGAAGAGCATAAGCACAATGAATTCTACTGTAAAGTTGATTAGCTCATGAAAAAGGTGTCTTTCTAGTAGTGCATTGGATGCAAAACATGCGAGGCTCTTGAAATCAAGAAAGAATAATGAAAGGGAAAAGAAAATTAATTTTGAAAAAAAATTTCAATCCGCATAGATGACGCAGATTGGTTATTATAAGTATTTTGTGACATTTAGATTAATTAGATTTTAAGATGAAGAAAGATTTTATTTGAAGTCAAATCTTAAATTACCTTTTTTGATATTCAATTCTGGATTTCAGAAGTTATTAAATCAAAGAGCCGCTTAGATTTCTTTTTCATTCTATATTTGACTTTCAAAATTTAAAACTTAAGTTTTTTAAATTGAGCAAGTAATATTTTAAATTCTATAAATAGACAACATTACTTAAATAAATTATTGCTACATGTCGTTCTCAGGGTGACACTCACAAAAAGTCACCATGAAAAAATATATAGTATAGATTAGACTGATCAATTTAAAAAATTACGACATGAAATCAAAATAAAATTGAGCAAAGTAACAAAGGAAAAGGAAGAAACACGCATGTGGATCATGAAAATAGGATATTGGATACTAAATTATTTTTTTAATCGCATCAATCAATTTCTTAGAATCAGTTAAAAAATTAGATTTGTTATCTTTATTGTGTTTACATTATAGATTCGTCAAGACGATAAAAGATATTAAAATCAACAAAAGAATTATATTTGTAAACAATTTTTTGTCTTAATAATTTTAACATTATAGATAAGTCAAAATGAATAGTTAGTCTAAAAAATTTGACACAATTTTAAATTCACAAGACATAAACAAAAATACAATGACAATAATAACGAAAATCTATACCTTAGATTATTATCGAGCAGTAAAACCTGAACAACTCTCAAAGTTAATTAATCTTTTTTGGGCTGAAATATTCAAATGTCCCCAGTCTTCGAAAGTCCCGGTTTAACATGGGGCTTTGAAAGCAACTAGAAAACAAAGAGATGACAAAAGATAGAGCAAGTTAAACAAAGAGAAAATTGATTGATTGAGGAGAGAAGATTTTCATAGAAATAATTAGATTATTGAAGCAGTGAGGAAAAAAAGTTATTTAATTGATTTTCAATTGGTGCACCTATTTCTCGGGATGAATAAGTCAGAAGTTGATTGGAAATCCAAAGGCATTAAATTGATTTTCAGTTGTTCAAAAGGATCATCGCTATAAATTGGTAAGAGATATGGGTGTTAAATGGGTTAGAGATTTCCATTAATTGGTTTTATGGGTGCGCACTTGTTTCTCGAGAATCGAGATGAATACCTCTGGGTCATCACTACATCACTAATAAAAAAAATGACAATTAGGCCAGTAACACCGATAACAAAAATATCAAAAGAAGGAAGCAACACATGAAAAAGAAAAAGCAATAACCTGACGAATATATAGATATATATATACACACACACACAAAAGGAGGAGGAAGCAAGGTGGTAAAGAGAGAAATAATAGAACTTTTGATATAACTCTCGAAGACACGAAATATGATAGGAAATTTTATTTGTAGGTTGTGATTAGAAGATAAATAACTATTTTAAAAACTAGATGAAGTTAAAACACTGCTAATATTATATGTTCTCTTTTCAAATCTCACAACAAAGATTAGTGTTTTTTTTAAGAAGCTGATAATGAAGCATTGTAGCTTTGTTACTTGAAACTTTTTGTCCCTCTATTTCATGTCAATTAGCCTTTGTCCACTTCTCGATATCGACATATGAAATGGTGGTTACATCTGGCATAATCTACCCCTTGAGATGTGTTAAGTTTTTGTTACTTTTCGTAAAGCTTATAACTGAAATTGCTCAATCTCCGTCTAAATTGTGTTGCCACATATATTTTCGGATTAGTATATCTTTTTGAAGGATTTTGAAATTTAAAAAGATTCTCTCAGACCAAGGATGAGTTAATTGAAATAATTATTTTTTAAAATAATTTTTGACATGTAAAAGTAATGAATTTATTTTTTTGACTAATTAATTTAGGTCATTTTAGGTGACACCATTTATCGCTCTTAGAGCGACTCTCATGGTAAGTCGCTCTGCAATACATAATATTATAGATGTTATTAATGAAGTTTGTGTCTAATTAACATTAAGATTGGAGTTTATTGTATTAACAGAATTTGTATGCAAATTTTAACTTAACTTTGAGTAACAACCCCTTTGGATTGATGGATTTGAGGAGAAAAGAAGAGAAAAGAAAAGAAAAGAAAAGAAATTACGAGAATAAATAATATCTCATGTTTGGATTGGCAAGGAGGTAAAAAATGGTGAGAGAAGGTAAGAGAGGGTGAGAATAGAGAACCCCTTCAAACCTCCATTTTAATTCTCACCAATTTTGGAGAGATTTCATGTGAAAAGAAACCTAAAAGAGTTCAATTCTTCATGTTGTCAACTTTATTCTTCTTTTCTTTTTTAGTACCATTGACTACAATGGTGTTTTAGTAAAATAAGTTAGTTACTTTCTTTTCTTTTCTATTATGTAGTTTAGTTGAACAAGATAAGTAAGAAAATGAGATAAATGACTCTCTCTCATTTTGTCTATCGAAATGAGATGGTGAGAAACCATATTCTTTTCTTTTCTTTTCTTATGATTAAGGGAAACTATAATCCTTTCTTTTCTCTTCTCACCTTCGTAACCAAAGGGGCCCTAAGGTATGAGATATAGGTTTTCTTACTTTTCCCTTTCATTCGTCTTTCTCAATGTTCTATTTCTGATGGTCTCAAAACTCTAGGGTTTGTCGGCAGGGCAAGAAAATTTGAAGGCAAGAAAGACAAGTAAATTTGAATTCCACTTAGCAATCTCTTCTTCTTCTTTTTCTTAGTTCTTTTTGTTTTGTCATTGTAGTTTATGAGAAGCAATTTCTTCAGCTAGAACGATGGCGTAGATACCCAATTTAGATTTCCTTTAGAAATTTTGAGCAACGGTTGAATAACTCTCAAATGATAAAAAAAGACATTAATATCTTGAAAGGGACTTTGGATATTCAATTGGCTAATCGAATTAATAGAAAACTATAAAAATGAAATCCATGACTTCTTGACCTAGTCAAAAATAGTATACGCTATTCTACATGGCACAAGTCATTCTATAACTGGCATGCACTATTCTACATAGAGTGGCGTACACCACTTAGAAATAGCGTATGCTATTTCTGATAGACCCAGACTGTGTAATAATTGTCTCTAATCAGCGTATGTGTCTCCATGATGGCTTCAAGTAGGGCACTGTTGCACGTTTATAAAATGAATTTGAAAATGCCTATAAATGAACTATTGTGAAGGAGCGAATTAGCACAAGCCATTGGACGGACTATAAGCGAGTTTGGGCTAGGTGACCAACTGAATCCAGGGCTTCTTCCGCGAGCTAGACCAAGCCCAGACCAAGGCTCACGACTAATAGTGCCTCTAGCCTAGTTCGTGGGCACACTTTGTGGGGCCCGGTCGAGTTCGTGCTCTCCGAACCAAGGCCACTTATAGCAGACTAGAATCCACCTAACTAACAGGTGCAACGACTATGGCATGTGATATTTGAGCTGGATCTTATCACATTATTGGTTGATGTCATAATAGAATTCTATTATGGGTCACTATCCTCAGAGAGTGTGGTTGGCATATGCCTTTCTAGGCTTGATGTTCAAGTCCGAATGTGTATAAAAGGAACAATACTCGAGGAAGTTTGGTGCGCACAACCCTATATACCTTGCTCAATATTATCCCTTCAATTTATTCTTCAAGTACTAAGTTAGGTATCGGAGGTCAAACGCCGGGCGAGAACTAACCATTGGTTGTGGTTGCAGAGTCAAGTTTACAGCGCTCAAAACAGAAAGAATCGTGAATGAAATCGTCACACAAACTACAGGGCTCCACATGGTGTTTTCTTTAGTTCTGTGACCATATATATCTTCTAGGCTGAATATGGTGTTTTTATTTTTTTGTATTAAGAAACAGCTGAGTATGGTGTTCCTTTATTTCTGTTAAGATATCTTCTAGACTTTAAGTTGCACAATTCCTTTTATCTTAGAAGGAAAGGGTAAGAAGAAATATAACATAACAGGCTTCACATATTATTACCACCACAATCTTAAAGCACACTTCACACTTAAAAATAGGGGCCCTAGAGCCTTAGACGTTCATACTAAGCATAATTGCCAGTAGTAATATTAGTAAGACTACTACACCTTACTAAAGCTTCCAGCCAAAGAAAACATGATACAACACATGGTCCCTTAGAGCTACAAGCGAGCACATGATAGAATAGTAGGCTTCCACACATCTCTCAATCGGTGCAACAGCGGTACATGAAGTACTTCTCCATCGGACGCCCACACTCTGCACACACTACCTTCTCCGGTATGCCGCCATTTACTCCCGGAAGAATGAGGCGGTTGCAGTGCTGAGGGGTATGAAGCTGGTGCAACTTGTCATTGAGCGCCGGCACAAAACCCTTTTGCCTTGCGTCTTCTGCCCATGACTCAAACTCTTTGAAGCTTGTCAGAAGTGTGTCGCCGTTGGCTCTTGCCATCTCGAATGACCCTCTGCTGATTATGGCCCACCCTTGATCACTGCCGTCAAAGCTCAGCACTGTCAACACCTCCTGAAGTATCCTATCGTCTTCGACTGTCTTGCCGTGATGAGTCTTGGAGTACCACATGCTCTCCAACCGGGTCCAGAAGTACCAGATGGATATCGGGTCGGACCAAGAGTGACTGAGCTGTTCTGCGGTGATGATTGAAGTGATCCTTCTTACGCGTTCCTTGGACTTGCTCTTTCCTACGTAAACCATTTCAAGGCTTATGCCTGCAGTCTTGGCAACGGATTTCACGAGGGTAGTAAACTTCCGGATCCACTCAATGTCCTCTCCTCCGTACAAGCAAATGAACTTCCCTTCCTGGATCTGGTCAATCCAACGCAGATATTAATGTTAGTGTAACTAGTGGAAATTGGTTGGCTGATTTTAACTTATTTATCTGGTTCGGAATTTGGACAGATAACAACGATCAAATTTTTCTTTTGGTATGTTGGTTTGATTAGCTGAGAAAAGAAAATCTTTCGGAAACCTTTGGGAAATGGTTTGAAAACATTTCAAAAACCTAGCAGGAACATAATGGGGATGTCATTTTGATGGTAACGAAATGAAATTTTGTTCCTTTATCATAGTTATCCAAATTGCATGTTTGTTTGTTTCCACAGTATATATTATATAGAGAGTAACTGCAAAGGTACATTTACCCATTCCAGTATGGCGGAGTCGACGCCGTCCACCAGTAGCTCAAGTTTCCAAGCCTCGTCCTTCCACAGTGTTTCTTCTTTTGTAGTAGCGAAAGGGTATGCAGAATTCCCCCATATCATGAGCATATGGAGGGCATTTTGGCAGACTACCTTACCTTGTGGATCCAACACCACTAGAATGAGCTTCTTCGAGAAATTCCACACCTCCTTCATGTACCTTATGACTCCTGGATCAAGCAACGAAGGGTGGGCCACCATGTACCATGGCATACTGGACTGCAGCTGCTCAAATCTGACTTGATTTGCTTCGTTCCAAGGCGTTGACCTGTCCACGATGGGAATCCAAACAATCTCATAGTTAAGCTTTGACCTTGTTTTTCCCTCGTCGTAGAATTGACCGAGGACAAGAAGCTCTTCATCCAATATATCAAGGTCCGATATCAGCAAAACCACGGTCTTTCTCTTCAGGACTTCAATGCTAACCTGTTCGTGTGAAGAAGAGTTAAATTATTATCAAGTACTTCTGATTTAGTTAATTGATGAAATAGCTGAAAGGTGGAGAGAAGAGGATCTCATGAACAAAACCCTTGTTTTTGTAGTGCCATCTAGAAGTGGCAGTAGATCATCCTTTGAGTAAATCAATGCTCTGAGAATCCTCATGTTGTCGACATGGGTCATATCAAAGAGGCGAAAGAGCATCTCATAAATTTCTGAATGTCTCTTATCATCTACACTCCGAAAAAAAAAGAGAGAATCTTGAAACAATTGGACTTAGATTGATAAAAATTATGTTGGTTAATCGTGTGAAAAATCGCGAGGCCTCACCAATGTGTTGATGGCAAACTCCTAGTTGTGTCTTGAGGTGATCATGTATGTTGGCCAGCTTATGGGCCAAGCTCGATAACTCCCATGCTTCAGTTGTAGATGTAATGTGCCTGCAATTCGCATAATAGAGCCTTTACTAAATCCTGTGTCTATATATAGATAGATATACATATAGATGCGAAATTTTTTCAGGATTAGGCCTAGTGAAGGATGGCTTACTCGTAACTCATGCCTAACAGGCTGGCGATCTGAGAGGAACAAGCAACCATGCTTCGGATGGTCCAGTAAGCAGCAATTGGAATATGAGCCATGGCGGTAGACATAGGCGGTTCCTCATGCGAAATGTACTGTTTGGGAAGCTCCTTGAACTCGACAATACGCTTGGTTACATTCAAAATGGCTATAACAAGATTGTTAATGTTGTCGAAACGCGACTTTAGTGAGCCCAAATGCTCTAGCATGTCAGGCAATTGCTTCAGTAGAGAGACAGACTTGGCAAGGGGATTGGTGGAACTGAGCTGAGCGAGGAGCCAGAAGTCACCGTAGTTCACGGCAAAGGCTGCTAGGGTGATCACCACTTTTGCATCCCAGGAGAAGTTTGATAGCATGTTCAATATAGCCATTGTGGACGAGTGAGCATCTGCTCCACCTGAGCACTTGCACGATAACTGCCAATCACAAATTTACAGTCCTTATGAATGAATCTGTCATTTTGAGTTTTAAAGGTGCTTTCTATTCACATCCTAACGGGTCCTTCACTAACTGGTTCACATCGAGTCATAACTCGTGATAGTTTTGGTTGAGTTCCAAGATAAGGTGAAGTGAAGAGGAGGAGGAGAAACAATGAAGATTCACTCCAAGAAATAACATATTCCTTGACTATAAACTTGTGATAGTCGCCAAAAGTGAGACATAAAACCTCCAATGAAATTTTGTTTGTAATGCAGGGGCTAATTTTTGTATACAATTTGAAGAAGAATAAAACCTCCAATGAAATTTTGTTTATAATGTAGGCCAATGCTTCCAGCATGCCATCCAATCCATCCACATAGGGCTTCTCCACCGAGGCATCATCATGTTCAGGTTTCCCCTACATAAAATCAAACCAAGTAAGTGCTACACAACTGCAGCAACTAACATGAAAGCAGAAACGTTTTGCATATATACATTATTGTAGCCACGAGCGAATCATAAAACGCAGTTCTACTAGCAGCAGATCAATTAAAGATGAAATTAGCCCTACGTGCTGCATTTTGTGGCATATTAGAAGAAAGTACGTACATTAATAACAGTATCAATGCTCGGAACAGCATGATGCAGGATGTCCTCAGAGATATAGAGAATAGGCCTGACATCAACCTCACGTCCATCAGGAGAATGGGTCGCTTGAATTTGCTTCGTCAGAGCACTCTCATCAGATGCTGCGAAACCCATTCGCCTGTCACCTTTAATCGGTTGCTGCTTTTTTGTGGGTTGTAGTGCCATGCTGGTTACCATTTTTTGGGCTGGATAAGGTTGAAAAAGGCAGGAGAGTTGATGCAATTGGTTTGGTTTTCCGTTCATGCAAATGTGAGCTATATATAAGATAAGAAGTTGGAAAAAGGGTAATTGAATCACGTACCTTGCTTGCCAAGAGGGGTTTATATTATGCTAAAGCCATTTTTGTGTGGACAATGGTTTGGCCATGGTACGGCGGTCTTAACCATTTCTTTATAGTATCCAAGGAGGAGAGTTTTCCAAAAGGATTATTCCTCCTATATGGTATTGATTACCGTTAGACAATTTAATAGTGTATAAAGTTATTGAAGTATAATACATGGAGAGAATTTTTTTTTTTTTTTTATAACCGAGATATCCGGACGACTTGAGAACCAAGCTGGTATTGCTTGGGGGGTCCCTCACCTAATACCGACTAGTCCTCGGGACCCTAAAGTTAACGACCAGATAAACCTTCAGTGGCCCCAAAGTTTGCTGTTGCCAAGATTTTCAACCTTAGGACGTCTGAGTTTATAGCTCGTCCTAATCTCCATTCGGACAATCCCTTGGGGTTTACATGGAGATAATGTTAAGGAAACATAAACTTTTTCTTTCTTTTGATAACCGAGGTATTCGGTCGGCTTAGAACCAAGCTCAGGTAAAACTTAGGAGAATCCTCACCTAAATTACTGACTGGTCCTCAGGGTCCTTGGTGGAAATGATCTGACAAACTCCCACCCTAGTAAATTACCGATTTACTTAATAGTACATCCAAATTTGTTATCAATACCTAAGATCAGTTAATTAAGTTAATGAGATAATTAGTGGACAAAATTAGGAGAAATAAGCGTGGATCAAATAGGATAATTGGTTAGTTCGATAGTTAACCACGCGTGTCGGTGGCATAATTTTAAGAACTTTTGTTAAAAAAATGGTTGTTCCTTCGGCTTCCTAAATTGCTCAACTAAGCAATCTCACGTCAGGTGTACTTTGGAATACATTCGGTGACGAGTTATGAGAAAGAGAGAGAGAGAGAGAGAGAGAGAGAGAGAGTTCTTTTACTTTTGCACTGGAAAGCAAAAGCTATCAAAAACAAAGCTGTGGAAAATTGAAAAAATCCATGATCTTTAATTGTTTAATCTGTTCTGTCGTAGAAATGAGTTATTTCTTTTGGAGTAAATTAAAAATTGAAACTGTATCACAAAAATAGTTTACATTAATGTTTCAAAAAAAAAAAAAAAATCTACAAAGTTATCAATTGATTGTCAGGTCAAACGACTTAATTAACTACCCTATTCTCACGTCCTATTCCCACATTCCACTCCTATGCTCTACTCTGATCAAATCTCAATTACACACTTTGACATGGCAATTTCGTCCGCTCCGATTTGATCCCATTCAATCCACCTTGTTTTCTGCCCCGTAAATTAAATTGGAGTTTTGAAGATTTTTTCAAAAATCAAGTTGAATTCAAAGGCAAAAGTTCAAAAAGAACAAAATTAAAGAAAGAATCGGAAGTGGGTCCTAGTACATCTGTCGTGTTCCCCATCACATTTTAAAATAATTATTCAATAGATATTATTTTGCTTTTTAACCCCTTTAGATGTGGCGTTTGATAGAATTTAGACTTTACATTTGAACTTTGTTTTTAATTTAAAATTATTATATTTATTGTGGAACAATTTATTTATGTAGTGTTTTCATTAGATGAATTTAAACTTTATGTTTTGTGGTGTTGGATTTAGACTCTATGTTATGTTATACATTGGTATTGTTATCGTAAATTTTTTATTACTTTTATATGAGATGAATTGATCTTTTTGTTAAAAAAGACAGGGCGGAGATCCCCGATCATTGTTCGGGACGCGAATGAAGGGTGGAATTCATTCCCCATCCGGGGAACAGAGCAAGAATGGAGGCAAATTTTGAAGTTCGGAAGATGAAAAAGAAGATGGTCAAATTTAAATTCCTTATGTTGCCATCTCTAGACACACACTACATATTCAACGACACATACATATATACATACACAGTGTATGCTAATTAACCTCTAGTCTCCTTTTATATCCGTGTTCAATTCTTATCATGTTACATGAAAAAATTATATATAGTTTAAAATATCCAAAGCATGTAGATATCAAAAAAAATTTCTCTCAATAGTTAAATGACATCAAACTATTCCAATTAGATATTTTAGGAGCAATTCTTATTTCGCAAGTTAATTTCGGTTATTAATTTGACTAAAAGGAAGGAATCCCAAATGGTTAAATGAATGCCGGTAAGCCCAATTCCTTGCGTCTGGCCTTGAAGGATGCCATGGCATTTTCCAGCAAAAAGGAAGGAATTTGAGACATGAAAAAGCAGAGAAATTAACCACATAAAACATTATTTTACTGGTGGAGGAAGCACCTAAAATGTATGTAACTCACATTTCTATGTAACTTATATACTGTCAATACACTACAAGGAAAATCACATTTGCCGACGACAGGTTTCGTCGCCGTATGTCCCTTTTTTAGTCGCCAAATAGTTTTACCGACTAAATATCGTGGTCGCCCATTTTGTCGCCAATTCGCGGTCGGCAAATGTATTTGGCGACCAAAATGGTCTAGTCGGCAAATGTCCTGTCCAATGCCGACTACCGCCGTAGTCGGCAATTGATTTGGCGACCAAAATAATATTTGTCGCTAAATCATTCTTTTGCCGACTAAAATTGTATGCGTCGGCAAATATGCTATCCAATGCCGACTGCAGAGTTGGTCGCTAAGTCGTTTCTTTGCCGACGAAAGTGCTTTTGTCGCCAAAAACTAAGGAAACACTGGTTGGCGATTTTTAACGCGCCGTGGACTTTCAGCGACCAAATTTAGTCGGTAATCAGTTAAGTGCAAAAAAAAATGTGCAGTGGCAATAATGCACTCTCCCTGTCATTCATTGCAAAATACTACAAAAATCATACAAGCATTTTCCATCCGACAAAATCATTAAAGTATCACATCTTCCATTAAACAAAATGTGGCTATTGTGAAGAAAACAGTTTACAGCTTGCAATAGAAGAAAAAACCAAAAATACAGAGATCAAAATAGCAGCCGCAACCAAAGATAGCAAAACAAAATCAAAACCAGCCAAAGATCAAATGGAACCAGCAGCTGCACAAACCAAAACAACCAAAACAGCCCTGTTAGTAGCAGCAGCAACCGAAGACACTATAGTATCAACCAAATACACCAAAGACAGGAAACATCATTAGCAGTAGTAGCAATAGATTTGTCCAAGTGAAACACACACTTTCATATCACAAAACGGTAAAGTCCCACAAGTTCAGATCAACAAGCATATATCAAAGCCAAAACTAAATACACAGAGAACGTTTTCAAATTTAAGTACACACTCTAGATAGGGTTCGACTTCAGGGCTATTGTACAAGACAAACCACTGTGCCATGTTGCGTTGGTCAACAGTTACATCAGGTGCCCTGCCGATCAGACCAAATGGCCGAACATTTTGAGTGAATGCCGCAAACCCTTGTGGACGCACACCACCATCATCGTTCCTCTCTTCTCGATTGAACACTGTCTCGATTCCATTGAGGTACATAGAGCAAAAAGTTGTACACTCCTTAGATATGTAAGCCTCGACGATCGAACCTTCGGGACGAGCTTTATTGGACACAAAGCGTTTTAGAACTCCAAGTAGCCTATTCAAAGAGAAGAAATAATTATACTACGCGTAAAACTGTAAAGTAATCACAAATCTATAACAACAGTACCTTTCAATCGGGTACATCCATCGATATTGCACTGGCCCTCCGAGCTTAACTTCACGAGGTAAGTGAATAGCCAAATGTACCATCACGTCAAAAAATGCAGGAGGAAAAATCTTCTCCATCTTGCAAAGTACTAGTACAATTTGGTCTTGTAGTTTATCCAAATCACTCTTCTTTACTGTTTTTGAGCACAATTGCTGATAAAAATTACCAAGCTCAAATAGTGTAGTGCCAATCTCCTTGTTCAAATAGCCACGCATTCCAATTGGAAGAAGTTGTTGTAGAAGAACATGATAATCATGACTTTTTAGGCCCGATAATTTACCACCGTGGTTGCTAACGCATTTTGAGATGTTAGCTGCATACCCATCTGGGTACTTTATAGATTTTAAGAATTTGCAAAAACCTTCTCTCTCGGTCGGTGACAATGTGTACACGGCTGGAGGCTTTTCAAAAGACCCATTCGCACGCCTCTTCATATGCAATTCCTTTCGTATTTTCATATCCTCCAAATCTAATCGTGCTTTTTCTGTATCTTTGTTCTTCCCATCAATGCTCAACAATGTCCCGCACAAGTTTTCGCATATATTTTTCCCAATGTGCATGACATCAAGGCAATGTCGGAGATTGAGTGTCTCCCAATAAGGCAACTCAAACATTATGCTACTTTTCCCCCAATTCAAATTCTTTTTATCTTCACCCCTTTGTCTTTTCTTGCCTTTCACTATGTTTGTATGTTTACCAAATGGCTTGTATGTTCCTAAGTTAATCTGGTCTCGTACTTGTTTTCCCGATAACTCTGTAGGTCTAGTCCTATTCTCAACTTCACCATTAAATAGCTTGCTCCTTCGCCAAATGTGTTTCTCAGGCAAGTAGCGGCGAGCGCCCAAATACCCTATCTTACTTCTTAACCCAACTGATGAATTGTCCTCATTGCAAATTGGGCAAGCCAAATAACCCTTTGTGGACCACCCAGACATGACGCCATATGCAGGAAAGTCATTGATAGTCCATAGAACGCATGCTCGCATTCTAAAAGTCTGATTAGTAGAGGCATCATAAGTTTTAACACCATTGTTCCATAACTCCTTTAACTCATCAATTAATGGGCGCAGGTAAACGTCAATATCTCTACCAGTTTGTGATGGACCTGGAATAAGCAATGACATAAAGCAGAAGGGTTCTTTCATGCACTTCCATGGTGGGAGATTGTAAGGAACCATAATAACCGGCCACATACTATATGATGTACTCATATTTCCAAAAGGATTGAAACCATCGGTGGCCAACCCTAGCCTCACATTTCGGGGATCGACAGCAAACTCAGGATATCGTTCATCGAAATCCTTCCATTCCTGACCGTCTGCTGGATGCCTTGATTCTTCATCGTCCGCACGTTTTTCTTTGTGCCATCTCATATCTAGAGCTGTTTTCTCTGAAAAAAACATTCTCTGTAATCTCGGTGTCAATGGTAAGTATCGCAATATCTTGTGAGGAACTTTCGTACCACTACCACTGTTCACTTTGTATCTAGACTCCGCACACGTGGGGCAATTTTCTAAATTTGTATTTTCCTTCCAAAAAAGTGAACAATCATTTTTGCATGCATGAATCGGCACATATCCCAAACCCAAATCACGTAAAAATCGTCTGGCCTCATATATGTTCCACGGAACTGTCTCGTCACATTCCGGTAGTATCTCTTTGAAGACGTTCATAATCATATCGAATGCAACATTGCTCAACTTGTTGTGCACTTTAATGTGAAGCATCTTAACGATAAATGATAACACAGTCTTTGCACATTCAGGATACACTCTACGTTGGGCACCATCAAACAACTTATTAAAGTTCTGCATATCTTTCTTTTCAAAATCAATGGGCAAATCATCGATATCATCGTCCATAATGCCACCAATATAAATTTGTTCCAACATATCATGCAATTGGTCATCAGTAGTCCCTGTGCTCCCTCCCATGTCGTCCCCACTGCCTTCATCCCGGTCATGTTTATCGTCATGATGTACTTGGGACTGCGAATTGGAAACAAGTTCCCCATGGTGGACCCAAGTCTTATAAGAAGAATCTATTCCTCTCCGTATCAAATGGATCCTAACAACTCCAACACTAAGCGTTTTGCTATTCAAGCAATCAATACAAGGGCACCGAATACCAGCCTCTAGTCCTGAATTTGTCATTGCAAACTTTATAAAAGATTCCACCCCTTCTTTATATTCCTTACTATGCCACCTATTTCTTATTATCATCCAACTCTTATCCATTTCTTCTTACCTGCAGATTAATTCAAGGGTATGTGTCAATTTTCAAACGAAAGTACTACTACCAATGATGTTTGGAAGCTTGAAACTTATATCCAAATGAAAGCTTAAATGATGTTCGGAGAAAAGGAACTAATTTTTTAGGGAAAGGGATTTTGAGGGAGAAGGATTTTCAGGGAGAGTTTAATTTTGAGTAAAACAAAAAGTGGCGACTAAACTCTTATTTGGTCATTTAATTCATATTAACTAAATTCAAATCCACAGTCTACACACATAATCAGGTGCTCAAGCAATAAACAGATATGCAACATAGCTAAATATGGAGACTTGCAACCTGGTGCTCTGCTCCAAACAGTCTTTTAACTTTGGGGCAGGGCTTGCAACCAGGTGCTCCAAATACAAGAATATAAAAAAGGCGAGGAATCAAACATCTTGCAACATATCTAAAGATGGAGTCTTGCAACCTGGTGCTCTACTCCAAAAAGTCTTTTGACTTTGGGACAGAGCTTGCAACCAGGTGCTCCAAATACAATAATCAAAAAAACGAGGAGAATCAAACCTCTTACTTGCTTGGTTATATTAGATTTTTTTGCCTCGCCAACCTTTTACTTCTGTGAAATCACCGTCAACACCTGGGCAATGGACATGTTCAGAATACAAAAGCAATATAATTGTATCAAATGTCTTTAAGAGAACCTCCCAAATCTATAGCAATCCCTCAAACTGAGCACAAACAAAACACAGAACAAAAAGCAAATGCACTCTCGCACAAATTTACCCGTTTTTAATAATACTACTACTACAAGTGGTACCAACTGGTTTGTGCTCGAATATTCTTCTGATTACAGTTGCTCCAAACCATTCTCTGCTTTACTCCTAAAAGTATTTTCAGTATATCTAAAAAATCTTTTTATGTTGATTTGATTTGGATTTGAGCTCTTAAGTCTTGAAAATAAAAATAATTAAAAGATTTTACAGATACATAAATTACAGATACATAAATAAAAATAATTAAAAAATTCAAGATAGACAAAAATAATTCAAAAACTTAGATTATTTTTGTTTCAAATAATTTTTGTCAGATTTTTATTTTTATTTGTTTCCTTTTTAGAGTAGTCTTGAGTTGACAATAAAAATTTGACAGTCTAATCAAAATTCATAAAAGACAAAAACAAATAAAAATAAAATTTAGGCCAAGAACAGAATGGGTGATCAATAAGGAATTGTGTGAAAAAAGAAGAAGGCGACACATCAGCTAAACATGCAATGCCTGTTGATCGTAGCCCAGCCCTGATCATCGGCTTTCGAATTACTATGAATCAGATGTAACAAACATAAACTGATTAAAAAATCTGAAATTCTATAGATTAGAAAAACGATACCATGCGCAGTTTGAGAGGTACTTTTCTCTCATTCATGGAGCAAACTTTCCCCAAAACTACGTATTTACAGAAGACACGATATATATACATAGATAGATACACAACAACGTATATATGCACGCACGAATAAAAAACAATATGCATGTTGTTATCGAGAGACAAACCGATAATATATGTATCTGCAAGAGAGAGAGAGAGAGAGAGAGAGAGAGAGAGAGAGAGAGAGAGAGAGAGAGAGAGGAGTAATCACAAAGTCCAGCTGATGAGGTGACGGCGACGTGAGGCGGAAGGAGGACGGCGCAGACGAGTGGAGAAGGGAAAAATGCGGAATGAAATTCGAACTAGGGTTTTGAGGAGGGTGACTTCCTCAAAACGGCGTCGTTTTACTATAGTCTAATTGGCGACTAACAGATTTGGTCGGCGTTTGTCACATATTCCCCGACTAAAACCTTTTTCGTCGCCAAATATCAAATGGCTAACCTTCACCGACGAAAAACCGTGGTCGGCAAATCATTACATATTCCCTTCCACATTTATTCGGTCATTGGCCGACAAACACATTTGGTCGGCAATGGTTCCAGTTTTGGCGACCAAATATTCCGTGGTCGGCCCTTCGACCTTGGACATCCGGTCATTGGTTATTCTTTGCCGACTAAACCGCAGTTCGTCGCCCAATGTCAACTGGGTTCATATTTGCCGACCAAAACTAGTGGTCGGAAAATAATTCATTTTCCCTCCACATTTTTCTACCGCGGGAGATTTTCCCGCGCTAACGATTCGGCGACTAAACGAATTTTTGGTCGGAAATTGATGACCCGTGGCCGACTAAACCACTTTTAGTCGGCAAAGGATATAACTTTAGGCGACCAAACACACTTTGGTCGGTAATTGTCAAGTTTTCGGCGACTAAATTTGTTTTAGTCGGCAAATTTGGTCGCCAAAGCTGTTTATTCTTGTAGTGATAGGATTAATCTTGGTTATTGGAAATTTGTCCGATCATTAATTTCAAGGTCCTAAGGACTAGTTGGCAACAGATGGAGCATACTCAAGCTGACCCGATATCTCAGTTACTAAAGAGTCCCCCACCCAAAATCAGAAATAAACAAAAGAATGAAAAAAAGAAGCAGGAGCAACAGTCTCAAGAAATTATGGACTAAAATTGCCAACCTCTCTATATTTCACCAACCGAAAGCGACAAAATAATTAGCCAGAAATCCTAGAAAAATTTACCTGATAACTTCTGTATCTGCAATCTATAACATTTTCAAATTTACTATCAGTAATGAAAATCAGTTTAAAGTTTTCACAAATACTTTTAAAAATTAAACTATGCGCAATACTTTTCAGATTGATTCATTACTGATAACAAAATTATAACATTTCATCAACACAAAAACATCATTACACATCTCAGCATGAAAGGACGTGCGCGCTCTTTCCTCTGCAAGACTCACCTTGATTGTCCTCCCGCCAAATCTCTGCAACGCATCATTTTATGGGCCTGGATTATTTATTTAATTATTTTATTTGAAAATTAATGTAATATATTTAAATTACTTATATTCAGACTGTATTATATTTTATTTTATGCTCATTTCATACTTTCGGAGTTTGGAGTGTGACAGACAGAAAACTTGTAAACGTAAGGAAAACGCAACAATCGCAAATAAAAAATATATATTGCACTTCAAGTGGTATGACTTTATAGATGTTCCTTTGAGTTTTCCTTACATATTGGTGTGCATATTTAGGTTAATTTAGGTTGGTTCACCCAACATCTAAGGGGAGAAGATTGTATGTTGTGCTTCATAGCACCGCACATAAGTTGTGCTTAAAAAGGACACAGTTTTGTGCTTAAAACAAAAAAAAATTTGTGTTTTCTGTGCACACACTCTCTTAAAAAAATTTTATTTTAAAATTTTGTGTTCACAATTAATCTCGATATATTTTTTTTAAGTTAACAATGAATTTTTAGAATTTTTTTTTGAAAATATCCAAAAAAAACTTCAAATAACACGACTGAAATGGGGTCAAATGAACGGTGTTGGTCACATTTTTTTATTTGGCGGTGAAAAAATGGGTATATTTTTTGTGCGGCGGTGAACAAACGTGCATATTTTTTTAATACAACAGGTTGTTAATTTCAAGGCCCTAAGAATTTCAATTGATTTATTTTTGTCATCGCCGTATTAAAAAAAATAACACGCCGTTCATTTAAACCTTTTTCGGTCATTTTTAAAAAAATTTTAAAAATTCACCGTTGACTTAAAAAAATATTTTCAAATTAACCGCGAACTCAAAATTTTAAAATAAAATTTTATTAAGATGTTTGCACGAAGAACACAAAAGAAAATTTTATTTTAAGCACAAAACTGTACCGTTTTTAAGCACATATTGTGTGTTGTGCTGAGAAGCACAACACACACCCCTCTCCCACATTAAAGCTATATGACGATAGAAATTTATTTTCAATCTAGTTGAATTTTTTGAGTAAGGCAGGGGAGTGAAATTGACTTGTGGTAATTTCTCACAATCATGAATCTCATCACTCTTTACAAAATATTATTCTAATTGTTATCATCTTTTTATTTTTTCAACAAGAAAAGATTATTCTAATTCTTCATACTTTGTCCTATTTCTAATAGTTACAATGCAATTTAAGTGAATACGCTTCTATTTAAATGAGTAGTTAAACATAGAGATGTTGTTACTTACTTATTCTAATTCTTCTCACGAACAAAGGGATCAAGGAACTTTCTAAAGAAAGTTTGAACCTCTGGGCTTAATACACACTGAGTGTGCGATAATAAATTTGTGCAAAATAGAGGAGGTAATCAATCATTATGGGAGAATGGGGACTTCGATTTTGTTGAAGTGGACTCATCTGGCTCCTCTGGTGCCCTGGTATGCATTTGGAAACCTTAAGCACTCAAAGTTATTTCCTTTTGTGCCTCAGAGGAATTCATTGTGGTGGAAGGTATTTTAGGAAATGATTTTCACTGTGTGTTAGTGAACATCAATGCTCCTAATGATATATGTAAGAGGAGGGCAACATGGGAATCTCTAGTCAGAATCAAGACCAGCCTTCCTCTCCCCTAGTGCACAGGTGGGGACTTTAATGAAGTGGCTAAAATGGGGGAAAGAACAGGGGCAGTGAGGTGAGATAGAGGGATGGCTGATTCTACTAATTTCACTGAGAAAACATGGGTTTTATGGACCTCCCTTTATTGGGAAGGAAGTATACCTGGGCAGGAGGGGTACTTCCACTAGATGGAGCAGAGTAGACAGATTTCTAACTCACCCAGAATGATTACACCAGTTCAAATTCAAACAATGGGGGCTTAACAGGGTACTGTTAGCAAAGTTGTCAATCTCGTCCCGTACCGCCCTTATAATGGTACTGGATTACCGAAGTACTGTTTCGGCAATTGTTCAGGCTTGTTCCGGGCTGTTCAGGCATGTTCCGGATAATACCGGTTAATACCGTACTGTACCGGTCTGTATTTAAAAAAAATTAAAAAATCAATTAATATTTGTTTTTGGATAATTAGGCATAATTTGAGGCTAAAATCATCTTTTTTATGTTTAATGATTTATTTTTAAAGTGCGATGCTTTTAGTATGATTTTTTGTTAAAAGATATTATTTAAAATATGTATATTAATTTTAGCGATAAATCCGAAGCCGATACACCGGTACCAGTACGTACCATACTAGTAACAAAATTGGTATACTCGCCGGTACGAGATTGATAACTTTGACTGTTAGACCACTGCCCAATTCTGTTAAACGAAGATGAGAGAAACTAGGGTCCGAAACCTTTCAGGTTCTACAATGCATGGGTTAAACATAAAAATTTCCTCAAAGTGGTGAAGGAGGCATGGCAAGGGAATAGGGATATAGGACGGGTAGCCTTCAGATTAACCCAAAGGCTAAAAGTAACTAAAGCAGCCCTCAGAACACGGTCAAAGGAGGAATTCTATGAATTGAAATGAAAAATTTTACAACAGAAAACAAGATAGTTGCCCTAGATATGAATGTAGAACATATTCCTTTAACGGAGGAGGATCTGGCCCAGATTAGGGAAGCCATAAAGGAAATTTGGAGGCTAAATAGGGCAATGGAATGGATTTGGCTACAAAACTCTAGATTGGTGTGGAATCTAAGGGGATATAAAAACACAAAAAAATTCATTTGGTGGCGTTGGGAAAACAGAGAAGGAGCATGATCAATTCTTTTCTCTTTCAAGGAAGGGAGGAGCATGGTCCCTTAAGAATAAAACAAGGAATACTGAAGCACTTTAAGAAAGCTTTCTCAGAAAAACTGGACAGTTAGAACAAAACTGAAACTGTAAGATCATCCGCTAATATCTCAACAAGAAGGGGAACATCTACTACTGCCTTTCACTAAAGAGGAAATCTGGGGAGTCATAACCAATTCAGATGCTAACAAGGCACCAAGCCCGGATGGGTTTAATTTCATGTTCTACAAAACCTGTTGGAATAGAATTAAAGGTAACATCATTAACTTCTTTACTGAATTTCATTCCAAAGGAAAATTGGTTAAAGGCATGAACTCTGCATTTCTAACACTTATTCCTAAGTTTGCAAATCTGTAAAGACCCTAAATTTTTAAATACAAATAATAATAAGAATAAATAAATAAATAAATTTTGATGTATGAAATCATTAATTGATTTAATTAGTTCTACGCGATTTTATTTTTTTGGATTTGTGCATGTGTGTGTTTGGACCTAACCCGTCAGACCCTTTATCCTTGAGCCCAAACCTTAGCCCATCAGAAATTTATGAAACTTGACCCAAGCCCAACTTGGTTTAACCCGGCCCATGATCCAAACCCTTTTGGCTTGACCCAAAACCAATTACATCAGCCATTTTCCATGGACCTTGCCACATGGAATTATCTTTCTCTTGGTCATCATCTCACCCACATGCCCCTTCTCCAAAAACAGACGTTAGTCTACTCCTGATAACCTCTTCCTCCATTGAATAATTGATCCTTGGAGGCTACTCTTTTTTCCCCAGCCAAACCCCCTTCCACCCCTGGTTTTGGTCACAAACCACTCTTCTAAATCTCATAATGACTGAGGAATACAACTACTTCACTCCATCAAAAATCTGCAAGAAATTTTACTCACCAATGGCACCCCATGCAATGCTATCCCTCACACTCAACCCCTCTCTATTTCTATATTGCCCTCATCACCATTCCATAAACGAATTTCAATTCTCCAGAAAGTTGAGACGGTGCCATGGTTGAGAGTTAGAGGTGAGAAATTAGAAATAACAGTAGAGGGAGAACCTTGTTGGAACTTCAATCATCTTAATCCAAGCCGAAATCTTTGAATTCAAGCCTTGATTCTTCAATAATAAGGTAAATGAAACTCTCTCTAACCTTTAATCTATGCTCGGAGAAAACAAAACTCAGTTCTATTTTTCATAGAAGATGATGTTGACACCGGTGTCTTAGTTTTTGATACACCGGTGCCTTTGCTTTCTGTGTGTTTTAATGTTCTGTATTTTCATGGTTACACCGGTGTCTTAGTTTTGACACACCAGTGCCTTTGCTTTCTGTATTTTACAATGTTCTGGATTTTCATGCTTACACCGGTGCCTCAGTTTTGGTTACACCGGTGTCTCCCTCTTGTAGTACTTCATAGTATGCCTAAAATATGACCTTACACCGGTGCCTCAGTTTTGGCTACACCGGTGCCTTTACTCTCTATATCTTATTATTACCCTACAGAACTGACCTTACACCGATGCCTCAGTTTTGGTTACACCGGTGCCTCAGTTTTGGTTACACCGGTACCTTTACTCTCTGTATCTTATTAATACACTACAGAACTGACCTTACACTGGTGCCTCAGTTTTGGTTACACCGGTGCCTTTACTCTCTATATCTTATTAAGTACACTATAGAACTGACCTTACACCGGTGCCTCTGAAAACCTTATACCGGTGCCTCTGTTGTGAAATCTTGACACTTAGTTTCTGACTTAGGCTTGTTAAGGCAGGGTATGTTCTATGACAATAAACTTATTTTCTATAAATAAATTAAAGTAAATACATTATTCTAGATTTCTTTACTTTAATTTTATTTAATGAAAATAAGGAAGTACCCCCCATTTAGAAACAATGGCATTTACAGAAAATTGAAATTCCATTCGAATCAAAATGTTGCCCTCCCTATTTTAGTACAAAATCGAAAAATCACTCATTTTCTTCCTATACTTTGGCCCGAAACTCACCCTAAACTTATGCGTTTGAGGCGTGTGAATATACCATTGTGCTTAGAAAAAATCAAGGAATCATTTCCGGGACTTTTTATCCCCTAAATCGAAACTTGAAAATTTTAACTTTTTCTATACTTAGAAAAATTTTCAGACAATCAAATTTTTCAAAAAATTTGAACATCGCCCAAATTCTTACATAATGACTATTACACCTATAATCAAGTTCGGATTATCGTTTTGAAACATTAGGTATCATATATCATTATAAGATGACATCTTATTCAAAAATTAGCGTGTTAAAAGTTTTCTTGCGGAATGAAAGCATGCGATTCTTGTTTATGGGCCATAGCTAACTTATTTGTAGTATCTTGTTCGTTTGATTAAACTTGCATTCCAACGTATCATCATGCTACCACGAGTCTAGTCGTTTGAACGAAACTTAGATGGAGTCAATGAGGAACGTTTGAGATTAGTGGAGATGACACCCGAGGTTTTGACATGAGTCATAAAAAGTCACGAGCTTTGTAACGAAAATTGAGAATTTGATAAATTCTTATGTTTGGTGACTCGAGATTTGACTTACTCCTTGGGGAGACATGTTAGGATGTCTTTAGCCGAGATATGGATTTTAGCCGAACTACGTCTGTTACCACCGGGCTGTGTCTTTGAGCCGAGTCGGTCACGTCTCATGTATTTAGCCAAGTTATGTCGTGAGCCGGTTATGTTCATAAGCCGTGTCGTGTCTTTTCAAAAAATAAAACATAGTTGAAGGGGAGAAATTAGATATTTTCTAAGTCAAGGCATGACATATGAGAAACATAATGCTGGGAGCATAACGGTTGGGAGCATGGGATACGGGAGCTGATGTTTGGGTACACTAGCATCGGATACGAGGTCAGCGTAGGGGTCGGGACCATATTGGTCGGGAACATCATAACACCACTTTGAAAAATAAAATTTTGATGACGGGCAACGCTTGTGTCGACCCGAACTTTGTATTTTGAAAGAAATTTTAGACACTTGTCAACAATAGTGGACACTTGTGGATATGAGTCGGTTGCGTGTGTCAGAAACTTAGAAACAAGTCATAGGGTTTGACTTAAGGTTATATTGTCGACATTTCATTCATTTAATGTACTTACTTGTTTAATGCTTCCGCTTATTGTTTAATCTGATTATGTCAACTCTGATTATTTTGTTATGTTCATAATACTTGATTAACTGCTCATACTATCTTCATGATCATGTATCATTTGATCCATCGCATAGATTTGAGATTTAGGGTAGTTTTATTTGCTGAGCGTTAATCGCTCATCTGGTGCAACTTCTCTACCCCTGGCCTTTTATGCCAGGTGTCGAAGATGACGTTGCTGAGCCCGTTTATCCAGATACCAACGGCGGTACTTTCGAGGAGGATGTCGTAGCTCCGTGGTTCACCTAGATATATTTTGAGCTTTTAATTTCAAATCTTAATGTAATTTTTTTAAAGTCGGATGATTGTAATCAAACTTTATTTTGACTAAGAAATGGAAATGTAGTTGACTTTTGATAAATTATTTTAAATTAACGTCTCTGAAATTCGGAGCGTTACAAAATCTATCTTCATTGGGGTAATTCAGACCTATCAGTCTTTTGGGCAGTGCTTACAAAATCTTGGCCAAAGTGTTAGCCAAGAGATTGGTTGTTGTCATGCCAACATTAATTGGTAAATTTCAATTGGCATTTGTGAGAAACAGGGGAAATACAAGATGAGATTTTAATAGCGAATGAAGTGGTAAGTTTTTGAAAACAGAGAAAGAAGAAGGATATTCTTATTAAGTTGGATTTCGAGAAAGCCTACAACAGTCTAAATTGAAATTTTGTACTAACAATAATGAGGGAATAGGATTTCCTAATAAGTGGATTGCTTGGATTGAAAGAATGCATATCTTCGACTTCTCTATCAGTCCTAGTGAATAGATCACCAACGCAAGAGTAAAGTACATAATGAACTTCCAATAAATCAATTAAGGTGCTTAGAAGTGACCGAGGTTGTAATGCCCCGATTTCTCGAAATATTATTTAAATTTTTATTTAATTATTAAATCAATTGAAATTTAGATTATGAAAATGCCCTTCTTTTATTAAAATAACGGAAATAAAAATAAATCAGAGTTTTAGTTAGTGCGCAAATAAAAATGACATAAATACCCCCTTGGATTTACATTTCTTTATTTCAAAATGAAAGTAAGACAGAGCAACTAGGGGTAAAATAGTCAGACGCCACAATGACCCTCCTCGACAAGTCTCGGCTCTTTATGCTCGGGAATGTACTCTAACTGCTCTATGACATCTGGTATGATGAAATACCAAAGGTAGAAAAGTTGCACCGATGAGTTGTGACACTTAGTAGGGAAAAGTCACCGGAAAATCAATCTACAGATACAGATATACAGCAGGACATATAATTCATGAAAAACTTAAAAATGTTTACGTAAAGTCATGTAGGTTCACTATGTTCTCGTTCTTTTGGGTTTCTAAGAATACCATTTTCTTCCGGCACTCTTTCTTATCCGAGTATCTAGTGTAGAGTATTCACTTGATATTGACAAGTCCTTATCGAGGCAAGACAGAGACCTTCTACCGTCTACTTGAGTCAATACCTACTTCACTCTAATTAGACCTGACCAAATATATGGCTTCGCCGAGTCAGGTACCAATGATCCTTAGTTGCTTTCCCTTTACTAGCTCAAGATCGCCCAAGACAAGATTGTTGACGCAGACGCACCCCAAAGTCACCTCCAACCGAATACACTCATCTCCAAGTTGGACTCCTTAAACAAACGGACGATGCCCGGTGAGACTCAAACCCACATGGAACACAAATTTAAGATGATGTCCAAAATACTAGGCACGATGGCCAACAAACTTGGCATGACGACCACCAATTATCCACTATTCTATTTTTTTTTTTTTTGCTAGAATCCACTATTCTATTTAATGAACCTACTTGTTCAGTACATGTTCCACTGCTTATAATGATCACCTAACACTATCCTCTTTCGTGTTACGGTGGCATTAGAACGGTGTTCCTAACGTAGATACTAAGTTTTCACATAAGTCACGAAATCATGCATAACTTAGTTTTCTATCCACTAACAGTTCATCTTATCATTTTATGTAACTATCAGCACGACTGCCACAAATTCCAACGGTTGGCACGACGGCCAAGTTATATTCATTTATTGGCACGACAACCTCACTAAACTCTAAACCACAATCTACTCCACACAACTTTAACCCTTAAACCATTAACATATTTGTTCCATCATTAACATACAATAACATTTAGCCATGATCAAAGTTGGTCAAACACACACACATAGCTCCACGGGAACTTGTGATCATACATATCATGCTCGTGGAAACTTGTGCTAAGTGGATATGTAAAACAGTAATGAACATTACTAGATTTGCTGTCCATAAAGCTCGAACAGCAACTTGTAACTTTCTTAATTTCAATAGGCCGCTCGAGCGATCTAGAGCTCGCTCGATCGGTCTACCTAAATGTTAGGTTTCTGGTTTAAAAAGTCAGAATCTTTCAAAAAGTGGTTAGGACGCTCAAGGGAACCTTTTCTCTCTGCAGATTTTGATTTTAGGATTTTCAACCCACACAGCTTGATCTAAACATACCTCTGACTTTCAAAACAGAAATTAAATATGCAAACAGAAACTTTAAAGCGCCTCGATCGTAAACCCTCTATCATTTTCTTGGTTCAATCAACAATTAGATCTAATTTCATGCTTTTGTGACAATAACAAATAAAACCCTAACATGGTTTTGAAATAACAACAACATACATACTGTAAATCCTAATCTAAGAGTTAGTAGTGGTCTTTCCTACCTTAACTCCTAAAGATAAAATAAGAAAATGACCACGGATTGACAGATCGATCATGGACAGAATCTCCTTCTTCAAGAACAACCCAAGAACTCACTCTCTCTCTCTCTCTCTAAAACTTTCTGTCTTCTAACCTCAAAATAATTTCGTTGTAGCATTAGAAAATGGATCTCTACCTATGTTTAAATGGAGATCTATCCCATAAACGCGTAAACAATCGACATAAAAACAAAATAAATCGGATACAGAAACCTTCATGCTCCAATTAATGTTATTGCGCAACAGTTGCTGCGATCTGAAATTTGAATAGATTGCTCGAGCAACCTCGAGCTCGCTTAAGTGGTCTCTAAAAACAATGGTCACTAGAGCGGCCTGTCGAGTGAGCTCCAAAACTATAAAGCCCGAATTAAAGAAAATAAAGCACTATATGGCGAATTCTGTGCCCAACAAGGAATCATATATCAAACCACAACACCTTATTTGCCTAGCAAAACAGTGTTGCTGAGTGTAAGAATAGTACCTTAAAAGATGATGAATATGCCATGTTGATTAGTTTTGAGTTGCCACAGAATATATGGAGGGAAGCATTTTTCTCTGCAAATTATCTCCTGAATAGAGTACCACAAAAGAAATTTGACAAAACTCCTTATGAACTGTTGAATGTCGGAAGCCCTCCTAAAAGTACTTACAAATGCAGAGACGTCTTGCAAAAATGGAGGTACCTACATCTACGAAGGTGAAGATAGACCCCAAAATCGTTGACTGTGTGTTTATCGGTTATGCATATAATGACAATGCATGTCGATATTTTGTACATGAATTTGAGCTAACGGATATGCACAAAAACACGATCGTGGATGTTGTGCAAGAAATTTTTTTGGCCCCCCTTGTGCTATCGGTTGACGGGGCGAAATGCGATCTTGACTTTAATGCGAAAAAGTTCAAAAATGAGTTTAATAACTGAAGCTTTGTTTTTGTAAAAGTTTAGAGTTGCCACTTGACATCAAGTTTAGATATATTAAGTCACCCTCTAAAGTGATTTTTGAATAAGATGTTTTTAGAAAATCATTTGATGTATTTGTTTTCAAAAATTAATTTTTAGTTCGTAAATGACTTCTTTATTAAAAAGGGTATGCAAATATCAGAGATGCGTTACAAAGATTTACTGCTATGAATTGAGAAATTGTTACACACCTAACGTTTCTTTCTCGGTATTTAATTTTCCAATATTGACTTTCTCTAAATTATCTTTAGCCGAGGAAACAAATGATATAACTGTACAACATGATTAAACTAAAAGGTGGGAGGACAGAGTCTTGTCTTTTGCAATGTTATTTTAAAATAGAAAACTAAGTATTTGTTAAACTTTCATGGCAACATGAAACGAAGTTGTTTGATAGGCTATCGTAGGTTGGTATTCCTTCCTTTAAGTGAGCCATTCTATTTTGGAAAACAGATGTCGCTGCAACTTCTAACACCCACAGTGAGGCGGTAAATATGTTGAAAGGAGAGTGTGATTCTACAGGGTTCAGTTGACTATCATATTCATATTGTTTATGTTATGTTTTTTTTTTTCTTTCAAGTTGGTATATATATGTACTATTTTATTTATTTTGTTAATGTTTCGTAATTTCTATTTTGATGATCAATGGAATTATTTATTTATTTATTTTTGGTAATATGCAAGTATCTTTTCCAATAGTTTTCCTAATAGTATTGGCAATGATGTAACATATTAAAAGGCCTAACACTAGAGGAACCCGAGACTAAATCTTCAGAGAACATATATGATTGTAGTAATATGGTTCGTTGCTCAATTACACTTGTAAGTTAGAAATTCCGTATTAAGGCATGGATTGATCAGAGCCGATGCTTTTGGCTCATTGATCAAAACATCAATTATTTCCCTTCTGGTAATTTGTTTTTTCCTCTTTCTTTCCTTCTTTTTTCCTCCGCCATTGTTCAGATCTCAGATCTACCACTGGATAACCACTATTCAGATCTAGGATCCGTCACTGGTCTTCCCATACTACTATCGTGCTCGGTATCTTCATACGATTCCAACGCACCAAATCATGTCTGATAAGAATATTGAGATAGAGAGAAACTCTATATATTATTGTGTATAAATCAATGTACAAAGGCATATAGGAGAAATAGAGTTATAGTTCTAAACAAATTAGGGTACATAAGCCTAATCTAAAGCTAGCTAGGGTAATCCTAATCCTAGACTAACTAGGGTACATTAACAGCCTCCCTCAAACTCAAGGAGGGCAAACATCAACCAACTTGAGTTTGAAAACGAGAGCAAGGAAGCGGCTAGTAGGATGAGCTTTTGTGAACATATCGGCAGGTTGATCAGTAGAGGAAATCGACTGGAGATGGACAGTACCACAAGTGACGTGTTGACGAATGAAATGACAGTCAATCTCAATATATTTGGTACGATCATGAAAAACATCATTGTGAGCAATTTGAATAGCACTCTGATTGTCACAAAAGAGGGTAGTAGCGCCAGAGGGAGAAACACCAATATCTGTAAGAGCCCAACGAAGTCAGAGAAGCTCTTGAGTAGTGTCGGTAAGAGCAAGGTATTCGGCTTCAGTACTAGAACGAGCAGTAAGAGTTTGTTTCTTGCTGCGTCAAGAAATAAGAGAATCACCTAGAAAGAAGCAGAATCCGGTAGTAGAGCGTTGATAAATGGGATCGCCAGCCCAATCGGCATCAAAAAAGGCATGGAGCTGGAGAGAGGAATGAGTAGAATAGTGAAATCCATGAAACAAGGCGCCTTTGAGATATCGAAGAATTTGAACCAAGGCATCATAATGAGGTGTGCGAGGAGCTGTCATATACTGATTGACAATATGGACAGTATATGCAAGGTCAAGAAGAGTAACAGTGAGATAGACAAGACTGTCGACCAACTGACGATAAACAGTAGCATCAAATAAGAGATGGCCATCAAGCGGTGTAAGGCGTCGCTGAGGATCAAGAGGAACTGAGCCAGTCTTGCAATCTATAAGGCCAGCACGAACGAGAAGATCGGATGCATATTTAGCTTGTGAGAGGAAATAACCCGTAGAATTGTGGGAGATTTCAAGACCCAAGAAATAATTGAGAGTGCCAAGATCTTTCATCTCAAAATGATGGTTAAGGAACTTCTTAAGACGGTGAATACCAGCCGTGTCATCACTGATGATAATCATGTCATCCACATAAAGGAGAAGAAGAGTGCATCCTTGAGCAGTGTTCCGCACAAAAAGAGCAGTATCATAAGAACTAGAGGCAAAGCCAAAATTATGAATAGTAGAATTGAACTTGGCAAACCAAGCTCGTGGGGCTTGCTTAAGCCCATATAATGCACGCTGAAGTTTGTGGACCTTGGTAGGGGGATAACTAGACCCAGGAGGAGCTTGCATGTAAACTTTCTCAAGAAGACCACCATTGAGGAAGAATTTTTCACATCCATTTGATAAATATTCCATTGGCGTGTGGTAGCGACAGCAATCAAGCTGTGGGCGGAGGTAAGACGAGCAACAAGAGCAAAGGTCTCCTCATAATCAATACCATATTCTTGTGTGAAACGTTTTGCAATAAGGCGAGCTTTATAACGTTCAAGAGAACCATCAGAATGAGTCTTGATTTTGTATACCCATTTGCAACCAATCGCAGTCTTGCCAGGAGGTAAATCAACAAGGTCCCAAGTATGAGTTTTGTCTAATACTTGCAATTCATCAGTCATAGCTTGCTGCCAAAGAGAATTAGAGCAAGCCTCATGATATGAAGTAGGTTCATGAGTAGACAAAGCAGTGAAACCAACAATAAAATCATGAAGACGACTAGATGATTGAGCTACCCGTTTTGGTCGATCGGAAGGCGAATGAGCCCATGAGCTTGGAAGGGACTCAATGGGCATAGGATCACCAGAT
This sequence comes from Arctostaphylos glauca, assembly GCA_019985065.2. Lineage (NCBI taxonomy): Eukaryota > Viridiplantae > Streptophyta > Magnoliopsida > Ericales > Ericaceae > Arctostaphylos > Arctostaphylos glauca. The sequence continues at coordinate 8,224,856 of JAHSPW020000003.1, forward strand.
AGAGCGATCTCTGTGGGAACAACAACATGGATGGGTATCTCGAGAGGAGTAGGTAAGAGACCTATATGAGGCTCATCATAGAAGAAATCGATGGAATGGTTAGTAAAAAGTATGGAGGTAGAAGGGGAGGATAAACGAAACTGGGATAGGGATGAGAACATTTTGTGCTCCCAAAAGACCATGTGACGAGAGATACGAAGGCGTTGTGAGATATTATCCCAACAACGATACCCTTTATGTTCAATACCATACCCCAAGAAACAACATAGACGGGAACGAGGTTCAAGCTTAGTGTGTTCATGAGGTTGAAGGAGAACAAAACATGCAGACCCAAAGACCCGAAGAGTGGTGTAAGGAGGACTGGTGCCATATAAATGCTCGTAAAGGCTTTGATTGTTTATGACAGGAGTAGGGACACAATTGATAGTGTAAATAGCAGTAAATTTTTTTGGACAAGAGGAGGAGAGAAGAAGAGCTCCAGTGGTGTCGAGAATATGCCTATGTTTGCGTTCGGCACGTCCATTTTGTTGGGACATACTAGGACATGAATGATGAGGCTGAGTACCATTATTCTTTAAAAAAGAAAGGAAGTCAGAGTCCTTATATTCCATGGCATTATTGGAGCGAAAAAGTTTAATGGTTTTGGAAAATTGAGTTTGAACCATTTTAGAGAAATTATAGTAGAGCTATTTGAGTTCAGATCGATTTTTCATGAGAAATAACCAAGTAAAACGAGAAAAATCATCGACAAAAATAACAAAGTAGCGTGAGCCCCCCATGGTAGAAGTAAGGAGGGCCCCCAAATGAAAGAATGAATGAGATCAAATAATGCAAGAGAAACAGAATCACTTTTATTAAACGGTAAAGCAGATTGTTTGGCAAGTTGACAAGATAAACAATCGTAAGTATCAGGACTGACAGGACCTAACTGACCACTAGAAATTAAAGATTTTAGGCGACGAAAAGAAAGATGCCCTAAACGACTATGCCAAAGTTGAAACGGAGATAAAACTGATGTAGGAGCAGCAATTTTGGGGAAATTTGGAATATGAAGGTGAATAAGCTCGTAGAGACGTCCATTTTTACGATCGATCCCAAGAGTCCGTCCTGTCCGAGGATCTTGCACCAAACAACCAGAATGGAAAAAGAAGACAGTTAGACTATGCTCACACAATTGACTAATAGAGATTAGATTTAAGGTAAGAGCAGGCATAAGATAAACATTTGATAAATATAAGTTTGTGGTGGAAACAGAACCAACATGACTCACAGTCATGATAGAACCATCAGCAGTGTGGATAGATGGAACATGAAGAGGGAGAGATAGAGAAGTAAAAATGGTAGAATCAGAAGTCATGTGATTACAACAAGCGGAGTTAAAGTACCAAGAAGGGTTACTTGTGGTGACTGACAAGACAGTAGAATGAGGAGTACCAAAAGTGGTGAGGAAGTGTTGGAACATGGCCTCGACATTAGTTTGAGAATAAACTGGAGTAGAATAAATGACAAGGGTAACTGAAGGTAAATCTTCTGAGGCAACAACATCAGTGCGATAAGCAGGCAAAGATTTAAACGAAGTCACAGACTCAGATCTATGATAGTTGCCACGGGAACCAATTTTTTTGCAATCGCGCTGAAGATGGCCCGGGCCAATTTTTTTACAAATCTGACATTGGCAGACCGAGCAATGAACCAGAGGATGAGTAGAGGGAAGACCACGATTCTGGCAGTAGATGCAAGGTGGGGAAGAAGAAGAATTCCGGAATGGGGGAGTAGTAAGAACAGAATCCACTGGTGGTGGGCAGTGAGGGCCAAGCCGAGTTTCTTCAGATAATAGTTCGGAAATAGCTTGCTCAAGAGTTGTTAGAGGGGTGCGATGTAGCAGATAGGCACGCACGGCCTCAAACTGAGAAGTGAGAGCCATAAGAAATTGAACCAAGCGCTGCTAGTCGCGATAAGTAGTAAACAAGGCGGCATCCTCAGTATGGGTCCATATAGGTTCTGAGAGAGCGAGCTGATCCCAAACAGAATATATTTGAGAGAGAAAGTCGTTAATAGATTGGCCCGGCTCGTAGCGCATACAGTGAAGGTGACTCTGAAGTTGAAATTGATGAGTAAGACCAGTAGTCTGATAACGGTCCTTTAAAAAATCCCAAATGTCTCTAGCCGGAGTAGAGACAGAGTCGAGCTGGAATCGGCCAAACTACAGGCTAATAGAGATAACAAAGGTATTGCGAAACCAAGTGATAATCTGATAATTTTTACTGTCTCATTCCTCCAAGCGTACGGCAAACATGACATCGGTATCAGTGGTGGCTTTGACAAGCTTGGACACATCGCCAGTGATGATTCGCCATAATTTCTTTCCTTTGAGGAAGCCAAACATGGTTTGGGCCCACAAAACATAGTTGGTGCCGTCAAAAATAATAGAAAGAGGAGAATTCGAAAGATCCATGTAGCAAGAACAGTATTGTAGACGCAAAATGAGAAAAAAACCGAGCGTACCATTGGATTCGAAAGGCCCAAATTAACTAGAAACTGCTCTGAACCGGCCCAAAATAGGTTCGAAAAGAGGTGAGCCGACCTGTAGAAAGGGCTGAACTGGTTGAACTAGTAGGGCTGACATCAGCGGCTGGGTGGCTGACGGAAGAGGCGGGGTGTGGAGGGATGACATCAGCGGTTGGAAGGCTGACACAAGCGGCTAGGTGGGATGCGGGACACGGATATGGCTGATCCGGCTTGGGTGGCTTGAACGGCTTGGGCGGCGAAGATTGATGGCTTAAGCGCGTCAGAGTTGACGTAGGCGACTCGGAGGCTAACGTTTGTGGCGCGTGTAAGCGCGTGAGATGGAGATGGCAGAAGTAGTGACGCGCCGGTCACTCTAGCGGCGCGTGGAGGCCCGTATGATGGTGCGGTTGGTGGCATGGAATCCTGAGGCAATTCCGAGCACCGTGGTGTAATGGGGTGACCGGTGACAGATCCAAGATCAAACCAGTGGCGGAGAAAGGAAGAAAAAAAGTGAGGATAAAAAACAAATAATGTTTTGATCAACGTGATAGAACCTTCGGCTCTGATACTATGATAAAAATATTAAGATAGAGAGAAACTCTGTATATTATTGTGTATAAATCAATATATAAAGGCTCTTATATATAGGAGAAATAGAGTTATAGTTATAAACAGATTAGGGTACATAAGCCTAATCTAAAGCTAGGTAGGGTAATCCTAATCCTAGACTAACTAGGGTACATTAACAACGTCATCAGAACATTCTCCACATGCCACCAGTTCCCTCGGTGTGTCATTGGTTCCGTTGCCGGGATCTCACGTGCCTCCACACGTGCTAACGTCAGCCTTGGCCCACTTACGCTCGTTACCTTAGCCGCGTCTCTCACACGTGTTACCACAGCCGCTTAGGTCTTGCTAGCATCAACCCTATCCACATACGCCATTCAGTCGCGAGTCCCAACTCCACTGCTTGAGCCGCACAAGCTGCTAACATCAGCCCTAGCATCACCCCGGGTCCACACCGGTTTGCTCTGGGTCCAACCCGATACATCCCGATTCACTCCGATTTCGATCGGTTCACTCTGACCAATTTTGGTTTCCTCCATCCGGTTCGGCCCAGTTGAGACCGATTTTTCACCTTTTTTGGCCGTTTCAACACAATTCCCCATTGTTATCGCCCTGCTGCATTCACTGGTACACTCGATTTTTCCTATTTCTCCTCTATAATTTTGAGATTGCTTCGTAGTTCGCTTTGAGCTAACCTTCATGAATTGTTCGGACTCTCCTATTTCTGTTATTCTTGACGGCTCCAACTTTCATTTATCATTTAAAAACACATTTTTATGCGGTCAAGATGGACAGAATTGCTTTCTGGAATCTTACTCTAGACAATAGAGAAGTCAAATCTCCAGAAAAAACAAAAATCCACCACGGATCAACCTGCATGCCTATACCTTCATGACAGACTGACTAAAATCTTTATGCTTCATTGACTGAATCAAGGAATATCCGGCCGCTTAATTTGACTTCCTCAATGCTCACTAGCCCAATCGAACGTTGGCACCAAATGATATCCCAGTAATGTTGAAAATGATTGCATTCTCGATCTGGTAATAAGACAAACGTACTATTTCATTTTCCTTTTGGTTCTCTTTTTGACGTTTGGATACCTATCTTCTATCTAAATATAGTTTTATAACGAAGCACTGATTGCCATGATCACCACAAGCTCCTAGTTAGTGATAAAGCCTATCTTTGAATTTCGAGGTCTGAAATAATGGAAACAGAAAACAGAAACAGCAACATAGAAGTTCTCAGTGTTGAAGAAGGTCCAGTAGCACTAAAGAAGGGTGGCCCAATTCATAAATATGGCCTTGCTTCAGCTCACACCATTGACCATGGTCTGTTTCATTTTCATCTTCATTACTTGCGAAAATAATACCCCAATTTACATAATAAGACTGTATATCTAAATCTTCTCTAGATTCCATAGTAGTAGTAGGAGTCTCGTGCACCGTTAAAGATATTTTTTTTATAGAGATTTTGATGCAAGCAATTGATTTGCAGATTCATGGAGGCAAGTGGGTTTGCTGCTAGTTACAGGCTTCAATTGTGGATACATATTGAGTTTTTCAAATCTCATGTTAGTGCCTTTGAGTTGGGTATGGGGTATCATTTGCTTAATTGTTGTTGGGCTCTATGCTGCCTATGCTAATTGGCTCTTGGCCGGATTCCACTTCATTGATGGCCAAAGATTCATTAGATACAGAGATCTCATGGGCTTTCTTTTTGGTGAGTTGCTAAATATTCCACTGAGTCCTTCTCTTTTTATGGAAAATACAAAATCTTACAAAAACTTCATTGAATTTTGTACTAGAATGACGTGAAATGACTATTTTATGTGTGTGTTCAAGTACTATTAATCAAGACTCTGTCATATGATTGTGTAATGATTTTGTTTACAAATCTGTTTTGTTTGGAAGGCAGAGAAATGTTTTATGTTACATGGGTTTTCCAGTTTTTGACCCTTCTACTTGGCAACATGGGATTCATACTTCTTGGAGGAAGAGCACTCAAGGTATATGCTTATATCGTGTATATATTTATTTTTGAGTCTGTTTATGATCCGTTTTTGATATTTCTTGACAAATTTAATCAGGAAATCAATTCAGAGTTGAGTAACTCGCCAATAAGACTCCAATATTTTATCATGATCACGGGTGCAACATACTTCATATTTGCATTTTTGGTTCCAACAATGTCAGCAATGAGAAGGTGGTTAGGAATATCTACCATCCTTACCTTCATTTACATTCTCATCCTTGTGGTGGTGGTGGTCAAAGACGGTATGTCTTTGTCGCTTTCAAGGCTTCCATTTCATTTGATTTTTTTTTTTCTGTTTTGTCCTTTCGACTGTTTTGACTTTTGACCATAGTGTCACATGCAAACAATAACAGTGGCATTGTAACCCCTTGGGTTGGCTCAGAAGAAACGTAGATGATTAAGTCACTTGTCCCCTTAAAGTCAAACAGGTTGAATTTCATTGGAATTAATTTTTACATACCACTGAGGTCATTAATTTTAGAGCTTTGAAAAATAGTCGACATTAAATTGAGAATAATTTTAAAACCAACCAGATATCTCAACTACGACAAAAACAGTGACATCATAAACTCAAAATATGTTGGTACATGCACTTAGGGGTACACACAAGCCCGCTAATTTTTTTAAGGAAATATCTAGCAACACAGATCCTCTGAATACATTCGGACGCAGATGTGTTTGAAATCGTTAAATGCACATAAAGTTTACAAATTATTGAGGGTTTCACGAACGGTTTTGAAAATATTTTTGATCAGATGTGTCCCGAATATCTTTGTTCCTAGCATTACTATTTTTAAAAGGATTTGAAATTGGTACTTAAGTAGAATTTTTATTTCGTTTACTAAATAGAATGATCTTGAGAATATTTCTTATAAACTAATCCAGCCCGCCCGCATAAGCTATTGTCTATATATTTTGTAGTTAAAATTCATTTAATTAAAAGCTTGAGAAATAAAAGTATTTGTGGCTTCTATTCTACTTTGTAAAGTTTAGTTACCTGAAAGTAAATATTGCGATACGTGAAAGTTGTTTAGATTTTGAAAAATTATTTTACTAGAAATTTGCTGGAAAATTTAAAAGTTTTTTTAAAATAAGGGAATTAATTGGACAAATTCAGAACATAGTATTTCAATTGGGATGAAATTGTAAATATTCAGTAAAGCTAATTCATTAAATGGATAACTTGAATACAGGTAATTAAGTTATCTTAGTATGTAGTACGAGTCCGGTCCGTTTCCATCTCAACCCGTTGAATGAACCCGTCCACCTTGGTACGCTACATAAACTTAAAGAGCTAAGACACGTACACGTGTCCTCAAATTCATATTGTTATACTTACTTGTGGACACATATTGAATAGTCTTCGTCTCCTACTGTTTCCTTGGGTTTGGTTGACCACTTCTGAGGTTTTATCTGTCCGTTTGGTATATCTCCGGAATTGGTTTTTGGGTGTTATGCATATAACGACGAGAATGATCAAAAACAAAATTGTTTATGTTGGACTTTTCTTTCACTATAAACTGTGTGCTATACACAATAACACACAGTTAACACAAACATTTTCAGTGCATACATACACAAATATTATACATACCCATGAGTAAGTATATCCATTTTTTCCAGGGAAAACTAATGAAAACAGAGAATACAACATCAGTGGAAGCAAAGTGGACAAGGTGTTCAATGCCTTTGGTGCAATTTCAGCCATTATTGTTTGCAATACCTCTGGCTTGCTATTGGAGATTCAGGTTCATTAACACCTCCTCTCTGATCAACTTAATTCATCTACGTCTCCATCAATTACTCTCTACTAACCATTGATTATATAAGCCCCAAATTACATATTCACTACACTTCCTACAATTTCTGCAGTCAACTCTGCGGAGGCCAGCAGTGGAAAACATGAGAAAAGCTTTGTACGTACAATACTCAGTGGGGCTGATGATTTACTATGGGGTGAGCATTGTGGGGTATTGGGCATATGGTTCAATAGTATCTGAGTATCTGCCCAAAGAGCTGAGTGGACCCAAATGGGTCAAAATTCTGATTAATGCTGCTGTTTTTCTGCAATCTACAGTCTCCCAACATGTAAGCTGCTCTTATTTTTCATGTGGTCCATGAATCATTATCTCCGTTGCCTTTTCTTAGAGAAATCGCCCAAGAGCACTAATAATTTTTTTCTCACACTATTAACTCTCATAACTCAACCCCATGACCTAGGAAGTACGGGATACGGATACAATATAATACAGATACGGCAAAACTTAAAAAATAGAATACGGATACGTTGAGAATACGGTTATAAAAATTAATTTTTTTATAATTTATTTCTATTGCTGATACTAGAGTACTTAGACAAGTCAGTTATTGTGCAACTTGTTTGACATCAACAATAGTTTTAACTTTCAAATGAAATTGGATGACGCCTGTTAGTGTAATGATGATGTTACCGTATTAATTTATCTATATTCTATACTTGTAGTTTATAACTTTATATCTATACTTCAGTCCAGAATGGGGGGAGAGAGAGATAGAACATAGATTCTAAGGCGTCTGTGGATGACGATTGAAGAATATTTGGTATAGGCTCTTAGGGTTTCTAACTTTTTCTACTTTCGTCGTTGTGAATAGAAAATGTAGCCAAGTGTGTATTTTACATATATATATATATATATATATATATATATACATATACATATACATGTAATCACACTTTTCTCTCTTGTGTTTATTTTGTATGTTTAAAAAATTCATTTACTCCCACCGTATCTCAAAAGTATCCGGACGTATTTTAAAAGTATCCATTGCATATCTGAAATTAAATTGATCTAATTTTAATGTTGGATACTTATTCGGCGCATCCGATATGCATCGGGCGCGCATCAATATCCAGTAAGATACGCATACGTGACTAGTTTCAAAGTATCTGTACTTCATAGTCCATGACTATCTAAATTTGTATATATCACTTGTTGAGTTACACCATCGCTCTTTATAAAAAATGATTGATGTTGGGGAAATAAAATGACACGGAGAGAGTATTAATTTAGCAACGAGTGCTGTTTAGTAATAAAACAAAAGAAAAGTTCCTAATAAGTTGAAGTTGGTTTTGTATAAACAATGATTCAGATGTTTGTGGCACCAATTCATGAAGCCCTTGACACAAAGTTCCTGAAACTGGAAGAGAGCATGCATTCAAGACAAAACATCAGACGCCTATTTGGCCTTCGAGCTGTTCTCTTCACAGGAAACACATTTGTGACAGCAGCTTTCCCTTTCATGGGTGACTTTGTCAATTTGTTTGGTTCTTTCACTCTCATCCCTCTTACTTTCGTCTTCCCAAGCATGATCTTCATCAAGGTAATCCTCACCGTTTCATTTCATTGCTGAATAAATAACTCTGAACCTCCGTTCTCAGCAAACAAAGTACGATAATGTTTAACTTTTCTGCATTTTTTAGCAAGAAAATTGTGAAACTCACGTTTTTAACTCTTCCACCGAGATTAGTTATCGTTTTTACACTAATTTCTTATATAGTTAAACCAGTATAATTCAAATTTCTCATAATTTTTTTTTTTACCAAATGAAAAATACATTTCATTTTCTTTCTATATTAATGTCTTAACAAATGAACGGAGTATAAGGGTTACGAGAACTTACTCCCTCTTAACCATGAACGCTCCTGTTGTCGTTGGATAAAACGTTAAAAGTACTTCCCTAATCTAAATTAGACATGATGTGTTCAATTTAGTTATTATTTATTTTTTAGCACTATTTTATGAAAAACTGTTTTTTAAATAAAAAACGAAGCACTTCCTTGCATAATTTATCTTAACTTTTCGCACCAATTCAAAGAACTAATTGAAAATTTTAAATTGGTAAGGCAAACTTTGAAAACCCCATGCATGAAAATAAAATATTTTTTATTTAAAAAATGACACGAGTTTTTGGGTATGGGAGGAAGGGAGTAGTTAAAGAAGGATTTGTCTAACAAAAAGTCTAATAATGGCAAATAAAGTGTATAAATTATTGAAGATCTCACGAGCATCTAACGATTCCGGACACATGTGCGTCCACACGTGTCCAGAATATCTGTGTTCTGAATATTACTCTTAGTCTAAACAAGGGATTTGCCTGTGTTTGATTTTCCGTGAACAGATTATGGGAAAGGCAGCGACAATACAGAAGAAGGTGTGGCATTGGGCTAACATTGTCCTGTTTTCTGTGCTTGCCGTGGCAACTACAATCTCTGCTGTCCGGTTAATTGTCAACAATGTTAGGATATACCATTTCTTTGCAGATACATAAATAACTACTTCTAATCTACTTGTATACTTTCCGCCATCCAACCTTATAATATTAAAATCAAGTTAAAACCCAGCGACAATTTTTCTCACTTCTATTTGCACAAAGATCGTGTGTGCTCGGGCTCTTGTCATTAAATATGTGCTTGTTTTAAGGAACGCATTCCTCTTTCCTTAACATGCTTTCAATGTCGAGTGAAAAGAAAGATACAAAAGAAGGCCAACCACCTTAACCGTGAATGAACCTAATCCACTGAGACAGACTTGGAATTCCTCCGTTGATGACTGTGAGCAGGTAATAGCCGGCGGGGGCTACATTCGCAGAAGGAGGAGCCTCCACAACTGCATTGGCCCAACCACTATCATTCCTAACAATATACCTGCACTTAAGCATCAACATCCTTTGGTTCATCGAAATTGAATGAGACGTGAAGGGCGGTGCATACGCGCTGAAAACGAACTCATCCGGCCTCCTTCGCAGCTGAAACTCAACGCCAAACTCTTCTCCGTATCCAACACCCTCCCCACCACCTCTATAGTGAATAGTCACGTTTGTAGGCCTTCTGTGGTTGAATTGTTGGCTCATGTGGTCGGGTATAAACGCCTGTAGCCTTAGTTCAGTAGGGTAATTAACGTCACCAAATGTGTACCTGCTATGCGGGTTTCCACCGGCCACTAGGACCTTCCCATCAGGAAGGAGAATAGCTGATGAATGATACATTCTCGCGATTTTCGTGGATGCAAGGATGGAAAACCTACTTCCCGGATTTTCCGTCGGTTTGTAAAGGTAAGGTTGGAGGGAAGGATTTCGTGCATTGTCGTATCCGGCACATCCGCGTTTAGCGCCGTTTATGATCAGGATATCGCCAGTTGGTAGAATCAACATGTCATTTAGTAGACGCGAATCAGGCATTTCCTCCATTTCCCACTCGTTTCTGTTACCTGTGATCACCATTCTGCCACAGGATTTCAGGCCGTTCAAGTATCGGCCTCGTCTAACGGCACTATAAGCACCCGGGGTGGCACCTCCACACACCATGACTTCCACCTTGTTAAACCCATTTTTGTGGTCTAACGGAAGTACTACCGATGAGCCAGTGCTTGGGTAGTTCCTTGACCCATTTCCAGGCATCTGAGGGAAGTGTTTGACCACCTTGTTTTGCCTATAGTTGAAAAGGATCGAGTCCCGATTCGCAAAAATGAACAAGTTTCCGTCAGAAGAGAGGTGAAGGAAAGGATAAAGATTGAGTCCTCCCCCTTGTCTTTTATAAGTCTGGCGCAAGAACGGAAGGTTAGTAGACTTACTTCCAGACAACAACTTGGGTACGAATTCATAGCTAAAGACCCTTTTTCCACCAACGACAATGACCCGGTCACCCACTGGGAGTATCTGATTGGAAGCGTACCACCGTTCAACTGATAGTGATGACTTTGATTGCATCCAATCACATTGGTCATCATCACAAGGATTGAAGTACCGGATCCCACGTCCACCGCTGCCATGTCCACCAGTTTGGAGAAGGGTTCCATTGCTCAGAAAAGCACCCGAGGAGCACCAGGGATCCGTGTCGAGCCTGAGAGGCCAAATGCTGTTGCCAGAAACATCATACTCAACGGAGTAAGCATAGCAAGATTGATCTTCAGAGTCGTTTCGGTTCTGGCTGCACCTTGTCCCATTGAAACGTCGACTGAGTTGGTAACCTGACGGTGCAGACCCTCTTTGATCGTACATTACGACAGTATTGTGGTGGGTTAATGCCATGTGCATAGCCACCACGCCTGTGTTGTTGAGGAGGAGTTGCCATTGCCCTTTTCCCCCTCCAACCGCACCACCACAACCAACATATTGTAGCAACAAACAGAGGACAGAAATCGCCAATTTGACATTTTCCATGATTGCGAGAGTACCATACATGTGATGATAGAGGCAATGTTTATTATGTATGAGAGCTATTGAAGGAATGCTCACAGGTAGGAAGTCACGCTTTAAGGGTTTGCCTACATTTTGGTTGGTTCGATCTGAAATTTATCCTGTGTCGTCGACCATAGGCTTTAGATGAAGCCTGAAGGGCAGCTTGGCCGACCATATAGATTGAAGCACCAGAAAAATTAGTTCACAGAAAGTTCACCAAGCCTAGATGGCAGACACCTCATGAAAGATCAATGATCTCAACTGAGTAATTGTTCTAGGGTGCTCCTCGCTGATTCATAGGGGATTCCACTTGTTCCGTGTTACTCGAGCCAGGGCATAAGCTAGTCATACATTCAACTAGCAACACTTTCAAATAATAGACTTTCGCCATCTAGAGTTCCGCATTCTACATACGTATTATTTCTAGGTAACCCATTTTAAAAGTGAATTTTCTTGGAATACCCTTTCATTCTCTTTCCATTTATCTAAACCAACAAAAGGGAAAAAGAGAAATCCCAACAAAAAAAGAAAGTCAAATTTACCTTCTTACATGCCAATTTGCTATAACTTTCCACTGAACAAATCCAAGAGAAAAAATGGCAACAATATAGATAATTTCATCACCCCACGCATAACGTTGTGGCTAAGTTTGGTTACATTTATGTCAACTGATATCTGTCCTACGTTCAGTTTTTGCTCATTCATGCCCAGAAACACCTAATCCAGAGAAAAGAATCATTCATGACATAACGGAAAATCATAAGTGCTATGGTATAAAACTCATAAGATAAAGCTAATAGCATTTTCAACTGATTTGTAAATTAGACAAGCTCAAAGAACAAAAAGAATTGATGAATCTATTGAAGCTAGGAAAGAACTTGTAATCCTACACATATCGCATTTCCAGACATGCAAGAAAAGAAAGTTCAAGGCAAATACTCTGTACAACTCAACAAGAAGAAATAATATGCAGAACAAATCTTCCATATGGATCCACCAACAGTAAAATATGTACACAGCACAAGATCTGATGAGAACCTGTTCGGCCAAAAAAAATTGAAGACGTCTGATGCAGCATTTGGTTATACCACTAGCAAATACATCAAGAAGTAGACGTGCAAAGGACCTAAGTCCGAGAGCCGCCGTTAGTAACTTTTTGAGCAACATCATATGCCATCTAATAGAGCTTTATCCTAGTATGGATGGTGGATCGACAGATTGGGCACAATTCGAGGTCACTACCGCAGCCACAGCAAGTCTGCAAAATAGTAGACAAGTAACTCATATATGGGAATTTGACCTTTTTCTGGCAGAATTTGATTGGTTGTCTTCGGTGGTTAACATTTTCCATTAACAATATTTTCTAGTGTTTGATGCAAGGGAAAACAGAAGTCTTTACCATGCAATGTTTTCCCTTGCCAATGGAAGATGGCTTGATTTTGGCATTAAACATTTTTCAGTTAGTAAAGGTGGAAACGGTGGCTAGATTAGCCCTAATACCACCACTAACACTCAACCCCAACCGCAACCACGACAACCCTACCACCACAGCCGCTGCCCCCACTCAGCACCATCACTACTGTAGCCAATAGCACCACAATTTCCCGGGTTGCAACCAAACACAAGAAACTGTTTTCGGTGGAAATAGTACCCAGAAAACAAAATTGGTATCCTCAGAAAATGTGCCTGAAGAAACGGAGAGTAAAGAACTTCTCTACCTGATGTCCACATCCGAAAGCCATATTCTTTGGATCAATGAAGCAGATTGGGCAAACCTACGAGTACATATGCAAACACAGGGAAAAGAATGAGGAATTAGGAAAAGGTAAAAGGTCTTGATACCACTATATTACCGGAAAGACATTTAAGAGAATGCAATTACATGGCTATCCGAAGATGAACTTGTAGGGCGCTGTGTTGCACTGAACGTATCATGCCTGTCAGAAGGAGGTGCACTTGGGCCGAAACTGCTAAACCGCGAAGGTTTTGGTGTTCCGAAAGAAGTTGAACTATAGTTAGGAGGGGGAAGAGAAACCCGGTCTATAACCTTCCCTCTACTTGCACTGATTGAACAATAGAAGAAGAATAAATAATTGGGAATAATCCATGGACCAGACCGTACACCCAAATGTAGAGAATACTAATTGTTACCCCAACAAATTAAGCTCTAATGTTGCTTTATATTGAGAAGGTATTTCCATCAAGGCTGCAAGAGCAAATGCTGCTTCTTTCCTTGATCTGTCCAGATTCTTCGACATAAGTTCTGTAAAATTTACAAACTGGAAAGGAAAAAAACCAAAAATTGAGATGATTAGATCAAAAAATGAAAAGAAGAAGAAATAAATTCAAGCTAGTAAGATACTGTGCAATTTGTCTCCTCCGTAGACTTGCCTGGAAATTATCGAAAGCTCGAGCAGGGATATTGTCATCAAATTCCTTCATCATATCCCATGGTCCATCTCCAACCCCAACTAAAATTATTGACAATGGATATTCACTGCAAATGACAGAAAGCATATTTGGAAGTGTTTTGGAAGCAAAGCTACCACAAAGAAAACAGGTAATGATTGAGTTACCTAGCTCTCACAATTGCCTCAACAGTTTTCTTTTCCTGTGGGCTGAACTGGCCATGGCTGGTATCAACACTTCTTGTGACCTATGACAACCCCCTAATTAATAAGATCTTGAAAGTATGAAATTGAAATTCCATAAACAAAGCAAAACTTGAGAATCACAACCACGTCATTACAGTTCCACATTTTGATGTCTTGATAAGCAGCTAAGTTATGTAGGTTTCTTTCAACATATTACACAAATTAATCAATTACTGAACAGACTTTCTACTTTCACCATAAGACACGTGGCACACCAGGCAAATGTGTTCAGTTGCCTGACCTTGCATTATTAGGAAGCACGAATGAGCTCATTTTGCAATATTTTACGGAGTATTGGCAATCCAAAGAAAAACTACCCACAAAAAAGTACCATATTTATCTACAAAGTCCATAACAGAGATACCTGTCCATCTGCTATTATGACTAAGACATGATACTGGCCACCACTTTGCTCAACAATGGTGATAGCCATTTCAATAACAGGAGCAAATGATGTTGGCCCTGTCATAGACAAAAGCCAAATACCGTAAGCTGCTGCACATATCTAGTGTAAGAACAAAAAACGAAAGTGAAAGAGTTCTATGAAACCTGCAAGTCGAAGCTGAGGGACCAATTGTCTATATCGTTCTAAAACTTCTTCAAATCCGTTGCAAAATCTATCCTCTGGATTGAAACTGAAGACTTCCTGGTCATGTGTTGATGCTGCCAAGATTTTCTCTCATATGATCTCAATTATCTAGAGAATAATAGTCGTAATTGTATGTTTGATGTTTCTTCGTTAAAAAAAATACCATCTCCAAATCCGAAACAAGGAATTAAGTTATCCTCGTCAAATGAAGACAATGTCCTTCCAATAATTGATATTGCTTGCTCATATGGATTTGGTTCATCCCCAATGTGATGCAAGCTTCTCCGGCGAAACGACCTGGCACCTATTACCAAGTATCCACACAAGTTGAGCACATAGCAGTGTAGCAATATTACAAAATTAACTACTAACTCAGATGACATCGGACCTGTCCACTCATTACTCTTGGTGAAATCAATGCCAACAATAAGATTTGAGGACTCGAGGCCAGCACGTGCTAAAGCATCAGTAACCTGTACAAGAAGTTAACGTGGCTAGCTTAATTTCCAAAAGAGATTTTCATATGGGATCACCATCGTATGGGAATAGTTCCTACTGAGAACCAGATCAAGTTTTTAATAGCCACATCACATAGGGATGATCAGGAGTCACTAAAATTGTTTTACGGGCGAGGCATTTTACCCCTTATAAGATGAGGCAGAAGCATTACAAGTCTTAGGTTAAAATTTTATAAGTATGTGACATAATTCCATTGCTATCGGTCAGATGTACGCATATACCATATTGCTCTCAATTCTGAAACAAACAAAAACTTCTATGTTACCTCTTCAAGGCTATTGAAGTTGTCGTCGATTTTTGAGAATTTCCTCTCAAGCCTCCTTTTTGGCTCTGGAGCCCAACCACCATAGCTTTGAGGTGGAGCTGGTGGCGCATAGGGTTCACTCGGTTGAGCATATGATGGATAACCTTGGCTATTCCATGTATTCGAACTTGATCCAAATGATGAATAACGTCCTGTAGGCGCTCGTCTAGAAAATGCACTTCCCATGGCGTTTAAAATTCACAGAGAATCTGCAAAATCTAACAAATGTAACTTCTTCCGTTTATAAGGTAACATAATAACACAAGTTAGACGTTAATAGAAGTATCTAGAGAAAGATAAGCAAGTATAAGATTCCTAACAGAGAACATGAGCTTAGTTTTGGAAACAATTACAAGCTGATAATATCAAAATAATTCTGCGAAAGCTTGTCATGTTTAGAGCAAGGTAAGAATTTTTTCCCGCCACTGCTCTTTTAGTCATAATCCCATAGTTGCAAAACTGAAAGATGGCAAAAGGTAAGCCACGTAGCAACCCAAAAATTAAGCTAGAAATGTTGTAAAAAGATTCCTCCCGAAAGAAAGCAAGCTCAAAAAAGTTAACTATTTTGATACCTAGACGAATATAACACAACCTGGGGTCCAATAAGTACCAAGTTCCACAATGATTTCAGTAGATAGGTTCTGTTAATATCGAAAATATTCAACAAAATTCATGTATGAATTAGGCAGACATGTGAATAGAAAGAGAAAGTGGTATCATTGCAGAATTATGTGGAATTGCTTATGAATTCCAGAAATAGGTTGTACAGTAACAAGTTTTATGGAATTCATTACCGAACATTTGGCTATTTGGGTTCTGCTACAAGAAAATCAGGAAAGATGCCTTACTTTTTATAGCAGTGGCAGCAGGATCAAAGGCTCCTAAATTATTATTGTCAAAACCTCCCCGCCACATATCCCCCCCCCCCCCACAAAACATGTTCCTTGTCAATCTTGGCCAAAAAAAAAATAATTATTTTCTAATTCTTAGTTAGTTTTAGATTCTAAATTTGTGTACTTGGAAGGGATGCATTCCTTGAACTTTGTGTTGTTTGATCTTTACATGGAATTCCCAGTTACCAGAACATTAAAAGACGGGGAAAAAAATGTGGGTACTGTCTGGTCAGCAACTGGAGCACTTATCTTGCTTTTGAAATCCGGAATCAAAGCAATTCTTGCTTCCTAAGAATCAGAACCTAATTCTAAAACGCAAATCAATAAATGCACAACACTCCGTCCCCTGATCAATCCAGAATTACAATAAAAGAGACCCAAAACATGGGAGAACCACAAACAATCTAATCATGCTACCCAGGAAAAAATTCACGAGAACCCAGTAAAGATATAGAAGAAAATGTCTACTTAATTAAACTAGGCAAAGAACCCAGTAAAGAAAATGTCTACTTAATTAAACTAGGCAAAAAGAAAAACAGATGGGCATTACTTTAAATATGAAGATTCTTCTTACCTCGTGAAGTACGAGTCCGTTTCTGCAACACACACACACAGGGAGGGAGGGAGGGGGAGAGAGAGAGAGAGAGAGGCGTAAAGGTAGGTGGAGAGACAAATCTAAATTTCTCGTTGGCGGTGGACAAATGGGTGCTTGTGAGGGTAACTTTGGTATTGGGCATTAAGGTTGCTGTAAAAAGTGGATTTTCTACTTTCTGGTGAAGGCTGTTTCTACGAAGTTTCCATCACTAAATTGTAAAATAACATTACTTCCTTTGTCGGACAATTGACTGCCAGAGTCTTGTATATATAATATGGACAAGATATGTTAGTAGTTCAGCACTAGTCGGATTCACATTCTGTGTTCCTCCTCTCATTATTGATCAAATCCACACTAGAATTTTTATATACTCTTAATTAACAAGAAAAGGGACAAAATAAACTTGCCGGGGGTAGTCAAATTTTTTGATTCATTGCTTCAAGGAACATGACTTCCTTGCAAAAATGGGGTTAAAAAACAAATGGGTTGTTCAAGTTAGGCAATACCTATTAGATTCGGGATTTTAAAACACCGTGTTATGCAATCAGACACTTGTACGAGATTACATACATGATTATGTATAGATCTATGCAGTGCTATACGGTTGAAATTATTAGTACATATCGTACTATCAAGATACATATTTAACATGTGCCTGTTTTACTTAAGATTAATAAAAATAGCCTACCTTGCAATTTTGTAAAACTCCTTTATTATATTGGTATTTGTTGTCAAAAAACAAAGCCTGTAATTTCTGCGAAATTATATATATTTTCCTTTTCTTTATAGCAAATATAATCGATAATTCCTTGATATGTATAGATCGACTACTCCTTATTATTGATATAGTCAAGAAGAAGACCGAGAAATTAAAACTGGAGTGTGGGAAAGGGGACGACTTTGGACGTCAACTAAAAATAAAGACAGTGTCGTATTCATGTCATCTTCTGAGAAAGTAGGATAATATCTGGTCAAGTTTTTGGTTCACTTTCAAAAGTTTATCCCTTTTTCTGTTTGGGAATCATTCAAAAGCTTTTCTTGTAATAAATAATTGATGTAGATGTACGACGTACACACAAGCATAATTGTACATACATGCACAAAGTGACCCAGATAGGTTTACAAATTTGCATATCTACCAGGAAATCCTAATCAAGCACAGGAGTAGTTGTCGCGTACAGGGACGGAGCCAGAATTTTGTAACGGAGGTTATACTACTAACAATAAAATTTAATATTCAATATAAAAAAAAGGAACGTGGTCGAGTTCGTGACGACTGACAACTTTCGGAGGGAGGGGGGGGGGAGGGGGGGGGGGGGGGGGGTGGCAACCGATGGGCTGCGAGCAGCGAGCGTGAGAAAAGAGAGAGATAGAGATGTTATATTTGTGTGGGGATGAGAGGGCTGATCTGACCTAAACTGCTATAAAATTATTATTTTTTTATTGAACTCGGGGGTGACACATGCCACCCCGCCCCCTAGCTAGCTCCGTCCCTGGTCACTTAAATACACAAATGTTGGTGGTAAAAAGTACTGTAAATTTTACTTTCAGGCTATGGAACACCTTTGAGATTCCTTTGGGATATTAGCGGGGCGGAACTAGGATTCGAAATTTGGAGAGTCGAGAATTTTTTTTTTTGAGAAAGAGAGGGGACCGATATGTCGTTTATTTATAATTTTTAAAATTTATACTTAGGTCTTAAATTCTTTTTATAATTTTTTTAGGAATTTTGCTCCCTGAATATTAGAGAGGAGTGAGTTCTACCAATTGCTCTCCTTCTTGGGACTAGACTAGGGTTTTGTTTTTTTGGTTAAATAAAGATTAAAGTGATAAGAGTGATTTATCAAATGCAATAACAGTCTACGTTATATTCAAATTAATCTCTAGCTGCTTAATAATTTTAAACCCATTTGAAACTCTATTGAGATTTTGCTTTTGCACGATATTGTTCACTCTCTCTGTGTAGGAGTTGTTTGTTACAGGTCAAACAATGAGATAAAATTATCATTCTGGATATAATTTGAAATTTGTTTATGTCTTTAGACTCCTGATATCATATCAGGGATCTAAATTTTATCCAACTTGAGGAAGATAAAATTATACACTCCTCCCCCTATTCATATCTTATCTCATTCTATATCCACTTCCATTTATGCAAATGTCATTATTAATTACATGAATATCATTATTAATTACGAAAATACCATTCACTTCCTCATATCTATCTGTAACGCCCCGGATTCCGGAGACGTTAATTTAAAACAATTTATCAAAAGTCAACTACATTTTCATTTCTTAGTCAAAATAAAGTTTGATTACAATCATCCGAATTTAAAGAAATTACATTAAAGCCTTGAAACTAAGAGCTCAAAATAAATCTAGGTGAACCACGGGGCTACGACATCCTCCTCGAAAGTACCGCCGTTGGTATCTAGATAAACGGGCTCAGTAACGTCATCTTCGACACCTGACATGAAAGGCCAGGGGCAGAGAAGTTGCACCAGATGAGCGATTAACGCGCAGCAAATAAAACTACCCTAAATCTCAAATCTATGCAATGGATCATATGATGCATGATCATGAAGATAGTATGAGCAATAAATCAAGTATTATGAACAGAATAAAATAATCAGAGTTGACATAATCAGATTAAATAATAAGCGGAAGCATTAAACAAGTAAGTACATTAAATGAATGAAATGTCGACAATATATCCTTAAGTCAAATCCTATGATTTGTTTCTAAATTTCTGACACACGCAACCGACCTATATCCACAAGTGTTCACCATTGTAAATAAGTGTCCAAAATTTCTTTCAAATACAAAGTTCGGGTTGACACAAGCATTGCCCGTCATCAAAATTTCATTTTCCAAAGTGATGTTATGATGTTCTCGACCAATATGGTCCCGACCCCTACGCTGACCTCGTATCCGATGCTAGTGTACCAAAACATCGGCTCCCGTATCTCATGCTCTCAATCATTATGCTCCCAGCATTATGTCTCCCATATGTCGTGCCTTGACTTAGAAAATATCTAACTCCTCCCCTTCAACTATGTTTTATTTTTGAAAAGACACGACACGGCTCAAGAACATAACCGGCTCACGACATAACTTGGCTAAATACATGAGACGTGACCGACTCGGCTCCAAGACACAGCCCGGTGGTAATAGACGTAGTTCGGCTAAAATCCATATCCCGGCTAAAGACATCCTAACACGTCTCCCCAAGGAGTAAGTCAAATCTCGAGTCACCAAACATAAGAGTTTATCAAATTCTCGATTTTCGTTACAAAGCTCGTGACTTATTATGACTCGTGTCAAAATCTCGAGTGTCATCTCCACTAACGTCAAACGTTCCTCATTGACTCCATCTTAAGTTTCGTTTAAACGACTAGACTCATGATAACATGATGATGTGTTGGAGATGCGAGATTAATCAAGCGAACAAGATAATACAAATAAGTAAGCTATGGCACATAAACAATAATCGCATGCTTTCATTTCGCAAGAAAACTTCTAACACGCTAATTTTTGAGTAAGATGTCATCTCATGATGATATAGGATACCTAAAGTTTCAAAACGATAATCTGAACTTGATTATAGGTGTAGTAGTCGTTATGTAAGAATTTGGGCGATGTGCTAATTTTCTGAAAAATTTTACTGTCTAAAAATTTTTCTAAGTATAGAAAAAGTTGAATTTTTCATGTTTCGAATTAGGGGATAAAAAGTCCCGGAAATGATTCCTTGATTTTTTCTAAGCACAATGGTATATTCATACGCGTCAAATGCATAAGTTTAGGGTGAGTTTCGGACCAAAGAATAGGAAGAAAACGAGTGATTTTTCGATTTTGTACTAAAATAGGGAGGGCGACATTTTGATTCGAATCGAATTTCAATTTTCTGTAAATGCCATTGTTTCCAAATGGGGGGTACTTCCTTATTTTCATTAAATAAAATTAAAGTAAATACATTAAGAATAATGTATTTACTTAAATTTATTTATAGAAAATAAGTATATTTTCATAGTACAAGCCATGCCTTAACAAGCCTAAGTCATAAACTAAGTGTCAAAATTTCATAACAGAGGCACCGGTGTAAGGTCTATTCTGTAGTGTGTTAAGATACAGAGAGTAATGACACCGGTGTAAGGTTTTAGAGGCACCGGTGTAAGGTCTGTTCTGTAGTGTGTTAAGATACAGAGAGTAATGACACTAGTGTAAGGTTTCAGAGGCACCGGTGTAAGTATGAAACTACAGGACATGTAAAATACTGAGAACCAAGGCACCGGTGTATCAAAACTATGACACCGGTGTAACCATGAAAGTCCAGAACAATGTAAACTACAGAGAGTTGAGACACCGGTGTAACAAAACTATGACACCGGTGTAACCATCATCTTCTACGAAAATACACTACTGGGTTTTGTTTTCTCCGAGCTCCGTGGAGCTCAATATCGATCAATGGCATAAATTAAAGGTTAGGATAGATTCATTTACCTTGGTATTGAAGAATCAAAGGTTGAATACGAAGGTTTTGGCTTGGATTTTGGTGATCGAAGCTCAAACGAAGTTCTCTCTCTTCTCTCTCCCTCTACTGTTTTTTCTCTAATTTCTCTCCTCTAAACCACAACCATGGCAACTCTCTCCACTCTCTGAACTCTGAAATTTCGTAGGTACAATGGTGAGGTTGAAAATATAGAAATAGAGAGGGCTTGAGTGTGGGAGATGGCTTTGCATGGGTTGCCATTGGTGAGGAGAAATTCTGGCAGATTTTTGTTGGAGTGAAGAAATGGCATTGCTCAGCCATTATGAGATTTGGAAGGGAGATTTGTGATAAAATAAGGATACAAGGTGGTTTGGCTGGGGAAAAATGGAAGTAGACGTATGATTTTGGAGGAAGAAGCATGTGGGTGAGATGATTAGGGAAAAATCATCTCATGTGACAAGTTCCATGGGTAATGGCTGATCCAAAGGGTTTTGGGTCAAGTTAAAAGGGTTTGGGTTGTGAACCGGGTTAAACCGAGTTGGGCTTGGGTTAAGATTTGGGCTCAAGGATTAGTCCAATGGGTTGAATCCAAATACACACACACAAACCCATGAATATAATGTATGGCTAAAATCAAAAACGCGCAAACTAAATAAATCAATAAATGATTTCATACATCAAAATTTAATTTTTTTTTATTATTCTATTTAAAAAAAATTTAGGGTCTTTACACTATCATATCCTATTTTTCAAAAAATACTCAAACAAACCTTTAATTTATAACTATTTAACCCTATATAATAAATCTCTCATTCTACCGTATCCCACGTTGTTATTTTCACCATATCTTTTTCATAATTTTGATCGCTGACAAACAGGCCATAAGATTACTAAGGTTAAAATTTGGTTCTTATGCATTTCTTTTTAGAACTTCTTAAGAAGTCCTACCAAGAGATAACATGAATTGTTCTTAATTTTTTAAAAAAAGAAGAAAAGCTTGGCACATGGACAACACATACTAAACAGTATATATCATAATTAGTGGAGTCGACACATACTAATAGTGTAGTGTGTGTGGAGCTCATGTACACAT
This sequence comes from Arctostaphylos glauca, assembly GCA_019985065.2. Lineage (NCBI taxonomy): Eukaryota > Viridiplantae > Streptophyta > Magnoliopsida > Ericales > Ericaceae > Arctostaphylos > Arctostaphylos glauca. Next base: position 8,247,320 of record JAHSPW020000003.1, read on the forward strand.
TATGTGAATGTTCATGCAATTGTGTATATAAAATGTTTTGACTTTTCCTTAGTAGGAGTAGAAGGGAAACAAAACTTCATTACAACAAATTAATAGGGGTGTACATGTTCTGAATTTGATCGGTTCTGTAAGAATTCAGAAACTAAATTATATCTAAGGGTTCTAAAAAATTGAGAACTATAACCAGACTATTAGACATATGTAACCAAACCAGAATCGAACCATTAGACTGGTCTGGTTTGGTTCTGATTCCGGTTTCGATTCTAAGCCATGTTAGCATTTAAAAATTGCCAAAAAATATGAATAAAATAGCATTAGTTTTTTTAATTGCGAACAAAATAAATAACATAACAATTGCATCAATATGAATATAATAACACTAGCTAATTTATATTCTAATAAGTTTATGGAAAACACAACTATATTGAATATGAAAAAGTTTTTTATTTTGGAAAGTGAAAAAGTTGTGACATTTTTTAGAGAGTGGAAGAGTTGTAAAAGTTGTGACCGTAATATGAGGTTCTCATTTTTTCAGAACCATAATCAATCTACAAATCCACAAAACCAATCCAAAAAGACCGGTTCAGTCCGATCAATCTGATTTAGTGATTTTTTCAATTTTTGTACACCCCTACAAGCCAAAGTACAAATACTATTTATTCAGTAATTTTGTAAATTCCTCTTGAAATTTATGATCCAACCATAACCCAATTATTAAAGTGAACCCCACTCACACGTTTAAAAACATTTCTTGCACTTTCATGTTGCCACCTTTAATAGATGAATAATTTTATGATGACCATATTTATATTCAAAATTTGGATATCGTGGTGGCACACATTAGAGCAAGTGCAACAAAGTGAACAAATCCATCCCCCTCCCTATTTTACTCAGTTCAACTCAAAAAACAGGCTGCAACAAACTCCCTAAACAGGTTAACAAAATGGGTTTCATGAATAGTGCCTCCCTAAATCAACCCCCATTTGGCTAGCTACTGTTCATGACCCTTTTAATTTTTTATTATTTCTCTCTCTCTCTCTCTCTCTCTCTCTCTCATTGGCAACAAAATGGGTTCTTTATTGTAAATATTTTAAAAAAGTAAAAAATAGTATTTTAATAGTAGAGAGTGAGTATAGGTAGTATTGTTGGAGTGTTGAAAATGACATGGGTGAATAAAGAACTGTTCACTAATATTTTTGGCTAAAGATTTGTTCACCCTTGTTGCACTTGCTCTTACTTTAACCAATAACACGTGTTAGTTAATTGAAAACTTCGGGCATATGTCATACCTTCGCCTTCCCAAGTCCCAACCCCCCCACACCCGGAATTTGTTTTTATTTTATTTTATTGTAGCTTCTGTTTTGGCCACCAAGGAAAAAAAAAAAATTGCTTAAGTAAAACTAAAAAATAAATTGACAATGTAACACCCCGAATCTTGACAACGTTAATAAATTTTTTAAAAATAATTTGTTAAATAAAACAACCATTTTAAAAAGTAACTTTCTTTCTTGAAAAGATTAAAAAAGTTGCATGACAAATTCTTCGAGTACATGTGAATTTATTAAATACTCAAATCTAGTTCACATGTGAATTTAAATTAAAAAAATTATTACAGAGCAAACTACGAGTAAGGGATTTAGGACTCGTTGAAGTCTTTACCTCCATCGCCTGGGTTCTCTTGTTCGAACTGCATATCTGAATGCTCTTTTTCATCTGGCAGAAATGTTAGGGGTAGAAAAATTATTCCATGAGGTGTTACACTCAGTAGAAAGTCATACCTGCCATATAAACCCACACTTGTGTGTATATATATATATATATATATATATATATATATATATATATATATATATATATATATATATATAGTGAGCTTCTATTGAGGGATCCTCATTTTGTTAAAATGAGGATCTCCTATTTCCTGATCAAATATTGATAATCGAAACCGTTCAATATGTTTAAAATATATTTTTAAGGGTACCCGTAAGAAATCAGCTCAAAAAAAATATCGAGAAGAACTTGATCGAAGCAGTTTTTCATAAAACTGTTCCTGTCAGCATTTATGAACAAGTGCTTGGATCAAGCCCTTTTCGATATTTTTTTGAGCTGATTTCTTGCTGGTACCCTTAAAAACATGTTTTAAATACATTGAACGGTTCCGATTATCAATATTTGATCAGGAAATGAGAGGTCTTCATTTTAACAAAATGAGGGATCCCTCAATAAAAGGGGACTCTATATATATATATATATATATATATATATATATATATATATATATAAACTGATTGGGAATAATAAACAACAAAATCAACATAAGCTCATTATGGATCATTTTTTTGTGTTTCTGGGACCTCTATCTCAAGGATCCAAATTCTAGCTTCAAATTCTAGAGTAAGCTAGCTTTTGGTTGGAATTGAGCAGTCTTTACCTACAACGGATATTTGATGAACTTAGGCCTAAATGTGATATACCCGACTAAACCATTGTTAAAGTTGTAAGAAAATGACCTTCTATCATTAACCTATCAAGTCAGTTCCGACATCATCTTACCTAGATCTCCACGAACTTGGCGTATCAAGTCTAGTTCAACACATCTTAGCCGCTCCCCGATCTAGATCAAGATCGTCTAGAACTCTCTCATTGTCGCCCATTTGGGAAGACGTTTCTATAGTCACCCTCAACCGTCTTCAACTTCTCGTAATTGGGGTTCTTTAAATACATAAATGAAACAGGTCGACCCTAATTTGCTATGGTGGGGTCACCCAAACTGATTAATATTCCTTTAATTCTATTTGTTGCTACACGTGATCACATAATGCAAACCACTTGACACCCTTCACTATATTGTCCGAGTGTTGTTCAAACTAGTGTACCTAGCGTATATTCTAGGTTTTTCCCGAGTTCAAATAATGACAAAACATTGGGCAGTATAGGGCTATAATCGGGGCATGACCACAATTTTTAGAATCTCAACAACCACAATAAACTCTAGTTGTTGTGGAAGTGAAATTAATTAGGAAGTATTTTGGTGTCAGCACGATGTTCTGGAAATATAACATTCCGGAACATAACACTTGGGAACATGACAGACGGAAATATAATGATCGCGAACGTTAATATAATGGTCACAAACGTTGGCGGTTAAAAACATGATTAATATAGTGGTGGTGATCTTTATTGGATTGGAGCACCATAGATTGGGAATCTTTAATATGACATGGCTTGTGGTTATGATTAATGGTGAGTGATTTAAAAGTCGAGAACGTGCGTATAAATCATTTAGGAACAACAGTTGAAATTTAGATTTGACGGATCACTCTTGAGGATATCACTATTGGACACAGGCTTTTATAGCATTTTACTTTTACTCTCGCACTTATGTGTTACCGTTGAGCACATAATATTACATACATATGTGGCTCAATACGTCCAAATTGGCATGTGTGCATGAGTTATTTTATTATTTTATTTGATATTGTACTCATTGCTTAGATTATTTGAGCTAAAAAAAATTCTTGTGGAGTCCTGAGGCCCGAAGGTGAGTTGAAGAAGTTGTCGGAGGTACGAGAATAAAATGTTAGAAGTCCGAGATGAGAAAATAAAGGCCAGAATGAAGACAAAGCTTAAAGGTTGCCAGAATGCAAAAAAAGCCAAGTTCTACCTGTAGAAGGATGTTCACGTTTTAAGATAATGTTCTCTTCTACAAGTAGAAGCATCAGTTCTACTGGTATAACTTTTGGTGGCCAACAGAACTTATTTCCTATTTCCTTTAGAACTCTTTTAGGCTATTTTTTCCCTATAAATTCGAGTTAGGGGTTATGTTTTATGTATCTTATAATTATGGTATAGCTTAATATTTTAGTATATGCTAGGTTTGATTCCTGGCAAGTTCAAAACCGCTGGTTTCAACTTTAAGTTTCGTTTTTCATTGCGGCAGGTTTTATTTCGTTGTGGAACTCAGGTATATTTTATATAAATTTATTTTTATTTAATGTGTTTGTCATGCGTACTTCGTTCTTTATTATTTTTGTGATTTTTTGGTTTACCATGCTATGCTAAACTCTTTAGGCAAGGTTCTCGGATGAAGTCCATATAATGACCTAGGTTGGCCGATATCTTCTCAAAATATTTTATAACTTTCCTTACGGATCGATTGGTGTTCTTATTTTTGAACCAAACAGAGAGTGTTGTATCCTTGATTAGGTGTCACTATTAAATTTTGGTACATTTAATGATTTGTTCCATGTCCTCCTTAGTTTATGACTAATTTCTCTTGAACTAAAATCAATCTAAAACATATCTGTTGAATAAAACTATTTTTATTGAATTATTTTTTGATCAAGGATCTTTGACCTGAAACTTGGTTGAGTAATAAAATAAGAAGATATTACTAACTGAAGTCTATGGTGAATAGATTATATGCACCACCTTGCCTCCTTTTTAATTTGATCACATTTCTCTGTAGTTAATTATAGTTTTAGGTTTAATCTCCACAAACCAAAAGGTTAGCATCTAAAATGCTATAATTACTACTCTTTGTCCATCCTTAACTGCTCTTTGTTGATCGATATTTTGAACTTCATGATGTACTAATTTCCACATTCAAGGAGGAGTTTTGTATGAAATTATTTCTGATTTGATTGGGACCTCAGTGATACTCTTATGCCAATTGATCATATTTTTGATGGCATTGTCGAGAAACAGTTTAAGGTAAGGTACGCGAATTTGCAATTTCTAATTTTTTTTTCACATTCTTTGTTGGGGAGGATATTTTTTGGTGTATGAGTATTTACACTTAGATCACACCAATAGACTTGTCAAAATTCAAAACCTCCTTGACAACATGATGGGTGACCAAGAGGGGGCCCATAATGTTCCATTTGCACGGACCATGAAGGACTATTTGCCCCTGACACAAACCACCACTCTGTCATATACCGTACTTAATGATTTTCCTGGTGACTAACAATTTCACGTCAGATCCAATATGCCTAATATGTTGTCTACTTTCACGGGATGGAATCTGAGAGTTCTTATTTGCACATGCATAAATTCAAAGAGGTGGTCAAGACTTTCACCAATATTGTTACTCAACTTGAGATGGTTCGAATGAGACTTTTTCCTTTTTCATTAAAAGACCAAGTCAAAAGCTAATTTTTTTCCTTTAAAACCTTATTTAGTGCTAACATGGGTGGCGATGCAAGAAGAATTTTTCAAGAAATTTTTCTCGATGCACCGCACCATTGTTTCGAAAGAGCAGATACATAATTTTCAAGAGAATCCAAATAGACCTTTCTGTAACTACAAGGAAAGATATAGGGAATGTTTGCATGCCGTCCTACATCACGGGTACAAGAACTGATATACTGTCAACTTTTTCTACGAGTCCATCTTGGCCCAAAAACACCAATTTATAAACATAATGTGCAGTAGGGAATTTCTGAATAAGGCACCAGCTAAAGCTATTGAGTACTTGAGCACCCCTGCAGAAAATAATCACTGCTGGGATTACTCTGATCCCAATAATCGCTCTTATAAAAATCCTCCTTCTGGCCAAGTTGCACTCGGTAAATATGTGTTGCGAGAGGAGAATGATCTCTATAAAAAGCTAAACCAACGGTTGGAAAAGCTTGAAATCAATGGAGTCAGTAAGGTCTATTCCCTCTCCAGATATGAGAGAGTGTGCGTGCATGATTTGTGACATGTCAGGGCATCCAACTCATGAGTGTCCCACTATACCTACTTTTAAATAGGTATTGCATGATACTGATGCTGAAGTTCATGCCCTTAAATCAGGAGCAAAATCTTACCAATTCTTCGTACTCCAACACCTACAATGTAGGGTAGAGGAATCAACTGAACTTTAGCTAGAAAAACAATGATCCGATTGGACCACCTGTTAGTCCAACAAGATTCCCGAACCAAGCCCACCAAGTTTTCATAGCCAGAGTCATTCAGAGCCCAAACCAGACATATCCAATTCCGCAAAGACATGACTACCACGGTACCCTTCAAATGCTCAATAGCAATATGCTCCCCGTGAACCTTTTGTGGATCTTAATGCTTACCAACTGCCAATCTAGAAGAGTGTTGAGAACATGCTGCAAACTTTCATCCAAGGGCAGACCACGATCAATGAGTAGCAGTCGCAGGTCATTGGGGACATTCAATCCTAATTGACTAAATTAACAATTCTTTTGTGGCTTTATAGCAAGAGAAGGGTATGTTTCCTGCACAACCATAAGCCAACCCCCATGGTCGGTATTTTGTGAGCGGTACATCCCATGCCAACTCCAACATGGAGCAATCCAAGTCCATTACCGCCTTGAGGAATGTAAAAGAGGTTTACAAGACCATCCTTCCTAAATATGTCAGTCCTTAGCTTCTCCTACTACTTCCGATCAAGGGGAACCTCACAGCGATTCTACACCACCACCCACTTCCACTTCTATTGGAGAGCCCAATGTTTTCATTTGCCCTGTTCTAGCATAGATTAAGAGCCCAACCCAAACCCAAGAATGTTGTTGAGATCTATGAGCTTTTCAAACAGGTCAAAATAAATAGTCTTTTACTCGATGCCATTAAGCAAATACCTTCTTATGCTAAATTTTTGAAAGACTTGTGTAGTGTCAAGCATAATCACAATGTGCAAAACAAGGTCTTCCTTACTCAGCATGCAAGTTCTATCATTCAAACCCCCATCTCTCCCAAGTACAAAGACCCTAGTTTTCCTATTATTTCTATTCATATTGGGGAGAAGATAGTGGAGAAAGCCCCACTCAATTTGTGTGTTAGTGTGACTTTGCTGTCATACTTTATGTATCAACAGTTTAGGCTATGAAGTCTACCTCGGCGACCATGCCGTTAGCTAAAAAGAGTGTTTGGGTCTCGAGAGGAGTTGCGGAGGATCTCTTGGTACAAGTGGATAACTTTGTCTATCCTATGAATTTTATGGTTCTAAATAATTGTCCAACGTCAAACCCGTAAGCACATACACCTATTATTCTCAAGAGGCCTTTCTTGGCCACTTCTGATGCCATATTCATTACCAAAATGGGTTACTCAATTTGACACATAGGAACATGAAAATCGAGCTCAACATCTTTAATATTGGCAACCAAATAGGAGGTGATGATGAGGTCCATGAGGTGCATCATTTAACACCCTTGTCCAAGAGCATCTGGACACTCATTACTTCTCAAATCCTCTTCAGCCATGTCTCATTAAAGGAGCGCTTGCTTTATAAGTATTTGATACCATTACAATTAATACAAGTCTTCATTTATCAATGTAATTTATTATTTGTAAAAATGGTTTTTACTAATTTTTAAACTTATTTAACAGGCATTAACTAATGCGCCAGGAACATTGGTTAGCATTGTCCAAAAGATAATTAGATTAATAAGTAATTTTATATAATTTGACCGGAAGACAAACACACATCTATTTTAAGAGGTGCAGAGAGGAAAAAGAAAATGAGGATACTATTTTCAAAAAAATTGAAAAAATTTAGGATCTAAGTAAAAATTTTAAAAAAATTAGTACCAAAGTATAAATTTTAAAAATTATAAAAAATTATATTTTAAGCTCCTAAATTACATTCAACTCCCTTCATTTTTAATTAAAAAAACATCGACCTCCTAAAAGTGAAATTCTTGTTCCGTCCGTGAATACTATAGTCTATTTAAATCAACCTCTACCAGATGCAACTATGTACTTTGGTTCACATTAATCCAAAAATTATGTTCTAGTTTTTAAAATATTAATAGATCAAACCGTAAGAGGCCCAAACGAGAGAAGGGCAAATTGAAGGTTGTCATATCTTTTGACATATTTCATTCTTATCTAATCTAACTGAAGTAATAATTGACGTTTTCAAATCCTAACATCGGCTTTGTGACAGCACATCTCGTAAATTGATAATCATCTTGTGATTTAGACATTATTTTTAACGTCTCATCTGGTTTTCTACTAATTTGCACACATAAAAAAATTATCATTCGTCATTACGCGTCTTTAAGTATTTATTAATAGACAAGTTTACCCTGTCACATCATTAGAAATCATCAAAGTTTTGACGAAAGATAAGGTGAGAGGACAAATGATCTCATACTTTTAAAAGCAAAAGATTTTATTGCATTTTTCAAAACGTAAAGAGAGGTTCTTGTATATTTATCATTAATCTCAAGAGAAGTTAGTGCATTTTACCCTAGTCTCAATTATGTAACAGTAGTCTTTGGAAAATGTTAATCCCAGCATAGTTGGTTGTAGATGATATGTAAAATATACCTCAATATTCGTTAAATGTGTATTGATACTCATGAATATACATTAATATTTGTAAAATAAATATTAATATTTGTATTTGTATTTGTTTGACATTATATAAATATTATTCACCATCTAATGTTCAGTGATTAATAAAAACCTTTCTTTATTAATAACAAATTGTTTGGAATCTTCGACTACAGGAAATGGTACCATTAGCCAACATATTTTTAATGAGTAAAGAATAAAAAATAATCTGAGTCACAACTCACAACAAATTATATAGGTTAACCTTATCACTAGGAAATGATAAAGAAATTTTGAGGGGTCGGACAACTCTACTTTGGAATCTCAATGATTTGATGCTGATAAGCTTTGTGGGGTCCATCTGACACGACGGAAGTTCACGACGTAAATTTACAATTTTCATAAATTAGGTAACGATGTGTCAATACAATACTTGCCAAAGGGATTTGCGAAAAGCGAACAATGTTACTCTCTCTGTTCTATTTTGTTTGCTTAATTTCGGCATTTTTTTTAAAAAAATTATCTAAATTGAGTAATTAATAATATTTTAAATAATTATAAAAATATTATCTAATAGAATTAATTGAGATCTATCAAATAAGATACATATTAAGTATAAAATAAGTTATAAATTAAAAGATATAGATATTTTTTGAGAGGCCTGAAATAGTAAAAATATGCAAACAAAATGGGACGGATGGAGTATTTGCGTATGCGGTTTTGTTAATCTTATGTCTATATTTTTATTTCTTTAATTATAGAAAAAATTGTGGTATTTATGTTTTTTATTTTTTAATAAGATTTGGTTTTTTTATTTTTTTAAATTTTACCGAGCAAAGAGTATAAGTTTGAGAAGAAACTTGTCTCTATTTTATTTTATAATTTTTTATCGGATAAATAGTTCAATAAAATCACATAATTCTTCGCTATATTGAACCACTCAGCTTTTGTTCTTTTAATATTATAGACGTTCGATTCGGAAAATTATTAGAAGGGAATGTGTATATAGCTTTATCTATCAGTGATTTTTCATTATTTTTTGTCTTCAGGGAATAATTTCCCATTCTTGAATCCTGATAGGCTTCGACCAAATATGGGATATAATTGATATAGAAGGACGGGATATGTATTAGAAGATGATTTATTATAAATGAAAAAGAATAGTTATAAGGAGTTTGTTCGAGTATTTTTTGAAGAAAGAAGTTATGGTAAATATGAATAGGTGCGTGACATTCTCGTAAATAATAATAATATTCTCGTAATTAATAATGATATTTGTGTAAACATAAGGTGTGTATAGAATGGAATAAAATATAAATAGGGGCAGATATTTAATAATTTATCCCTTTTTAGACAGATAAAATAGTACTCCGGATATTATATACGGATTCCAAAAAAGTAAAGAAATCCTGAAACCAATAAACCCTTCCTAACAAACATGATTTTGTTCGAAAAAAATGATTTTGCTTGGAAAAAATCCAACAATTGGGCTTTTCTTTTTCCTGATTTTTCTGCATTTTGTCATTATGGGCCCATTTGGCCTACGGTTTTTATTGGTTTATTTATTTATTTATTTATGATGTTTGGAATAAATATAAAAACAGTTGATGGCATTTGGACTAATTTATTTATTGAGTTGTTTGATTTGACTTTGACGGACAAATGACCATATTGCCCTTGTCTTATTTGGGACCCTATTTGGCCCTTGTCTTATTTGAAGGGTATTTTCGGTTTTTCGGTAACCGTACGGGCGGAATAACAAAGTGGGAGAATTTTCTTGGTCCAACAAATAAATTAGCCCAAACCTATTTATTTGTTTACCCAATAAATAAATAAAAAAATACTTAATAACCATAGCCCAAATAGGGCCTAAGTTTAGGTTAGAAAACTTGACTTTTTAAAAATTATTATCCAAGCGGCCTTGAAAACCCATCAAAGCTCCTAGTCAATTGCGAGATACTTACTCAAAGGTAAGGTACCATAATTGGTTGCAAGCTTATAGCAGTGTTTCAAGGGTTGAATTTTTCAAAAAATATTGCAGGCATACAATAACAATAATGGATTATTTATTAGTGATTAAAATTTTACTGAGAATATAAAAGATATAGTAAGAGGAGTATATGGTAGAATGATGAATTTATTACAGATAGATGAATAATTACAAAGATTTTTTTATTGAGTATTTTAAGGAAAGAAAATATAAGAAATATAAGTAGATGCATGGATGATATTTTTGTAGTTAATAATGATATTTTTATAAATACAACGAGAATATAAAATGTGAAGAAGATATGGATGGGAAGGAGGTGATATAATTTTATCCTCTTCTAAGGAGATATAACAATCCTCCCCGAATATCATATATGAGAATGTTTACACTCAAAATTCGAACTCTATTGAGAAAATGCCGTGTGGCAACAACTATAAAACTGCTCACATCTCATCAAGGAAAAATTATTGAACTATCACGAGACGTCATTTCAAAAGAAAATTAATTATATTGGCAGTTAGGTGTCCCCAAAACCTATAGTGAAGGGATTCCAGTCGTTATCCAAGAGATCGATGTTGAGCAAAGAAATAATGATTGGGAAAGAAGAATGACATGCAACATGGGCAGTTGTGGGCCATGATCCGGTGGCGGGATCGGAGAAAAATGACTAAGGCTTTTGAATAAATGACACGAGAAAGGTAAATAGTCTAGAAGCAATTATCAGAAGCAAATCGCCCTTACCAGATTGGCGACTAACCAAATCGCCTTTCTAAGGTCGGCTATAACATAAATTGTTTTTCTCAGGTCGACTAAAACTCTTACATGATCGGTATACATGCACATGCCTAAGATAACTAGCATGCTGAACTTAATATACTATTTATGAAAAAATCTGATAATTTTTTATTTAAGTTTTACCTCCTTCAGTTAGATGGTCTCATAATTGTAGTTAGCGGTTGTAGATGGTAGACATGTTTTAAGTGATTGGAATTTGGAAAGAATACTTGAATGCAATTTTTTTCTTGAATTCCATACTTAAGTGATCATTTTGTATTCTTGATTCTTCAACTTCTTGATTTTCGAGTTTGATCGAAATGTGTGTCAACACTTTAGAAAAACTCTATTCGTTGAGGTAAATAACAGAAAACATAATGCCTAGTAGTTTTTGGCTTACAACTTTCTAATAAATTTTGAAAAGAATAATTATATATTATCTCTGACACGCTCGCACTCGATTCTATTCTCTCGAGTAGAAAAGTAAGCCTAACAACAATTTGTAGTACGCCCGGTGGGACTTGAAAAGTACTGATGATAGTAAAAATTAGAAAACAATGTGATGTTTCTCAATCAGACACAATCATAAATACCTAGAATGATTGTGAAGTTAGAGGCCAACGTGGTAATTGTATAATTCAGATTTTTATTTTTTTTCAAATCAATCATTCTTGCAAAATACAATGTATCTTATATTTATTTCTTGCGATTATAAATGTAGCAAATACAGTTGTTCTAATGCATCATGTGTACGCGAATGAAAATTGAATCATTATTTAAATGAGATGGATTGTGATTATGACCTAATTTTAATGTTAATGTTACTTAGTCTGTGATCAAATAATATGATTCTTGTGTTACACATGAATATTTTTAAAAATGCTACTTTATCTTGTAGGTAAAATACACCACTGCCACATTAATTAAGTTAATCATGAGATTTATACAAAATATTTTAAACTATTTATTATATCGTCTGGTACATCCTAAATTTCTTTTTATTTACCAAAAATTAAAATTTTTTTATTGTCTGTACAAAAATTAGTTGTTAGTCAAAAAATTTATCAAATGATCATGCGCCCTCAAGTAATTTAAACATCAATTTTAAAAATTAAAGGTAATTCGTAACCGTTGAGGCTTGTTTTTATACTATGTAATTTTTACAAGGTCTGAATTTTAATTTTGACACGATCAAGATGTCATTTTTCAGGCTTCATATGAAGATTATAATGAAGAAGTATAAAGTGATGAATGGATAAGTATCAAAAGTGAATATGGGTTTTGACCAGTGCATTGTTTTGGATTTCCAAGCTTTTCAGGGTCCCCCATTGCTCATCACTGAAACTCTTAAATTATTTCTTTTAGCCAAAAAGATAAGATAAGATGAAGAGGAAAATATTTATCTCGTCTCTAAATTATGCTTAAAATTTTTAAAATATTTTTAAACTATTAATTTTATTTACTTAGTCCCTAAACTATCGATTCGGACTTTTGTTAGTTCAATTACTGACATCCGTTTAAGATCTGTTAGGGACCGTTAAGAGGGAGACTTAACTATAATTTTAATCTGTTAGGGGGGCTTAAATATAATTTTCAGTCCCTAAGAACAAAAAATTGTTGTAAATCCAAAAACTAGTCCTTTTATGGACTAGAAAAGATTCATCTCCTACCAAATAATAAGATTGATGTAACATTTACTTGTAAGCTCTTTTTCTTCTCTTTAAATAACTAGAATGCATTAAAAAGTAATTTAGCCTAATTTCAAATATTTCTTACTTCTTTTTGTTGTCTTCAAGTTTTATAGGTTTTCAATTTATCGCATGAGGATTCCTTTACTAGAAAAAATTACACTAAATAATGAAAAGATTAAAATAAGCAACATTTTTCGATTTGTTTCTAAAGTTTGACAAAAAATTTGTATTATCAATTTGTTATTTGTCACACAGTCATTAGTTACCCAATTGATTGGGTTTTTAATTGCACTGGGGTAATAATATATTTATTTTTTATTGTCACGAATAAAATGGAAACAAAATAAAATGGGAAAAAGAGGAAAAAAAATAATACAATGATATTTTGGCAAAAGAAAAGGTTTCTTGTGCGATAAATTAAAAACTTATAAAACTTCAAGAGCAAAAAAGAAGTAATACCTAAAATTAGGTTAAATTATTTTTTAATGCATTCTAATTATTTAGAGAGAAAAGAAAAAAAATCTTATAAGTAAATGTTACAGCAATTTTATTTTTTGTTAGGAGATGAATCCTTTCTGGTCCATAAAAGGACCAACTTTTGAATTTATAGCAAATTTTTGTTCTTTGGGACTAAAATTGCACTTAAACTCCCTCCTAACGGCCTGAAATTGTAGTTAAGTCCCTCTCCTAACGATTCGTAACAGATTTTGGACGGATATCAGTAATTAAACTAAATAAAGTCTGAATCGATAGTTTAGGGACTATGTAATTGAAACTGATAATTTAAGAATATTCTAAAAATTTTGAGCATAGTTTTTGGGACAAAGCAAATGTTTTACTCAAAAGATGAACTGTCATCCTCTTCACAAACATGAACTGCAGTGACTGAAATGAAAGTGATCTCTTCAGAGTATTGTAATCGATGGAATTCTCTAGCATTTTAACAAAGCAAGAGTAAAAGAGTTTCTGTTGAAGTTTCACTTGCAATGAATGGCCTAATCCTAATTCCTATTCATGGTGAAGCGCATTTGGAGAAACTGGACCCTTTTTAACGATGTGACAGATTAGCAAATTTAACAAGCATCGCTCTGTGTTTAAGTAGCAGGATGATAGTATAGGAATTAGGATTAGGCCCTGATGAAACAGAGTGGAATTCTAACCTGGGAAATGGTTACAGTGTTAAGGCCATGTGTAGTTTGAGACAGCAATCCAGAGGGCAAGCTTCAACATCATCCCCAATTTCCCCACCTAGGTGTGTCTGGTTCAAAGCTTGCCCTCCAAAAGTGCAACTTTTTGGGTGGCTAGCGTGGCTTGGTAGAGTGAAATCCGCAGATCTCCTCAGGAAGTTGGGTGTTCTAAATGTCCAAAACTCTATGTGCAAATTTTGTCAGAAAGCGGTGGAATCCCAAAACCACATGCTCTTGCATTGTGATCAGGTGTGGAAAGTGTGGGGAGTAACCCTTTCATGGTGGGGTTTGTGTTGGGCCACTCCAATCTCAATAAAGGAACTACTAACATGGTGGTCAGGGTGGAAATTCAAACCTGGGACAGATGCGATGATCAAGGCGTTGTGGATGGCCCTACCATCGATCCTCATCTGGACGTTGTGGAACCTTCGCAACCATATTTTGTTCAATGGTGGTAGCCCGAAGTGGGATCGCTTTGTAGAAGATTTGAAGTTTCGGTGGTGTTCATGGGTGTTGAATCATCATCAGCAAGCCTCATATCCGCTCAATTCCATTATCTTCAATTTGGAAGGATTCCTTCAACAGCAAATCTTTGCGCGAAGCCTCTGAACTCGATCTAATAGGAGGAAGAAAAGGGCAGGAGTTGGAAAGTCGGGAACCAATGGCAATTCATTGTCATAGATGCTCAATGGGTGAAATTGGAGGAGATAATCAGGACCTTTGCGTGTGAATTTGGTGGAAAGTGCTGGGTAAACATCCTAGGGTTTTGATTCTCAATCTCTGGGTGTGCTATGCGTTTTTTGGTAGACGTATTGGGTGTTTGTAATTCTGGGTAAGGATATTTGATGCAGTAGGTTGAGGGTCGGTTGGTACTTCACCAACCTACATTTATGTACCAAATATTCACTCTTTATAATATTAATCTTTGCCTTTCAAAAAAAAAAAAAAAAAAACTAACCAAAACCCGGTGCTGTTAGTTCTTATTTTGTGCTCATTCCGTGCACACATTCCATGGGAAGGAAAATTTAAAAAATGCTGAACCCTCAGAAGTTAGAATCAAACTAGCTACACCTTTGCTTCTGATATTCTCCATATTGCACAGAGTCTTGCATTACGCTGGTAATATGGACATTGGATGAATAGGGAGTTTGCTTGAGAGTGGGGGAAATCATGTTCATTACCCAGATACTGAAACCACAACCATATAAAAAGAAAATCGAAAAGTCACATTGGAACAATGTTCTGTGGGACGTTCACTCTCATTTACTATGGAGAGAAATTACAGTAACCATCAACGTGGAGTTGCAACAGCAAGAAGAGGAAATTTTCTGTGGGCAATAGCGCCACTGCATTCGGTCATGTCCAAATCCTCCCTCTTGTCTCCACCAGGCAACGACCAATCAAACTTGTGCAACAGATTTGCAAAAACAAGCCCACCAATAACTGTCGCAAAAGAGATTCCTGGACAACCTCTCCTTCCAGCACCAAATGGAATCAATTGGAAGTCATGGCCTCTAAAGTCTATGGGAGAATTCAGAAACCTCTCAGGCCTAAACTCATCTGGTTCATCCCAAGTGTTGGGGTCTCTTCCGATTGCCCAGGCATTGGTAATCACCATTGTTCCAGCTGCAATATCATAACCCATTACTTTGATATCTTCCCTTGCCTCGTGCGGAACCAGTAATGGTACTGAGGGATGAAGACGGAGAGCTTCTTTGATCACTGCCTTCAAGTATTGCATTTTTTCCAAGTCATCTTCAACAATCTCAGATTTGCCTGTTAATGTAAGGATCTCTCTAACCTCGTTTTGCACTTTTCTCATGACTCTAGGATTTCTTAATAGCTCTGACATTGCCCACTCCAGAAATGTGTATGTTGTATCTGTTCCAGCTGCAAACGCAATCTGCCAGGAGAGGATCGCTAGTGGTGATTTGGTTTATACCTCTACTAAATAACATAGTGCAGATGGATGCAATAATCCACTATAAGATGCACAAAACAAAAGCAAGTTAGCAACAGGATTGTTTTAATGGGTCCCCTTTTCTTTTAAAGACTGAGATTTGCTGATCATCCCATAAATTAGAGAGCATTTTTTCAGTCTGGTCTAATCTCCCAGCATGAGCCATAGATGCTAGAAGCACAGATACTCCGAATTTGATCACGTACGCATATCGGATCTTCTTAGATAATGATACACACCCGATACACGTCAGATACACCAAAGTATATATCCAATATTAAAATTAAATTATTTTAATTTCGGATACATTTTGGATATGCGATGGATACTTCTAGAATACGGACGGATACTTTAGCGATACATCGGGGAGATGTATTTGATTTATTTGAGAGTGCATGTATATTTAAAGTTGCTAGTCTTTTCGTTGATGACTTGGATATGGAAGCCGTGATATTCACCAATGAAGGCGAAGTAGATGCAATTGAATATTAAAGTTGATATAAGTATAAATTAGTAGGAATTATCACTTCTTGATTTAGATTTTTGGCATGTATTGAATATTTTGTAGTAACTTTTGGTTGTTTTTTTCTACTTTAAATGACTTTTGAAATTTGAATACTTTTGAATGCTTGGTATAATTTTATTAGCAATTCAGCTACTCTTCTATTATTTTAGCTCTTTTTTATGTACAGTACATAATAAATAATTATAAAAAATAATTTTTATGGCCGTATTCTCGACTTATTTGGATCCTATATTTTTTTAGGTTTTCTCATATCGCTGTATCCATATCGTATCATATAGTATCGTATTTTGTATCGATATCTGTGCTTCCTAAGACGCTAGCTTACTCGAGTATAGTGTGGAAAAAATGAAAATCCTACCATTTTGGTGCACAAGGTGATCACCATCCAGGTGAACTTATTTTCTTTTGTTATGCTCAGTTTGTATTCACGTAAATACATGACACGCACTACTATAATAATCGCTAAAGATGACACCTACTAAATTGAGATGTCAATTCTTAAAAATATATCATTAAAAAAAATCTGGAATAAAAAATTTGGTAGGTGGGGTAAGTTGAGGTGGGTGGCTTGCTTTTTTGTCTTTTCAGCTGTTGCCTTTTATTTCAACGGGTGTTTCTCACACCCTTGCTTGTACTTTTTCCCTTTTTTCTTTTTTATTAATTCTATTTTCTTTTGTTGTTCAAAAAAAAAAAATCTGGAATAATTATTGATGTCAATTTACAAACAAAACTATCATCTAATATTGGCAATCATCTTTGTGATATCGCTTTTGAATAAATGGGACATCGAAACTAAATAGTAAAAATTTTATGGGAACCTTTTTAATGTCATTTTTTTATTAAAACTAACATTGAAACAAAGTAATTTTTTTGTAATATCAGTTTTATTAAAAGTAACATTAAAAAGGTTCCTATAAGATGTTAGTTTTTGCAAAACTATCATTGCAAAATTGGAACAAGTATTGATGTCAGTTTTAAAAAAAAACTGTCATCGCTACTACAATAATGCTTAAATAAGATGTCAATTTTTACAAACCTGTCATTGAAAAAATCAAAATAAGTATTGATGTCAGCCTATAAAACAAACTGTCATATAATCTCCCTTTATAATGTTAATTTTGATTAAAACTGACATTGAAACAAAAAACTCGTGTAAGGTGTTGAACACATATATTAGATATTGTAAATATCTCATGAATATTATATTCGATGTAGTGGTTAGAGAAGATGCACGTAAGGTGTTGGTTGGGTGAAAAGTCTCAGGTCCGAAATTTGGAAAGAAAAGATAATGGTGTTCTGACTATATTGAGTAGATAATAGTGTTATTTTTAATGACGCTTTTTAACTATCATATTTATAGTTAACGATGACAATTATAATCTGTCATCTTATATTTTTTAATGACACTTATAAAGTGTCATCTGTATAGATATCAATGACAGTTGCAAACTGTCATAAAAAATTAAAAAATTTTAATGTCACCTCCATAGATGACACTAAAAAAATTATCATATTTCACGTTTAATGACAGTTTTTAACTGTCATCTTCGATGATTATTGTAGTAGTGACAGTTCTACGATTTTCCCCATATTGCTTGCAAAATATTTTCCCCAGAAAAAGAGACTTGGCGCAAATGACAATGTTACCAAGCTGAAGCTTCCCTAAATGTCATCAACTACAAAAAAAAAAAAATTGATAGGATGACCAGATTAGTTCCATACCATGTTTACGCTCTCAGGCATTGTTTTACAGACTATTCAAATTCTGTTTTCAAGCTTCCATACCTCACACATGTATCCACTCGTTGTTCATATGTTTATGGAATGGTGGATAACCTATAAAGCTAATGCTTGAATTACGTTTTTGGTATACATGTTGTGGTTTTGTAAGATGCTAAAAACTTGAGATGTGATTTTGAAGGATTACTGTTGTTGTTGGTGGTGGTAGTGGTGGTGGTGGTTTCGGGTTCAGCTGTTATGCTGCCCGAGGTTTGTGATTTAATTGATTTAATTCAATTGGAAATGTGATGATGTATGTAGGGTTTAAGATCAGAAAATAAACATGATATGTAAACTTGGGGTTAGCGGGAAAAATCTAGAATCCACATTAGCAACATTAGTTCGAACGACACCTGAATAAGGCAGCAGAGGATATTAGTTATAAGTAGTGAACATTGTAGAAACTTGTGAGGAAAGTTTAACGAAAATTATAACTTAGTATGGTTGGCCTGGTGCAGCATAATGTTGTGGTTTGAGTTACTGGATGTTATATTGTCTAAGGTTCCTCACTAGGAGGAGTTGGAGGCGATAGAAGGTGACTTTAGGAACACTTGCGAAGGCAGTCTCGGAACCAGGGAGAATGACGATTAGTGTGCTGCATGTCTTTGAGTCGATAATTAAGGAGAATCTACTAAAGTACATTGTGATTGGACTTGGTGACGTCATGTTATGTGGGATCTAGATAGGGTGAGGTATGTATTGACTTGAGTGAACGGTAGAAGGTTCCTTTCTTGTCGGGTTGTACTTCGAGCTACGACCTTTGGTAAGCAATGACTAATAATTGCTAACTAAGGGCTCTATGATAGTATCTAAGGGAGGATATGATATTTCTTAACGGAGTACCTAGAAACACAAAAAGATTTAATAAAAGCTTACCAAGGTGTTTATTGTTACGCATTTTACTTTACAGTTTATATTCTTATTCATAATTCTATTGCTTAGTATTTAAATTTGTTGCACGTTGTATTACCTATGGGTTTGTTTTTTTGGATAATTTTATTTACTGAGTTCCATTACTTATCGGTACAATTTTTCTGTCCTTGACATTTCATGCCAGATGGAGATGTGCAGACAAAGGAGCCACCTGTGCAAGAAGTGCTGGGAGTTGATAGAGAGGAGTTATTGGCTGGGATGTCGTTCCCCTAGAATGTTTCTCTTATATTTTCACTATTTTATGTTAAAGAATAAATGTAAACCTCAAGGGGTAATTCAGTCATTTTCAATTCGGCACTTTTAAACTCAATCTTATTATAATTTGATCAATCGTTAAAGCTTATTTCATTTCTGATTGCAAATTAAAACAGAATTTCAACATATTTATTAATTTTTGGAAAAATCGAGGCGTTACAGTGTGGATTGGGAAGGAGGTGTAGTGTGGATTGGGAGGAAGTCTCTTACTCTCATGTAACGGTGTTCGGGTGCAAGGCATTTGCACATATTCCGAAGGAGAAGAGGGCAAAACTTGATGATAAAGCACTACCTGGTGTATTTGTTGGCTATGAAGATGCAGGGGATCCAGAAAACAAGAAGATGATCAAGAGCCGAGATGTAATTTTTCATGAGCAGGAAACTCTAGTAGATTTTCTAAAGTCTGCAGACACATTTATACGTAGCTCCTGACTTAATTCCAGATTCTCCATCAGATGGTGCTACTGATGAGAGAAATGAAGACAACAATCAGCAGAATGTTCCTAATGAGTCACAAGTTGCCAATGGAGAATCTGGAATTAAGCAGTAAGAACGCTTGCAGGTTAATCGAATTGGTTAAACAGTGGGCGTCTGGTTTAGTTAGCTATAATAATGGGCTGCAATCGTAAGCAAATTAATGTTCCAAGCCTTCTTGCTGATTTGGTTTCTTCAATTTTTCTATTTCTATGTCGTGTTTGTTCTTGTGGAGAATGCCTTGAAGTTCTTAGTCCCACATTGGTAAACTATAGAGTTGTGGGTTTTGTATCCTCTTATAAATAGAGGTTTGTGGGTTTTGTCCCACATTGGAAAACTAGAGAGTTGTGGGTTTTTGTATCCTCTTATAAATAGAGGTTTGGGGAACTCTTATTAAATTATATCCCTTTTGTTGCCTTTCTCTCATATTGGTGGCTTTTCTAGAGTTACAGATCATAGCCGGCTCTTTGTAATCTCTTCTCTACGGTTGATAGTGAAGTCCTCTCTCTCCTCGCCCATGGACGTACCTCATTCTTGAGGGAACCACGTAAATCTGTGTGTCGTGTGATTGCTTGTTGATTGGCGTTTGTTAATCTCTCCGTAAACTTAGTCGCGTTCATAGCACGTGTGTTTCAACAAACTGGTATCAGAGCCTTAGGGTTTCGAGATTTCCGCTTGTGGCTATGGCGGCTAAGTTTGAGATTGCAAAGTTCGACGGACAGAGCAGCAGCTTCAGTCTTTGGAGGATTAAGATGAAGGCTTTGTTAACGCAACAGGGATTACAGAAGACTTTGCAGGGGCAGGAAAAGTCCGGCATCAGCGCCGAACTTTGGGAAGACATGGATGCTAAAGCGCTGAGTTCTATTCAGTTGAGTCTAGCAGACGATGTTCTTCGTGAGGTAGAGGAAGAGACTTCAGCAGTGGGAATTGGGCTGAAGTTGGAAGGCATCTATATGACGAAATCGCTCACAAACAGGTTATATCTCAAACAATGTCTTTATACGTTTCGTATGCGTGAAGGTATACCTGTTAAGGATCATTTAGACGAGTTTAATCATATTATTATGGATTTGAAAAATATTGATTCCAAGATCGATGATGAGGATCAATCTCTTATTTTATTGTGTTCTTTACCGCCTTCGTATGAGCACTTTGTTACAACCCTATTGTATGGCAAAGACACGATATCTATGGAGGATGTTAAAGCCAGTCTTTATTCGAAAGAATTGAGGAAAAAGGTGTCTGGTGAGGGTGACGTGCAAGCGGAGGGTTTGTTTGTTAGGGGAAGAACGAATGAAAGGGGTGATTCGAGCAATAGAGCTCGATCTAAGTCAGCAGGTAAAAAGAAGAAGGGGAAGTGCAATTACTGCAAGAAACCCGGGCACTGTAAACAGGATTGTTTGGTACTCAAGCAGAAGGAAGCAGAAGGCCAGAAAGGGGGAAAGGAAATTGCTGGGGTTGCTGAAAGTTCAGATGAGTTAGATACTGATAATGTTTTATCAGTTTCGGCGGGTGATTCCCACTCGCAGGCCGAATGGATCATGGATTCTGGATGTTCATACCACATGTGCCCACATAAAGAGTGGTTCTCCACTTATGAGGCAGTCAATGGTGGTACAGTTTTAATGGCCAATAATCAGGCCTGCAAAACTGTTGGTTTCGGAACAATTCAGTTGAAGATGCATGATGGTATTGTTAGGACTCTGTCTGAGGTTCGGCACGTCCCGGATTTGAAGAAAAATCTAATCTCCCTGGGTGCTCTTGATGCTCGTGGGTACAAATTCCACGGTGAAGGTGGAGTTTTGAAGGTTTCAAAGGGTGCATTGGTGCTGATGAAAAGTCAGAAAAAGGGCAGTCTCTATTTGCTAGCGGGCAGTACAGTTACAGGTTCTGCTGCAGTGGTTGCTTCATCAAAGGTCACAAGTTCGGATTTGACTCGGTTATGGCATATGCGTCTTGGGCATATGAGCGAGAGAGGGATGACAGTTTTGAGCAAACAGGGTTTGCTGGGTGGCCAGAAATTTGAGAAGCTGGATTTCTGTGAGCATTGTGTCTACGGCAAGCAGTGCAGGGTGAAATTCAGTACAGCTGTTCATCGCACCAAAGGCACGGTGGATTATTTTCACTCGGACCTTTGGGGTCCCGCTGAGGTAACTTCTAAAGGTGGTTATAATTATTTTATGAGTATTATCGATGATTTCTCTCGTAAAGTGTGGGTGTATTTTTTGAAATATAAGAGTGAGGCACTTGACACTTTTAAAAGGTTTAAAATTTTGATCGAGAATCAGACCGGTAAGAAAATAAAACGATTAAGGATTGACAATGGTATGGAGTTTTGTTCTGGCGAATTTGATAAATTCTGCAGCAGTGTGGGAATTGTGCGGCATCGCACAGTTCGAAAAACCCCACAGCAGAATGGTGTGGCTGAACGGATGAACAGGACTCTTTTGGAGAAGGCGCGATGTATGTTGTCCAATGCCGGGTTGGGCAAAGATTTTTGGGTTGAAGCCGTTTCCACAGTTTGTTATTTGGTGAACAGGTCTCCGTCAACTGCTATTGAGTGTAAGACTCCGTTTGAGGTATGGTCGGGACATAAGGCTGATTATTCCGTACTGCGTGTGTTTGGGTGTCCAGCCTATGCTCATGTGAACGAGGGTAAGTTGGAGCCACGTGCCAAGAAGTGTATTTTCTTGGGCTATCAGGCAGGTGTTAAAGGGTACAGATTATGGTGTCCAGAAACCTCCAAGTTTTTGATTAGCAGAGATGTTACTTTTGATGAAAACTTGTTGGTTAAGGGGTCGAAGCAAATTGGGGATGCAGTTCAGAAAGAGAGTGTTCCAAAGCAGGTGGAGCTTTTGAGTGAATCTTCCGACTCAGGGAAGATTCTTGTTGATCAGCCAATTGAGGAGGATGTTCAGAGTTCAGACACAGAGAATGATGCAGAAATAGAGCAACCGCGCACTATTGCTAAAGATAGGCTAGGAGGGAGATTCGTCCTCCTGAAAGGTATTCGGCTTATTCTGAGATGGTGGCCTATGCTTTATCAGTTGCTGAGACAGTGGAGTTTGATGAGCCTTCTAGCTATACGAAAGCTGTTTCGAGTACTGAGGGTGCACAGTGGTCAGTTGCTATGAGTGAGGAGATTGAGTCTCTTCACAAGAATCAAACATGGGAGTTAGTAGAGCCGCTGAAAGGAAGGAGGATTGTTGGGTGCAAGTGGGTCTTCAAGCGCAAACCAGGTATTCCAGGGGTTGAAGAGGCACGGTTCAAAGCTCGGCTAGTGGCGAAGGGATTTAGTCAAAAAGAAGGTGTTGACTACAACGAGGTATTTTCTCCAGTGGTTAAGCACAGTTCCATTCGCACTTTACTTGCTATTATTGCATGTTATGACCTTGAGTTAGAGCAACTTGATGTCAAGACTGCGTTTTTGCATGGCGAGCTTGAGGAACAGATTTATATGCGTCAGCCTGAGGGATTTGTTGTTTCTGGTAAGGAGGATCATGTGTGCTTACTTCGTAAGTCTTTGTATGGCCTTAAAGAGTCTCCGAGGCAGTGATATAAGCGGTTTGACACATTCATGATAAGTCAATCATATTCTAGGAGTAAATATGATAGTTGTGTGTACTTTCGAAAACTTCCAGATGGTTCGTTTATTTATTTGCTGTTGTATGTTGATGATATGGTTATAGCTGCCAAAAGTGTATCAGAGATCAACAGGTTGAAGCGACAGTTAGGTGGTGAATTTGAGATGAAAGATTTGGGTGCGGCAAAACGTATTTTGGGTATAGAGATTCGCAGAGATCGAGTAGCTGGCAAATTATTTCTAAATCAGAAGTCCTATGTGCTCAAAGTCATTGAGCGCTTTGCTATGCAGAACTCGAAGCCAGTCAGTACCCCTTTGGCAGCACACTTTCGACTTTCAGCTGAGTTGTCACCGCAATCAGAGGCGGAGGAAAAGCGTATGGAAAGGTCCCATATTCAAGCGCAGTGGGGAGCCTTATGTATGCTATGGTATGTACTCGTCCTGATATTTCACATGCAGTTAGTGTCGTTAGCCGCTATATGGCGAGACCTGGTAAGACACATTGGGAGGCTGTGAAATGGATACTTCGGTATTTGAGTGGAACTGCAGATATGGGTTTACTGTTTGGGGTTGCTAATTCGGGTAATCAGGCTATTGGTTACGTTGATTCGGATTTCGCTGGTGACCACGATAAGAGGAGGTCTCTAACAGGTTATGTATTTACCCTGTCCGGAAGTGCCGTTAGTTGGAAAGCTACCTTGCAGGCTACAGTCGCGCTGTCTACAACGGAAGCGGAGTATATGGCCATTGCTGAAACTGTGAAGGAGGCATTGTGGATGAGAGGTTTACTTTGTGAGCTTGGTATTGCACAAGGGGTCACTTCTGTATTTTGTGATTCGCAGAGTGCTATACATCTTACTAAAAATTCGATGTATCATGAGAGGACCAAGCATATTGATGTTAGGTATCACTTCATTCGGGATATCATCTCACAGAAGGAAGTTGAGGTGAAGAAAGTGGGTACAGCAGACAACCCAGCAGACATGTTGACTAAACCGGTTCCGGTTGCCAAGTTCAAGCATTGCTTGGGCTTGCTTGGCATTTGCAGTTGATCGCCCCTTGGGGGCATTTTGGCGAGTGAGAGGTTAGAAGAGGAGAACTATGTTTGGTGATTTGGTTTCAGTGGAATTCAAGTCAAGGTGGAGAATTGTTGAGAATGCCTTGAAGTTCTTAGTCCCACATTGGTAAACTATAGAGTTGTGGGTTTTGTATCCTCTTATAAATAGAGGTTTGTGGGTTTTGTCCCACATTGGAAAACTAGAGAGTTGTGGGTTTTTGTATCCTCTTATAAATAGAGGTTTGGGGAACTCTTATTAAATTATCCCTTTTGTTGCCTTTCTCTCATATTGGTGGCCTTTCTAGAGTTACGGATCATAGCCGGCTCTTTGTAATCTCTTCTCTACGGTTGATAGTGAAGTCCTCTCTCTCCTCGCCCGTGGACGTACCTCATTCTTGAGGGAACCACGTAAATCTGTGTGTCGTGTGATTGCTTGTTGATTGGCGTTTGTTAATCTCTCCGTAAACTTAGTCGCGTTCATAGCACGTGTGTTTCAACAGTTCTTATCCAAACCGTAATATCGATTTTATTTGGTATCTATTGCATGTAACTAAAACTAAATTGCAAATGCGGCCTAGCTAGTTTGTAGTACTCTGTTCAAAGTGTTATGCGTTCGTTTTTTACTTTTATTTACACTCTCAGTGCTTACTTTAGTTGGATGAAAAGTTATGTTAAAGCTTGAACAATAGTGCTTTATGATTCTTTGTCTCGGCTCAAAATAGAGGTTATAAAATGTCATTAAACTACGTTTGAGAGGGAAGTCGATGAGAAATTTCAACCTTTAAATCTTATTACTTAACATCCAAATAATTTATCCATGGAATCATAAAACTTTTGATTAGATTTCTCTTTTTGGTCTTCTAGGCGTGACTTAAGACTCCCTACATAGTTGTCTCAAAGAACAAGTCATCGTTCTTCTTGCTTGACCAGTTTTCACGACCGCATTTTTGCATGATTAGCCAAAGGCAATTCGCTAGTTCTACAACTAAAATCTGTCACAAAGATACAGAAACACCAAAAATTTAATAATAGTTTGCAGAAGAAGTTAGATGATAGAGAGGCTGACCAAGATTTGAGCTTTAATGCAATCTCTGTCTATAGAAATGCCAGCGCTACCATCCTTGTGAATTTGAAGCAAAATATCAAAGAAGTTCTTTTTGCCTTCACCTTCACAGTCACCATTAATCTCTGATTCCAACTCTTTCAGTTTCAAACGCTCATCAACAAGCCGCTCTAGGAACTCATCTAACCCTTTAGCAACTCTATCCATTCTGGCCTCAACTCCACAGACCCGATTCACCCAACCAAGCCAAGGAACGAAATCCCCAATATCCAAACTACCCACTAACCCAACAAAATCCCTCAACAGCATCTTGAACTCACCATCACCACTCTCCCCTTCTCCGTATTTCTTCCCAAGAACAACTCTGCATACCACACCATTCGTCAGATCCATAAACATATCGCTTAAATTCACGAGACCCAGCTCCCTGATCTTCTCCACCATTAAAGCAGTTTCTTCTTCTCTAACATCCCGAAAAGATTGAACTCTCTTGTTACTTAGAAGCTGGAGCACGTAAATGCTTTTCAGCTGTCTCCATAGCTCACCGTAAGGAGCCATGGACACGTCCTTGTAATCGTAGAGTAGGCGTTTGGCTGCACGGAGTTTTGGCCTGTTTGATAAGGCGAGATCGTGGACTTTGATGATCTCTTTGGCTGCATCTGCAGATGAGACTACTAGCGCTGAGACACTGCCGAGTTGAAGGAGCATGAGGGGGCCGTGTTTTCGCGATAAGGATTGGAGCGAACGGTGTGCTAACAAGCCCAGTTGGTGAAGATTACCTATGAATGGGAGCTTAGGGGGTGAAGGGGGTAGATTTTTGGTGGTGCTGCTTTGATTGTTGATCAAGACCCATGTTATGAGGGTTAAAAATAAGATAAGGAAGGAGAGCAAAAGAGAATACGTGATAACTGAATTTGATGGAGATGATAATTGTTGCACCATCAACTGCAGAAAGATCGACATTTCCTTTCTCCCAGTGAACTTGAGAAGGCGAAAAATGGTGTACCTGCACTGTTTGCCAAGGGTAAAACTCCAATAGTGAGCTACCTACTACGCTGTCCGATTGTTCGGGCAATTTCTTGTGTGCTAAAATAACGTTATTTTGAAACCAAATTAAAATGGATTACACAAAACCCTTAAAATTTATAATCGCAGCAGCAAGAAGAGGGGGATTTTTCTTGTGAGCTTAGCACAAGTACTGGTTTGGGTGATGTCTAATTCCTCCCCTTTGGCCCCACCAGGCAATGGCCAGTAAAACTTGTGCAGCAGATTTGCTAAAACAAGCTCACCAACATCTGTGGCAAATGGTATGCAGGGCAACCTCTGTCTCCTCCCAGCACCAATTGGAATTAATTGGAAAGTAGGATGCACAGATATGGTGTGGATATGTGAAACGCGGACATAAACACTGTTACACCATAACTTTTATTTTTATTTTTATCAGATCTCCCTTAAATTGAATTAATCTTTTTTAGTTGAGATCCCTAGTAATTAATTCATGCTATGGGTATTTATGTCGTAGTTGAAATTTCGAGGGCATAAATTTTATATCAGTAAAAGAATTTTATTTTGTAAATTATATATTTTTATTATTGGAGTATTTTTTAATTATATAGGTAATTATTTTGTATTAATTAGTTGTTCATTATATAACTAGCCTGATAGGGCTATGGAATGGGGGGCCTGTAGTGAGCCCCCTCACTATATACGTGTAGTGAGCAGATCCGGCCGTCCATTTTGGCAACGACATTCAAATTAATATTTATTTATAAAAATAATTAATAAATACTGATTTGAATCTGAACTGTTCGTTGCCGAAATGCACGGCCGGATCTACTCACTACACGTATATAGTGAGGGGCTCACTACAGGGCCCCCGTGTCCGATAGGCTAGGTTTTATTGAGGTTAGGATTGTCTGAAAGGTGAGTAACAGCCATAGATCCTCCTTGAGCCATCTGCTGGTAAGTTCATGAACTAAATCTTCTCAATTTCTTTTGTCTTTTCCCCTATCTCTTCTTCCCGGAGATCGCATAGAGAAACATAGAGAATAGAAACATACAGTGGAAGTGGGTTGGCGTTAGTGAGGTTGGTGGAAGGATTATGGCATTTAACAAAGAGACAGGCAGGGAACACGAGCGAAACAGGGGTAATGGGTTGGTAGTATTCATTGTTTAGCTATATAATATTAGTTGTTATAATATACTAGTTTTAGTTGTTATGGATAGATGGTGGGTCTATTATTATTATTACATTAGTTTGTTTAAGTTGGGTTATTATTTTGTTTTTACAGTAGATTTGGGTTTTATATTTGTATTAGCAAGTGATTCTATAGATACTTAAACACGTAATTTTATCCTAGCGCTAGCTACTAATTTAGCCTAACATGGTAATAAAAATAAAAACAATAAACAAAAATAAATTGCTTGATTGTATTAACTAGAGAATACTTCACTTACAAAATCAAATCATTCTTCTTCAATTCCTTCCAAAACAAAAGATGAATAATACACCAAAAGAAAGAACAATGGAACAAGAAGAAAGAGAAAAATATTGGAGTTCTATCAATCTATCGATCTATCTGTCTCTGTATATTTTTTCCTCTCCAAATACCTAGTCATTTTATAGGCAACTTTAGGAGATATTTTTAGCAAGTTAACAACTTGCAAGAAGAGAATTCCAAATCAACTTCTTCTTTAACAACTTGGAAGAAAAGAATTCCAAATCAACTTCTTTTTTGACAACTTGCATTTAATGCAAATTGCTCAAAGAAGAAGTATACAAATTGACAACAATCATAGAGAATTTATCCAGTGTTTTGCGAACAAGAACAATCTTGATGCTTCCTTCTCCAAAAATAAATTTAGAGCTTTTAGCAAGTCTTGAACTTCAAACATCAAGTTTTGAAGCCTTTTTATCGAGCATAACCGTTGATGTTTTGTCCAATTCTAATATAAAGAACGAACAAGTCAATTTTGAATCTCTTTTTATTCCTTTTTCACCAAACTTGTAAAATACCTACAAAACACAAAATAATAAAATGAGATAAAATATAATAGAAATATGATTAACAAAATATAAATTAGGGATAAAAACGTACACTGAATTGTGTACATCAAATACCCCCAAAGCTAAACTTTGCTAGTACTCGAGCAAACTATATCTAAATAACTAAACTAATAAACACCCCTTCTCGTGGAAATATTGATTGCATTTAGCATATGCAACATGCCTTTAAACCCCTAGGTCACCTTAGTGGATGAGTTATAGTCTCGTGAAGGTTGTAGTAAATATACCCATAAAATTCTTCTTTTCATATGTGTGTGTGTGTATATATAATCTCTTTCAATCAAATGCATTGCATTTTTAAACTGAATTGTCTATCTTACCACTTTTTTCACAAAATCAAGCAAAGTCTAAAATACTGGCAACAAGCAGAGATTCCATGCTATTCAAAATTTGGAGTGTGTGAAAAGTTTAGCCAACACAAACAACAATCAAGTTTCAAAGAGAATGTGATCCGAATTTCTATAAAAAAATGCGCTTCAAATCAAAACTCACAGTAATACACTCAACAAATAATTACTCTGACCTATTGTATTTTTTTCTCTCAATGTACATACGAGGAGAATAATGTAAAAAAAAATCAGTATGTCTCGCACGCAACTCTGTTCAATGAAAGACGTTTATAAGAAAGAATATATGGTCTCATGAAAGGTGTGGAGGCCGAAATATAGGGCTGAACTATCTTTGATAAATGAGTCAGATTGGGCAGAGGATCATGGGCTGTGTTGATGGCGTGGGGCTTGAGCCGATGCATTGCTGAACGGGCTCTCTTCTAAACAGATTGGTATGATGAAAATGGGTTCGACATCGGCACCATTGGGCTTGGGCCAACTTTAGCCAAAAAAGCCTATCGGGAAAAGGACATGGGCTTTGCTGAAAGTCGACCAAACGCTCGGCCATCGATTGAGGCGATGGGAATCTTCTGGAATAGTGGTAGCACTCAAATAGGAAAATGCAAGTATTGCAGTAGCCAAGTTTGGGAATGCCCTATGTTTGGAAGATTGCTTCACATGGAAGAATTGCAATTTGATATCAGCAAATAAGGAAAGATTTTCTAGAGATTATGTTACCGAATATTGCACTTGATAGCCTATAAATAAGAGATCATAGGCCATTAATCAGGTACACTATCCTTCATTGTGCAATTACTATTGTGCTTTGATCTCTGAAGTGTTCTAATTTTAGCATCGGAGTGCCATCAAGTTTAAAATAACCCGACTGATGCTAATTAGTTGTTCACTATGAAGGATCTTGGAGCGATTCGGATTGGAGAATATTTATATCTCCACAATTGGCGACTTTGTTGGGGACGAATAGTCTCGCGAACTGAAAGGTACTGTATGAAATTTATGCCGAAAGTTGTGGTTACCATTCGAGAGGACGGTCATTAACCCGCCGAGCAATCACTCAAGGCTATTGGTGGCCGAAGATGATGGAAGATGCACAAAGGTTTGTGCAAAAATGCGACAAGTGTTAGTGCTTTTGTCCACTCATTCGATAGCCTACAAAGTACTCACCCCTTTGACAAGTCTGTGGTCGTTCGCACAATGAGGACTAGAGATCATGGGAAAACTACCGACAGCACCGTGAGGATTTAAATTTCTCATCACAACCACCGACTAGTTCACCAAATGGGTGGAGGCTGAACCACTAGTCATTATCGAAGAAAAGGATGTCAAATGCTTCGCTTGGAAAAACATAGTCTCCAGGTTTGGCATCCCCTATGCCTTCATCTTGAACTATAGGGCTCAGTTTGTGGGTGGCCTCTTCATCGATTTCTGCACTGAACACCGGATCAAGTTCTACAACTCCACCCCTTGCCACCCGCAGAGTAATGGATAGACCGAAGCCTCTAATAAAATGGTGGTTTCTAGGATCAAGAAAAGGTTGCTGGAAGCAAAAGGTCAATGGGGTCGAGGAGCTCCCCAGTGTGCTTTGGGCGTATTGAACCATGCCCCAACATTCCATAGGGCAAATGCCTTTCGCCCTAGCATTCGACATGGAAGCAATCATTCTACTCGAAGCAGGGTTGCCAACCATGCGAACCGAACACTTCAATGAGGATCAGAATAGCCAAGAAATTGCCAAGAATTTGGACCTAGCCGAAGAGAGACGTGACCGAGCCCGCATCTACCTGGCCACCTATCAGTAAGAAGTGGCCAACGGGTACAATCAGGGGGTTCGTGTCACGACCCATCCCGATATAGGGATGATCAATGACAGGCCAATGAGTCCAACTCATGAAGGCCTCTCACTAATCGAGTTTTGGGATTTTTACTTGTCATTCATCCATAATCTTGAAAGATTCTCAGAGTGCGTGGAAACATATAAAATAATCCAACTAACAAACTCAAGGACATGCAAAGTGCCAACATCACTAAAACTCACAAAGTTACAATATACAATACGTTATCGGCCACAACATAGCCTATCTCACATACAACATGATAGTTACCAACTTATCCGGTACATCTCAGCTTCTTAGAGCAAAAGGCCAAACGATCATACTTGAGCTTCCATAGGCCCTAACGCCTCCTGCCTCGTTACCTGATATGTTGTTTAACAACATTATTAGCATAACGCTAGTATGAATCAAGATATACAAGTCTTACAGGTTTGCCATGACTTAATCTCATTATAAACATTTCATTAGCATGTCAACAACGTTCGTAAATTGATCCATCGGCCGTAGCCGAGGACATGATAAATAGATCATAGTTTTCATAATCTGTGGGTTATCAGCATCTGATTCAACAACCCAATATGCTTTGTAACAGAATCAACAAACCAACCAACCAACGGTGTATGCCAGAACTGATAAAGGGAGCGACCCTTGAATAATAATTTAGAATTGGCATGACGTCATCCGATTCCACCTGGCCGTGGGACCCAACCTTATCTCAAACCACCGCTTGTCACACCCCCAGCGGTCAAGGAATTACCGTGTTTCACGTGATGTCATGTCAATACATGATCATCTTTAATGAGGTCATCAATTTATAACATAGTATCACATGCTAATCAGTCATGTGTCGTGCATAAGCATGGTTTCAATATAACCAACTATCAACAGGATTTAGTAAATTCACATGCTCGGTCACGTTTTTAAACATACAAGTAGGACAAGCATATCAAGACTCACCTCACGTTGCATTACGTAGTCCAATGATTTGCACCGACTCTGATGTCACGATCGATTTCTATAACACGGAATATAAGTATTTAACAACTTATTCCTAGTTTCTAATACTTCGGCGTTGACGTTTATGCCCAAACCACCTCAAGATATGGAATGCATAGATCACACTAGGTCTACCAATGTCTTCAAGTGGATGTACATATGTTCGGATGGTTACGGGGTCAAAATAGAGGTTCCCAAGTTTCAAATTATTAAAGTACAAAACTAGACAGCTTTCCTGAAATTTACCTCAACGGAAATTAGTGTGAAACTCCAACCATCTCACATCCCAAGTTCACCAAATTTAACAGAATGCTAGCTTAGGATGTTAGGAACATATTCTGTGAAGGCCACAAAGCTTCCATACACCATTAAACAGGTGAAAACCCCATTGGTTCAAAACTGGTACAGAACGGACAGCTTCTACAAAAATCTTAATTTAAGGAGTTCTATAAGTTCAAATGAGTTGGTTCCAATTGGGAATGAAAGCTAACATATCAAGGTACATTCATACCAAATTTGAGGTCAATCCGAGATCCGTAGCATTCTGGGGCTCAAAATCAAGTTTGGGGTCAAAACTGTCCACTCCGGTAGCCAATCCGGCTAGGGTTCCGGAAATCCGGATCCATGACCGGATGTGTCGCAGAATGGATTTCAGGTCATCGTTTCTGATGGTTTCTTGCTCTAACCTCAAACACCTTCTAATATTTAACAAATATGATCAAACTAAGTCTACCTTAGTCCTAAAATCGAAGAATTGGCAAGAGATTTGCTTACCTATGGACCTTGGAAGGTCATCATGAAAACCCAGTTGGAATAGATGAACAAGCTGTTGGAGTTGTAGAACAGACGATGAAGCTTCTCTCTCTCTCTCTCTCTCTCTCTCTCTCTCTCTCTCTCTCTCTAGCTCTCTAATTTTTGTTGAAGAAGTGATCTTGAGGAGGTTAATGGGTGATATATCGACAAAAAAAAAAAATCGAAGTAGGAGGTGTCAAGAGACACCTCTGTGTCTGATATAACACATGCAAATATCTGTTAAACGTATACTGTTGGATTTGGTTTACAGAGAAAATCTTTGGGTGCTTCTCGGTCTACCACCTTACATTGCAACGCTCCACTAAATCACACCTCAAGCATAAATCGTCCGATTTAACTCTAGGATTTCGAACACAGATTAAAATAAAAGTTGAGACTACTTCCCAATCCCAATTAAAAATCAAATTAGTGTCGAATTAACCAAATTACTCTCGATTTAACTATTTAAAATTATAATTTAGCCCTTAAATGCCCAAATTTCGGGTCGGAGTCTCACAGTTCGGCAACAAACATTTTGGCCGGACAACTTGGCCCTATGGAAAGTGGTGGCCAACACGAAGAAGTAGTCTGAGGCAAGGTCAGTCTAACTTGGGAGGGGCTGTACAAAGTTACCAAATAGATTGGCACCGAGGCTTACCGGTTGGAGGACATGACCGGCAAAGACGTGCCGAACCCCTAGAATACGATCAATCTCTGGAAGTACTACCATGTTTTTGTTCATCTTCTTTACATGTTTTGTGGCAAGCTATGCTTTATTCGGTAATAAAATTATCCTTTTTTATCCTATTTATCTACAGGAGACAATTGCCGTTGCTCGCTACTAACATAAATGATCAAGGTTAGGGTCCTTGTTCAAAGGAGCTCTAGACCGACCTCGGACAACCGAGGAGCTCGTGAAAGACTAGGGTCCATACTTGGAGCCTTAGGGCTGATAGGTGGGCAGCCGAGATACTCGATCCACTAAGAGTTTGCAACAATCTGTTAGGTTTTCAAACCCTTAGTGGGGGAGGAAATGGTATGTGGCACTTTGGCCATTGCAGACTAAAAACAAAAAATGAGAAAGGTATATTGGCCAAAATGAAAAAGGTAGGTCTGATGGCTATCACAGATAACACGTATAAAGCATAATGACCGAAGGAAACTAAGATAGAAACGAGGGCTACATCCACGGAAAAATAAACAAATTGGCCGAATCAAAGAGCATAATCCAAATATTGTGATAAAAAATAGAGTACGGGAAAACAACATACAAAAGAAGCCAAAAAGATGCCACAGTTCGGTGTCAGTACAAGCACAAAGAAAAGAAGTGATAACTACTGGTCTGCAACAGCCTCTTCCCCATGCCCCACATTGGACACCGCCTCCCCCTCGACCGATTGGGAGATCGCCTTCAGGGACGGTGGCTTCCACCGGAGCCCCACTTGGAAAAGGAGGAAGATTTTGCATGAGGGATGAGTCGACAGGAACAGCAGGCCTTCAAAGCATCAACCCAGCCGCATTGATAGATGATGTCATGAGCTTTGATAAACTTGCCCTCTAGCTAAGGCTTAGCCTCATCAAAGCCAATATTGAATGACGTGTTTGCCACCTCCTTATGCTTCTCTTGTAGCTCGTCGACTTCCTTCACAAGGTCAACGTTTATGCTCTGCATGACACCCAAGTTGGAGGTGAGCGTAGCCATCTTGTTCTTGAGCTGAGCTATCTCTAGCTCCATCTTCTTTCGAAGTTCCTTCTTAATAGCCAATTTCTGGACATATCGACTGGCGATCTTCATTGACTTTGACAGATGCTCGTCAAGGCTGAGAGCGCCTGTACGACCTGAAAGCAAGAGAAAAAATTGGCAAAAGCCACAAATGGGAAATTTTAAATTTTCAACAGAAAAAAAAAAAAAACTCATTGAGAAGGCATCCGAAAGGGCTCTTCAATAAAGAGGCTTCATGGTGGTCGGCATAGAGTCAGCATCCTTCGGCAGCAAAATCGAACAAGCTACAATGCGAGCAACCCCGGATCGATGATCGAGCTTTCGGTCCTCACTTTGGTCCTGCCAACCCTAAACTGGGGCTTCCAAAGCTCGACTGCGACAATAGCTTGTTCCTTACCGCAGGCGGTAGGCCGAACTAGAGAGGAACGTTCGACCTCCACCTCGACTAACTCCTCGCGAGCCCTCTTATGGCTAGTAGGGGGAGACGCAGTCATCTTTGTAGATTGTGATGGCATTACAACCACTAGATGGGAAGGGGTAGCAGACGTCGAAAGGTTAGGAAAACAAGAGGAGATGGACTTGGTGGTTCGGGAAGGAAAGTTTTCCATAGCTAGATGGGAAAGGCCGCTTGAAGATCTGATTAATCGAGATACTGAAGGAACTTACTCTGTGAGGCCTGTTCGGCATGTCGGTCCTCAAGCATGTGCTTGTAGTGGGGCTCGAATTCCAAGATCGCCGGCACGTCTCGATCGTCAACAAGGATCTAGAAAGCTTGCATAATCCAAGATGGTTGAGACTCTGAGTTGAACGGCAAACTGCGTCCTTGTCTACAAAAGAACAAATACAACAACTAGACGCCAAACATACAAAAATAATCAAGGGACCAAAAACGAAGACGAAGTATACCTAAAACCCTTGAAACGCAAAGGATGGGGTATTCTTCCTCACCAGGGCTGGACTCGAAATTGCTGGTGACTTCGAGCACGTCGCCGACATATTTGTCCAAGTCTAGAAGGTCGATTATCAGGGACCTGTATCTCAGCCGACTTTGGAGATAATGCTTTTGGACTTGGCATTCTGGGCGGCAGTATAAACGCCGAAGATATCAAAGAATTCAAAGTCAAAACCGTACAGCTCTTTTAGCTGAACGATCGATATAATGATCCTATAAAAATTGATGGATACTTGGAAGTGACGAGGTTGAGCTCATGGAAGGCCTGACGAAGCCAAGGATGAAGAGAAAACCGAACTCTCCCTTCAACAATGGCCATCATGAGAATGTGAATACAATCGGGCTGATAGCTAGGAGCGGCACCGAGTTCGAGGAGGGACAGATGCACATTGTCGGGAATGCCTATTTGTTTTGGAATACTTGCCTATCAGCATGAGAATCAAACCGATCCCAGAACTTGGTTCTCTTTGGCGGCATAGGAAGACCTAACAAGGGTACAAGAGTTTAAAGGTATCAACAGCAAGGACAAGAAAGTCGACGTTGAAGATGTTGGGCAAAAAGTGCCGACAGATGGAATAAAGGTCTGGGGCTAATAGATATGATGAGGCAGGGTCATCGAAAAAGATTTATTGATGGGACATGCTGACCAAAAAAGATGATGGGACGATATCAAAGGCACTGTTCATACGCAAATGGTGCCAGAAAAGACTAGAGTCAAGCATCCTAGGGCATTCTACGAAGAAAAATGGCTAGTGCACACAAATAATGACAAGACATCAAAATTAGTTCAAAAGTATTACCTAGATAGCAAAAGATTCAACCAAAAATTTGGAAAAAAACTCCGACGAGGATTCTTGAGCAGCAACAGCAACAGTAAGACGAGGAGGAACTGAAAGAAAACTGATTTCTCTCTTCCTCTCATCCTTTGTATACGTTCGAAACGAAGCGTCAGACGGCATGCGGAAAACAGAGGGACCCAAAATTTGGGCTGTCTAATGGGCGACATGTGGATGGATCTGGTGTCGTTAGCAATTAATACTTTTGATACAATGCGTGCGAAAGGTGTAGTGATGGCCTAACACATGACAAACTAGCAAACAATATGTGTCCAGACCATGACAACTTTATGTGTTTGGCTATTTATGTGTTTGGCTACTCGTGTCAACTAATCACCTGCTGAGCTGAGCTTGGCTGAGGGGCTATTGTGGAGGCCAAAATATAGGGCCGAACTATCTTTGATAAATGAGTTAGATTGGGCGGAGGATCATTAGGTCGTGTCGAAAGCGTAGGGCTTGGACTGATGCATTGCTGAATGGGCTCTCCTCTAGACAGGTCGATATGATGGAAATGGGTTCGACGTGGGCATCATTAGGCTTCGGCCAATATTAGCCGAACGGGCCTATCGCGAAGAGGAGATGGACTTTTCTAAAAGCCGGCCAAATGTCCAGTCTCGGTTGAGGCGGTGGGAACCTTTTGGAATAGTGCCAGGACCCAAATAGGAAATTACAAGTATGACAGTAGCCAAGTTTGAAAATGCACTATGTTTGGAAGATTACTTCACATGCAAGGATTGCAATTTAATATCAGCAAATAAGGGAAGATTCTCTAAATATTATGTTATCAAATATTACATTTGATGGCTTATAAATAAGGGATCATAGGCCATTAATCTTGTTACGATATTATTCATTATGCAATTACTATTGTGTTTTGATTTCTCAAGTGTTCTGACTATAGCATTGGAGTGCTATCAGGTTGAAAACAACCCGACTGGCGCTAATTGGTTGTTCACCATGCAGGATCTTGGAGCGGTTTGGATTGGAGAATATTCATACCCCCACAAAAGGAATGCTAACTACTAAGAGGTCAAAGAAAATATCAAACTATCAACCCCATTAGTATGTATATGTTCAACCATATTGCTCTTGAAATCAATTAGGACTTTTTTACGTTGTAATGTAAGGGATAAGGTATAACAAATGGGTATAGGTGACAAATCTCTTTATATGACATGAGAGTGATTGGGGTAAATACAAATATAAGTGCTTCAAGCGCATTTGGTTTGTACTTTCAACTCCTTTACAATGCGGATCTTTTTTTTTTTCCCTTTCCTTTCTTGAGTTTTTTTTTTTTTTTTTTTTTGAGTTTGTCAATTTTTTTTGAACTCTTTTCTTTCTTTTTTCCCACCAGTCACTGCCCTTTCTTCGATATATCTATTGCCAATCATTTCTCCAAAGACATTGATAAAAGGTTTAACAAAGAAATATTAACTTTTGAAGGCTCAAAATGGCTACTAGCAGTAAATAGGGAAAGAAATAAAAAGGCTCAATAAAACAAAGATGGTCTAAAATCATCTCCCGAGAAGCACTTTAGTCTACTAATATTTCATAAAGTTATAGGGGTAGCAGCGCAACAATATTCTTATATGTATTCTCAGTATTCAACCAAAATGAAGAAATAATGAGACCAAATAACGAATTTAATGAGTTTCCACAAGAAAATTCAAGGGTTGATGTAATAATTACTCTTCAAGAAAAATAATAGCTAAAAAAGGCACAAGGGTTATTAGTCTCCATTAATTTTCATCAAGACCATCAAATCGCACTCACTCATCCCCTATGAAAGATGGTCATGGGGCTAAAGTGCAGTGCAGTGCAATAATTTCTCAAGACGAATACATAGAATACTCTACAAAGGCTAGTACAGTGAACTTCAGTATGATTTTTATGCTTAGCTGATAAAAATTATAATTCAATTCAATGACACAATGCTTTACATGAAAAATATTCTTGATTAATAAAAAATAATATATTTTTTCAAAACAAATAATATGACAATGGTTATTTAAAGTCAGATTCCAAGACATCACATCGTAATGTGATACGGAGTAGTGTCATCCGCTTTTTGTTTAAAGATGCATGTACCCAAAATATTAGGATTACATTGTAACAAAAACACATTGTTTTTTAATTTTTTAAGAACACATAAATAAACCACCATTCCAAGAGTTTTGCCTTTTGAAGCACTAGTCACGTAGGGCGATCGGGCCAGCCGGGTTTGGGGTAGTGAAGTGTACGGAGGGCATCAGTCTTTGATTAAGCACCTGTGAACCTCAAAAAGGAAAAACTCGGAATATTCTGAGATTTGTGGGTATTCGAAAACC